>CM048609.1:4312508-4912508 GCA_026413675.1 Populus pruinosa | reverse complement strand
CTAATGGTGTAAGAATAAGTATAGTGTAAACTTAATATGGACTTTAATGTTTGATACTAACATGTTTTGTATTTGTTATCTTGTTCACTCTTTAATACTTTACTTGTTAAATGACTAATCTTGATTTATATTGTATAACACATGGTACAATAAATGCTTGGCACTTTCATAGTTCATATTGTATGGTATAACCGACACCTAAGCTATGAAAGGAACTTGATTTGTTATTAACATAAGTTATAATCATGAACACTTGATGAAATTTACAAGTATTAGTATTAATTGAATAAGATGACTAATGTAATCATATTAACAATCTATAATCAGATTGGAACCTTCTTTGTGTGTGGTTTTCAATAGAATAATAAGAGTTTATACTATACTTGTTTGACATACCATTAGTGGATTCTCTAACCTTTACATTTATTGTTATCATTGTTTAATCCTTACGTTAATATTTCATCTCAAAATTCTCATCATCTTCTTCTTCTTCTCCTTTTTGTTGTTGTTGTTGTTGTTATTATTATTATTATTATTATTATTATTATTATTACTACTACTACTACTACTACTACTACTACTACTACTACTACTACTACTAGTATTATTATTATTGCTACTATTATTATTGTTGTTATTATTGTTACTATTATTATTGTTGTTGTATTATTGTCATCTATAATTTATACAATTAACCTCCCTGTGATTCGATCCTGGTATTGCCGGGTTATTTATTACTTTGACACTCCTGCACTTGGGAGAAGACATCAATCTTTTAGTCGTGTCAAGTTTTTGGCGCCGTTGCCGGGGAGATAAGTTCTTTTACAAATTATAGTGTTTATTTTATTTTTTTCTTTTCACTTTTCTTGTATATAACCTTGTTTCTTTTTTCTTGTTTCTTCTTCTTTTGTTTTCTTCTTTCTTTTATTCTATTCCTACACGTGCATGAGAGTGTGGTTACGTGCATCAAGTGGTAGACTTTGTAGGGTATCCTCATCATTTTCAGAAAATATGGTCGTAGAAGATAATCAATCACTTTATAATGAGAATAATGAGAATAACCGTATTAGAACACTTAGAGACCACATGAATCCTACAAGAACAAGTGTACTATCATGCATAGTTTTCCCTTCTGATGCATCTCATTTTAATTTTAAACCAAACATTCTTCAACTTTTACCTTCTTTTCATGGCTTAGAATTGGAAAATCCATACTTGCATATAAGGGAATTTGAGGAGGTTTGTAACACATATAATGATTCAAATTGTAGCATGAACACCATCAGATTAAAGCTTTTTCCTTTTTCATTAAAAGATAAAGCTAAAACATGGCTACTAAATTTGTGACCAGTATCCATTCGTGCTTGGGATGAAATGCAACAACAGTTTTTAAAGAAGTTTTTCCCATCTCACAGAACAAACTCTTTCAAAAGACAAATCACCACTTTCACTCAAAAACCAGGAGAAACATTTTACTAATGTTAGGATAGGTATCAAGACTTGCTTACTACTTGCCCTCGTCATGGTTTTGAAACATGGAGATTGGTTTCATATTTTTATTAAGGGTTAACACCTAGAAATAGGTAAATGGTTGAATTGATGTGCAATGGAACTTTTGAAGATGAAGACCTTGATGAAGCAGTGGAGTAATTAGACTTATTAGCTGAAAATGCTCAAAATTGAAACACCGCAGGTACTTATGAGGCACCAAGTAAAACTTAACCTCATACATCTAATGGAGGTATGTACAACCTTAGGGAAGATCATGACCTCCAAGCCAAGTTTGCATCTTTAGCTAGAAAAGTTGAGGCAATAGAATTGAAAAAGAGTGATCAATTAAAATCTGTTGAAAACATTGTGTGTCAAATATGTGAAACAAATGAACACTTAACCAATAACTATCCAACCTTGCCTTCTTTTAAAGAATGTCTCCATGAACAAGTCCATGTTTTAAACAGTTTCAAAAGGCCCAATCATAACCCATACTCGCAAACATACAATTCTGGTTGGAGAAATCACCAAAATTTTAGTTGGAAGAGTGACAATGCACAAACTTCACCACCACAGTTTCAAGCACACTATAATTTTCAAAATTCTTATGGATATGCATCTCCTTATTCTCCACCTTGTACAAGAAATTTTGAGGAAACTTTGTATGCATTCATTGAAAAGCAAGAGACAATCAACACTTAACTTGCTCAAAGCATAACAGATTTTAAAGATACTCTTGTAAAATTCACATCTACTCTTAATTTTTAAGAGAAAGGTAAGTTTCCATCTCAACCACAGCAAAATCCCAAGGGGCAATACAATGCAAATGTAAGTAGTTCTGGAAGTCAACACATGGATCAAGTCAAATCAGTCATCACTCTTTGCAGTGGTAAGGTTATTAAAAAACCCACTCTTGAACCTTGTGAGAAAGATGATGAGTCAATCTCTAAGGGTAAGGAAGGGGTTGAATCTGAATATTGCAAGGAAAAGACTAATTCCCTGCCAGCACTTCCATTTCCTCATGCCATGACCAATCAGGAAGACATTGATGATGAAAAAGGCACCGAAAATATTGATGCGGATCTTTTATCAAAAGTGACAATAGACTTGACACCCGACATCACACCAATCAATTATTCATTTCCTGATGAATCTCTACTTTCTCTTAGTTCAATACCTTGGTTTGCTAAAAATATCAATTTTCTTGCTTCAGGATTTTTGCCAGCTCACTAGAGTACCGAAGATAAAAGAAAATTTTTGAGCAACGTGCAAAACTTTTATTGGGATGACCCTTACTTATTCAATTATCGTCCTGATCAAATATTTCAAAGATGTTTTCCTGATAATGAGGCAAGTAATTTCATTAAATTTTATCAGTCTAAGGCACGTGGGGATCATTTCTTATCAAAAAAGAGGACTGTAGAAATCTTACAAAGTGGATTTTACTAGCCCACCATATTTAAAGAGTCACATGCATTCCACAAAAACTGTGAAAATTATCAAAAGGTGGGATTTATTTCAAAACACAGAGAGTCTTTAGATAATCTTCTATTGACTCTTAAGTCTCATCATAGTCGAGATAAGTATTGTGCAATTCATGACTTATGAACCCATTTTCATAAAAAACATGCTTGACATAGTCTTGGGAATCTGACTAAAAAAGACCATGTTTGCTAGTTTTTAAGAAAACTAGATGGGAAGCCTATCCCCGACCCATAGAGGGCGTTTAAGCCGTTCTTAAACGTAAAACCAAGGGAAGATGTGAGCCACAATCACAACCACCTATACATATGCTTTTTTTTTTTTTAAAAAAAGAAATAAATAAAGAGAGAGAAAGTATGTGTGTGAGACTCAAGTTGGCCTACATATAGGTGGTATGATTAGCTTTTTAATTTCTCATCTATAAAATCCCCTCTTCCTTCCTTTAATTTCTACTCAACCCATACATTCAACAAATACAGAAGTGTGTAAAAATGGCAAGTTCCTCAGGTCATCATATAAGAAATATTTGTGTTTTTGGTGGATCTAGTCTTGGGAAAGAAAAGGAGTTTTTAGAATCAGCAAATCATCTTGGTCAAGTGCTAGCTGAGAGAAAGATTCATTTAGTGTATGGGGGAGGCAGCCTTAGGTTAATGGGAGGTATGTCAATAGCTGCATTTTTAGGAGGTAGTCAAGTTTTGGGGGTCGTCCCCGAAGCTTTAGCACAAGGGGACATCATTGGAAAAACAATTGGAGAGGAACTTCAGGTCTCCATAATATTAGCTTGAATGAATGCAATGTTTAACCATACTGATGCCTTCATTGCTTTACCAGGTGGTCTAAGCACATTGGAAGAGATCTTTCATATTTCCTCTTGGGTGCAACTGCACATTCACCATAAACCCATAGGTTTGTTAAATGTTAATGGTTATTATGATAAGTTGTTGTCTTTTCTTGATCATGCTGTGGAACAGGAATTTCTAACATGTTCTGCACGACAAATCATAATCTCTGCTGCTACTGTTGAACAATTGATTGACCAACTACAATATTTCATTCTTATGATTGATCCTTCCATGAGTCGCATAAATTGGTCAACTAAGGAAAGTCGTAAAAAGCTTAGATTGGATTTGAGCGTTCATTTGTGAATCTTTGTGTCTTTTGGTTTTATTATTGTGTTTTGTTGTTTCTTATATTTGTTTTAGTGTGTTCCAGGTTTGTCAGTGTTCGTTATTTCAGGTTATATCTTCTATACTCTATCTTTCTACCTTAGAACATTGAGGACAATGTCTCGTTTTGGTTGGGGGGAGAGGGTAGTTGACACGACTAAAAGATTGATGTCTTCTCCCAAGTGCAGGAGTGTCGAAGTAATAAATAACCCGGCAAGACCGGGGTCGAACCACAGGGAGGTTAATTGTACAAATTATAATAACAATAATACAACAACAATAACAATAACAATAACAATAACAACAATAGTAATAGTAATAATAATATTATTAATAGTAGTAGTAGTAGTAGTAGTAGTAGTAATAATAATAATAATAATAATAATAATAAAGAAAGAGAAGAAGAAGAAGATGATGATGATGAGAACTTAGAGATGAAATATTAATGTAAGGATTAAACAATAATAATAACAAATGTCAAGGTTAGAGGTTCCACTAATGGTATATCAAACAAGTATAGTATAAACTCTTATCATTGAATTGGAAACCACACACAAAGGAGGTTCCAATCAGATTATATATTGTTAACATGATTACATTAGTCATCTTATTCAATTAATGCTAATACTTGTAAATCTCGTCAAGCATTCATGATTATAACTTATGTTAACAACAAATCAAGTTCCTTTCATAGCTCAGGTGTCGGTTATACCATACATTATGGACTATGAAAGTGCCAAGCATTTGTTGTACCAAGTGTTATACAACATAAATCAAGATTAGTCATTTAACAAGCAAAGTATTAAAGAGTGAACAAGATAACAAATATAAAACATGTTAGTATCAAACATTAAAGTCCATATTAAGTTTACATTATACTTATTCTTACACCATTAGTGTAACCTTTTCACCTTGACATAATTAACTTAGCTAGACATAATGAAAGAAAGCAAAATAGATAAACAAAATAAGAACATAAAAGTTAACTAAGTAAAAGAAAGGAAATGAAAGGCATAAACTTAATATTAATGAAAGCAAAGCATAAACATTACAAAAAATACAAAGAGAGAAAGGAAGAGCATGATCTTGATCTGGAAACCAAGATGCCTAAATGCATGGTAAATGCCTCCTTTTATAGGCCAAAATTAGGAACTATTGATTTGATGACTAATTGATAAGTGGGTGGCCAACTTTTGACTTGGTGACAATCCTTATCTTCTCTTGTCTGCCCAAAACGTCATTGATAACGTCAAAATTGGAGTCAGTTGCAAACATAAAAGTTATAGGCAATTGTCTCAGCTTTCTTGTTTAAAAAATTCAGCTCATTTGGACTTCTAGAACTCCAGATATGGCCAAAATACCGAACAGTGCTCGGGCTGGAAGACAGATTCGGGCTTCTTTGTTGTTGCTACAATTTGGGCTTCATAATGGCCTTTTTAGCTCTTGGGCTCCATATGAAAGTTGTAGGCCTATGTCTTACCTTTCCATCCATATAAATTGGACCTAAATCTGAGAGATATAGCTCCAGATATGATCCAATTATCGAACACTGTTCCGATTTGGATTGCACCGACATCTCTTTTCTAAGTTTGGCCATCTCTTTATCCTTGCAACTTAAGTTCTTCAAGTCATCAATCAATCCTTTCATTTATGGGATAGGCCTGCATTAAAAATAGACATTTACCACAAATTATAGGTATCTTATATTATTACATACATTATTATAAAATATATTTTAGTTAAGGAGTTATTGATACTTCCAGTACAAAATGATGATATAAAACCATGATAAAAATGTACTTTTAAGTACTAATCACACCCCCCAACCAGCTTATTACTAGTCCCTAGTAATCAAAGCGTTAAAACAATTTGCAAATTTCACAAAGCAAGGTATTCATCATTTAACTTCTATTAATCTATCCAGATAAACAAACTCTCATTAAATTTATATATCTGCTCAATACCTCTTAACAAGATATTAATAAACCTTGCTTTTGTGCTCAATGTATGACATAATTATGGGGCTTTTCTTGGAAGAAAACAAAATTTTTGTTCTAATGTTTAAGGTTAACTTCCTTGGGATGGGATTATTATTTTTGTCTTTTTTTTTTAAAATGTATATACATATAATTTAAAAACATCATGCATCTTTAACCCATGTAACGAGCTTTCAGCTAATGACTCCCAAACCAGTTGGTCTTAGGGCATTAGGTGTTAAAACACCCCTACGAGCTTAGTAACTCGGGTCGCAGATACTGATATGTAGATAGTGCAATGTTTGATTCCTTTAAGCTTTTCTCCTCAACCCATGTAACAAGCGTTGGGCCAATAGCTCCCAAGTCAGTTGACTTTAGGGTATTAGGTGTTAAAACACCCCTTTGGGCTTAATTGCTTAGGTTAGGGAGGCTACGAAACCAAACTTATCTACATTTTTATTATCATCATTTTTTTTCTTTTTTTTCTTTTCTTTTCTCTTTTCTTTTATGTTTTTCTTTTTTTTTTTAATTATATACAATTCCTTTCCCTTAGTTGTTACCTTTAACAAAAGAACATAAATAATGTAATAATCCAATATGCAACCCACAATCATATGTTAAAGTGTGTGTGTGTAAATTAAGGTTTAAGAATACATGTTAAATAAGTATATAAGCAGAATTAAGTGGTAACAATACGAGAGTTTGTAAACCTGAATATTTCAGGAAGTATTATAATAGACCTTGTTAAGAATGGTTACTAAGATGCGTCTCAAGAGTCACTTTAACAAAAGAACTCCTTTACTCTGCCATCCTAGTAACAACAATTACGCACATGCTTTATGAAATGAAAAATAATTTTTTTTTTTATCAACTACTACCCTCTCCCCCCAACCAAAACGAGACATTGTCCTCAATGTTCTAAGGTAGAAAGATAGAGTATAGAAGATATCACCTGAAATAACGAACACTGACAAAACCTGAAACACACTAAAACAAAAATAAAAAATAACAAAACACAATAATAAAACCAAAAGACAAGTTTTTACAAACAAAAAAAAAATTCAAATCGCAGTTGTGAATGTGGCTCACATCTTCCCTTGGTTTTACGTCCAAGAACAGCTTAAACGCCCTCAATGGGTCGGGGATAAGCTTCCCATCCAGTTTTCTTAAAAACTGGCAAACATGGTCTTTTTTAGTCAGATTCCCAAGACTAAGTCAAGTATGTTCTTTATGAAAATGGGTTCATAAGTCATGAATTACACGATGCTTATCTCGACTATGATGAGACTTAAGAGTCAATAGAAGATTATCTAAAGACTCTCTGTGTTTTGAAATAAATCCCACCTTCTGACAATTTTCACAGTTTTTGCGGAATGCATTTGACTCCTTGAATATGATGGGCCAGTAAAATTCACTTTGTAAGATTTCTACAATCCTCTTTTTTGATGAGAAATGATCCCCACATACCTTAGAGTAACAAAAGTTAATGAAATTACTTACCTCATTATCAAGAATGCATTTTTGAAATATTTGATCAGGACAATAATTGAATAAGTAAGGGTCATCCCAATAAAAATTTTGCTCATTGCTCAAAAATTTTCTTTTATCTTCAATACTCCAATGAGTTGGCAAAAATCCTGAAGCAAGAAAATGGATATTTTTAGCAAACCAAGGCATTGAATTAAGAGAAAGTAGAGATTCATCAGGAAAGTAATCATCGATTGGTGTGATGTCGGGTGTCGAATCTGTTGTCACTTTTGATAAAAGATTCGCATCAACCTTTTTGATGCCTTTTTCATCCTCGATTTCTTCCTGATTGGTCATGGCATGAGAAAATGGAAGTGCTGGCGGAGAATCAGTCGTTTCTTTGCAATTTTCAGATTCAACCCCTTCCTTTCCCTTAGAAATTGACTCATCATCTTTCTCATAAGGTTCAAGAGAGGGTTTTTCAATAACCTTACCACTGCGTAGAGTAGTGACTGATTTGACTTGATCCATGTGTTGGCTTCTAGAACTACCTGCATTTGCATTGTATTCCCCCTTAGGATTTTGTTGTGGTTGAGATGGAAACTTACCTTTCTCTTGGAAACAGAGAGCAGATGTGAATTTTGCAAGAGTATCTTTAAAATCTGTTATGCTTTGAGCAAGTTGAGTGTTGATTGTCTCTTGCTTTTCAATGAATGCATACAAAGTTTCCTCAAAATTTCTTGTAGGAGGTGGAGCATAAGGAGGTGCATATCCATGAGAATTTTGGAAATTGTGGTGTGCTTGAAATGGTGGTTGTGAAGTTTGTGCATTGTTGTTCTCACTCTTCCAACTGAAATTTGGGTGATTTCTCCAACCAGGGTTGTATGTTTGGGAGTATGGGTTGTGGTTGGGCCTTTGGAAACTGTTTAAAGCATGGGCTTGTTCATGGAGACATTCCTTAAAAGAAGGCAAGGTTAGACAATCATTAGTTGAGTGTTCATTTGTTTCACAGATTTGACACACAATGTTTTCAACAGATTTTAATTGACCACTCTTTTTGAATTCTAGTGCCTCGACTTTTCTAGCTAAAGATGCAAACTTGGCTTGAAGGTCATGATCTTCCCTAAGGTTGTACATACCTCCATTAGATGTATGAGGTTGAGTTTTACTTGATGCCTCATAAGTACCCGCGGCGTCCCAATTTTGAGCATTTTCAGCTAACAAGTCTAAGTACTCCATTGCTTCATTAGGGTCTTTATCTTCAAAAGTTCCATTGCACATGAATTCAACCATTTGCCTATCTTTAGGTATTAACCCTTCATAGAAATGTGAAACCAATCTCCATGTTTCAAAACCATGATGAGGGCAAGTACTAAGCAAGTCTCGATACCTATCCCAACATTGGTAAAATGTTTCTCCTGGTTTTTGAGTGAAAGTGGTGATTTGTCTTTTAAAAGAGTTTGTTTTGTGAGATGGGAAAAACTTCTTTAAAAATTGTTGTTGCATTTCTTCCCAAGCACGAATGGATCCTGGTCTCAAATTTTGTAGCCATGTTTTAGCTTTATCTTTTAATGAAAAAGGGAAAAGCTTTAATCTGATGGTGTTCATGCTACAATTTAAATTATTATATGTGTTATAGACCTCTTCAAATTCCCTTAAATGCAAGTATGGATTTTCCAATTCTAAACCATGAAAAGAAGGTAAAAGTTGAATAATACCTGGTTTAAAATTAAAATGAGATGTATCGGGAGGAAAAACTATGCATGATGGTGCACTTGTTCTTGTGGGATTCATGTGGTCTCTAAGTGTTATAGCATGGTTATTCTCATTATTTTCATTATGAAGTGATTGATTATCTTCTTCAGCCATATTTTCTGAAAATGATGAGGATACCCTACAAAGTTTACCACTTGCTGTACGTGACCACACTCTCATGCACATGTAGGAATAAAATAAAATAAAAAGAAGAAAGCAAAAGAAGGAGGAAGATAACAAAATAAAAAGAAACAAAAGAAAAGAAACAAAGTTATATACAAGAAAAGTGAAAAGAGAAAATAAATACTATAATTTATACAAGAACTTACCTCCCCGGCAACGGCGCCAAAAACTTGACACGACTAAAAGATTGATGTCTTCTCCCAAGTGCAGGAGTGTCGAAGTAATAAATAACCCGGCAAGACCGGGGTCAAACCACAGGGAGGTTAATTGTACAAATTATAATAACAATAATACAACAACAATAACAATAACAATAACAATAACAACAATAGTAATAGTAATAATAATATTATTAATAGTAGTAGTAGTAGTAGTAGTAGTAGTAATAATAATAAGAATAATAATAATAATAATAATAATAATAATAAAGAAAGAGAAGAAGAAGAAGATGATGATGATGAGAACTTAGAGATGAAATATTAATGTAAGGATTAAACAATAATAATAACAAATGTCAAGGTTAGAGGTTCCACTAATGGTATATCAAACAAGTATAGTATAAACTCTTATCATTGAATTGGAAACCACACACAAAGGAGGTTCCAATCAGATTATATATTGTTAACATGATTACATTAGTCATCTTATTCAATTAATGCTAATACTTGTAAATCTCGTCAAGCATTCATGATTATAACTTATGTTAACAACAAATCAAGTTCCTTTCATAGCTCAGGTGTCGGTTATACCATACATTATGGACTATGAAAGTGCCAAGCATTTGTTGTACCAAGTGTTATACAACATAAATCAAGATTAGTCATTTAACAAGCAAAGTATTAAAGAGTGAACAAGATAACAAATATAAAACATGTTAGTATCAAACATTAAAGTCCATATTAAGTTTACATTATACTTATTCTTACACCATTAGTGTAACCTTTTCACCTTGACATAATTAACTTAGCTAGACATAATGAAAGAAAGCAAAATAGATAAACAAAATAAGAACATAAAAGTTAACTAAGTAAAAGAAAGGAAATGAAAGGCATAAACTTAATATTAATGAAAGCAAAGCATAAACATTACAAAAAATACAAAGAGAGAAAGGAAGAGCATGATCTTGATCTGGCATGGTAAATGCCTCCTTTTATAGGCCAAAATTGGGAACTATTGATTTGATGACTAATTGATAAGTGGGTGGCCAACTTTTGACTTGGTGACAATCCTTATCTTCTCTTGTCTGCCCAAAACGTCATTGATAACGTCAAAATTGGAGTCAGTTGCAAACATAAAAGTTATAGGCAATTGTCTCAGCTTTCTTGTTTAAAAAATTCAGCTCATTTGGACTTCTAGAACTCCAGATATGGCCAAAATACCGAACAGTGCTCGGGCTGGAAGACAGATTCGGGCTTCTTTGTTGTTGCTACAATTTGGGCTTCATAATGGCCTTTTTAGCTCTTGGGCTCCATATGAAAGTTGTAGGCCTATGTCTTACCTTTCCATCCATATAAATTGGACCTAAATCTGAGAGATATAGCTCCAGATATGATCCAATTATCGAACAGTGTTCCGATTTGGATTGCACCGACATCTCTTTTCTAAGTTTGGCCATCTCTTTATCCTTGCAATTTAAGTTCTTCAAGTCATCAATCAATCCTTTCATTTATGGGATAGGCCTGCATTAAAAATAGACATTTACCACAAATTATAGGTATCTTATATTATTACATACATTATTATAAAATATATTTTAGTTAAGGAGTTATTGATACTTCCAGTACAAAATGATGATATAAAACCATGATAAAAATGTACTTTTAAGTACTAATCACACCCCTCAACCAGCTTATTACTATTAACCTCCCTGTGGTTCGACCCCAGTCTTGCCGGGTTATTTATTACTTCGACACTCCTGCACTTGGGAGAAGACATCAATCTTTTCGTCGTGTCACCCACCATGTTCAATGACACGCACGCATTCTGCAAAACTTGTGAAAATTGTTAAAAAGTTGATACTGATAAAAAAGTTTTGTTTTATAATTCTCAACTCTATTCATTCTCTAGAGAGCTAAGATTAAGATGAAGCACTTCTTATAGGGCTTTTGATATTGAGAATTCAATGAATCACAGTGTTTTTAAGGAAAATGGATAATTGGTTTGAACGATCTTGTAGATAAAGGTTGATTATTTTGTTTTTCTCACATTATTTTTGTGTTTCTTTTTGAGTGATTTTTGCTAAGTTCTCTCACCCCGGTCAAATGGCGGACAATGGCACTCTATGACTTAAGTCGATTCTTTCAGTTTCCCATAATAACTGATATTTGTGTATATATTTATGTAATTCTTTGAATCTCTCTTCCAATTCTCATTTGAAAATGGACATTAATCTTGAAAAATTAAAAAGTATTTTCCCGCTCTGCCTCAGAATGCAATTACAAAAATTTACCGTGCTAGATGTGCAAGATTGAGGTTGTTAATGAATCATGGAATTCCTGAAGATATTCGCTGGTTGATTGAAGTAAATGTCCGATTATTAGGTGAGTCCTCTAATTCCTTCATTTCACACATGCGTGGAATAAGTAAAAGCACTTTTGCAAAGAAATATCATGCCAAATGACTGAAAGTCTATCATTGATGTGCAGACAAGAGAAGATAAGGATTGTCACCAAGTCACGAGTTGGTCACCCACTTATCAATGAGTCATCAAATCAATAGTTCCCAATTTTGGCCTATAAAAGGAGGCATTTGCCATGCATTTAAGCATCTTGGATTCCAGATCAAGATCATGCTCTTACTTTGTCTCTTTGTATTTTTTATAATGTTTATACTTTGCTTTCATTAATATCAAGTTTATGCCTTTCATTTCCTTTCCTTTACTTAGTTAACTTTTATCTTATTTATGTTCTTATTTTGTTTATTTATTTATTTTTCTTTCTTTCATTATGTTTAGTTAAGTTTATTATGTCAAGGTGAAAAGGTTACACTAATGGTGTAAGAATAAGTATAGTGTAAACTTAATATGGACTTTAATTTTTGATACTAACATGTTTTGTATTTGTTATCTTGTTCACTTTTTAATACTTTGCTTGTTAAATGACTAATCTTGATTTATGTTGTATAACACTTGGTACAACAAATGCTTGGCACTTTTATAGTTCATGCTGTATGGTATAACCGACACCTGAGCTATGAAAGGAACTTGATTTGTTGTTAACATAAGTTATAATCATGAATGCTTGATGAGATTTACAAGTATTAGCATTAATCAAATAAGATGACCAATGTAATCATGTTAACAATCTATAATTAGATTGAAACCTCCTTTGTGTGTGGTTTCTAATTGAATAAAAAGAGTTTATACTATACTTGTTTGACATACCATTAGTGGATCCTCTAACCTTGACATTTGTTATTATCATTGTTTAATCCTTACGTTAATATTCCATCTCAAAGTTCTCATCATCATCTTCTTCTTCTCCTTCTTTTTCTTTATTATTATTATTATTATTGTTATTACTACTACTACTACTACTACTACTACTACTACTACTACTATTATTATTATTATTCTTATTGTTGTTGTTGTTGTTGTTGTTGTTATTACTATTATTATTGTTGTTATTGTTATTGTTGTTGTTTATAATTATTGTTATTGTTACTATTATTATTATTATTGTTGTGTTATTGTTATCTGTAATTTGTACAATTAATCTCTCTGTAGTTTAACCCCGGTCTTGCCGGGTTATTTATTACTTCGACACTCCTGCATTTGGGAGAAGACATCAATCTTTTAGTCGTGTCACACACTAATCGATGATTACTTTCCTAACAAATCTTTACTTTCCTAACAAAGCCTTGGTATGATAAAAATATCAATTTTCTTACTTTAGGAGATTTGCCAGCTGATTGGAGTACTCAAGACAAAGAAAAATTTTTGAACGAAGTGAAGAACTTTTATTGTGATGACCCTAACTTATTCAAATATTGTCCTGATCAAATATTTCAAAGATTCATTCCCGACAATGAGGTAAGTAGTGTCATTAAACTTTGTCATTTTGAAGCATGTGGGAGTTATTTCTCGTCAAAAAAGACAGCTATAAAGATCTTTCAAAATGGATTTTATTGGCTCACCATGTTCAAGGACATACATGCATTCTGTAAAACTTGTGAAAATTATCAAAAAGTTGTTACTGGTCAAAAAGTTTTGTTTTATAATTCTCAACTCCATTTATTCCCTATAGAGCTAAGATCAAGATTGGGCAGTCCATTTATTAAGAAACATGTGTATCCTGGTGGGGCCTTTGATATTGAGAATTCAATAAATGACAGTGTTTTTAAGAAAAATGGACATCGTTTGAAAGCTTACTTTGATAATTTTCCTAGTGAAAATAAATCAATTGGGTTGAACGATTTTATAAATAAAGGTTGATTATTTTTTTTCTCACGTTGTTTTTGTGTTTTTTTTAGTGATTTTTGCTAGCTTTTCTCGTCCCGGTCAAATGGCGGACAATAGTACTCTGTGTCTTAAATCGGTTCTTTTAGTTTCCCATAATAACTGATATCTATGTATATATTTGTGCAATTCTTTGAATCTCTCTTCCAATTCTTATTTGAGACTTTGAACAAATAAGATAAAAGCTAACTAATATGTACAAGAAACCAAATGATGGAGGAAATGGACCCATGAAATCTATACCCCAACAGTCAAAGATCTCAATGACAAGAATAGGATTTAAAGGCATCATGTGATGTTTTGAAATTGATCCCAACTTTTGATAATTTTCACAAAACTTGCAGAATACATGTGAGTCTTTGAACATGGTGGGCCAGTAAAATTCACTTTGTAAGATTTTTGCAGTTGTCTTTCTTGATGAGAAATGACCCCCATATGCCTTAGAATGATAAAATTTAATGACACTACTTACCTCATTGTCAGGAATGCATCTTTGAAATATTTGATCCGGACAATATTTGAATAAATAAGGGTCATCCAAATAAAAGTTCTTCACTTCGTTCAAGAACTTTCTTTTATCTTGGGTACTCCAATGAGCTGGCAATTGTCCTGAAGCAAGATAATTAACAATATTAGCAAACCAAGGCATTGTAGAGATGAAAGTAAAGATTCATCGGGAAAGTAGTCATCGATTGGTGTAATGTCAGTTTTTGAATCTGTTGTCAATCTTGACAAGTGATCTGCGACAACATTTTTGCTACCTTTCTTATCTTTGATTGTGATATCAAATTCTTGAAGTAACAAAATCCACCGCACCAATCTAGCCTTAGAATCTTTCTTAGAAAGAAGATATTTCAATGCTGCATGATCACTAAAAACAATAACAAGTGAGCCAACAAGATAAGACCTGAATTTTTCACATGCAAATACTACTGCAAGTAATTCTTTTTCAGTGGTGGTATAATTCATTTGAGCACTATTTAAAGTTTTACTTGCATAGTAAATCACAAAGGTTTCTTATCTTTTCTTTGTCCCAAAACAGCACCTACAGCATAATCACTAGCATCACACATTATTTCAAAAGGTAATGACCAATTAGGAAGTTGAATGACAGGAGCACAAGTAAGCAAGTTTTTAAGTTTAACAAAGGCTTCTTCACAATGTTCAGTCCATTTAAAAATATTATCCTTTGTTAGAAGGTTACTTAAGGGCTTATATATTACACTAAAATCTTTGATGAACCTTATATAAAAACCTGCATGTCCTAAAAATAATCTAACATCTTTAATAGATTTTGGTGTTGGCAAGTTCATAATTAACTTGATTTTAGATTTGTCAACCTTAATTCTAGTGGGAATTAACTCATTGTTCTCATTTGTTATCACAGTGACTCCAGATTTCTTGGGTACAACTTGGGTAGGACTTACCCATTTACTGTCAAAAATAGGATAAATGATTTCATTATTTAGAAGCTTAATGACTTCATTTTTCACTACTTCTTTCATATTAGGATTGAGCCTTCATTGCATTTTCCTAGAGGGTTTAGCATTTTCCACTAAATAAATTCTATGTGTACAAATCAAAGGACTAATTCCTTTTATGTCAGCTATAATCCATCCTAATGTATTTTTGTGCATTTTCAGAGTTTGTAATAACTTACCTTCTTAATGTGTATTAGGTTTGGAAGAGATTATTATCGGAAAAGTTTTATTTTCTCCTAAAAATGAGTATTTGAGATTAAATGACAACGACTTCAAATCAGGTTTGGGTGGTTGAACGCTTGAAGGTATGGACTTAATTGATTATGGTGGCAATTCCTCAATTTATGGTCTCTAATTACTTGCCTTTGATTCGCCTTGAAAATAAACCATTTACAAATCATCAGATTCATCAATCTCAATTTCACTAGAAGTGGTTTGAAATTGATCGTGAATTAATTTTTCAGTAAAGTCCACTTCCTGTAAATCATTATCATCTACAGGTTGCTTACAAATATTGAAAATATTCATCTCCAATGTCATGTTTCCAAATGATAGCTTCATTAGTCCATTCCTATAATTAATCAATGCATTAGAAGTTGCAAGAAACGAACATCCTAAAATAACAGGAAATGAATTACATACTTCAACAGGTTGTGTGTCCAAGACAATAAAATCCACAGGATAAATGAATTTATCAACTTGTACTAACACATCTTCAATTATTCCTCTAGGCACTTTTATAGATCTATCGGGAAGTAAAAGAGTTATAGAAGTTGGTTTTAACTCACCTAGATTGAGACTCTGAAAAACTAGATATGGAAGTAAATTCACACTAGCACCAAGATCAAGTAAGGCTCTTTCAATTTTATGTTCTCCAATAAAGCAAGAAATTATAGGACAACGAGGGTCTTTATATTTCAAAGCATTATTATTTTGAAGAATGACACTAACTTGTTCGGCTAAAAAGACTTTCTTTTTCACATTCAGTTTCCTCTTCACCATACATAGATCTTTCAAAAATTTAGCATAGGAAGGAACCTGTTTAATAGCATCCAGCAAAGGTATATTAATTCTTACCTATTTGAAAGTCTCAAAGATTTCAAAGTTGTGATTGAGTTTTTTTTGTTTGGTCATGGCGTAAGGAAATGGAAGCGCTGATAAGGAATCAGTCGTTTCTTTATAATTTTCAGTTTCAACCCCTTCCTTACCCTCAGAGATTGACTCATCATCTTTCTCACAAGGTTCAAAAGTGGGTTTTTCAATAACCTTACCACTGCGAAGAGTAGTGATTGATTTGACTTGATCCATATGTTGGCTTCCGGAACTATTTGTATTTGTATTGTATTGCCCCTTGAGATTTTATTGTAGTTGAGATGGAAACTTACCTTTTTCTTGGAAACTAAGAGCAGATGTCAATTTTGCAAGAGTATCTTTAAAATTTGTCATGCTTTGAGCAAGTTGAGTATTGATTATCTCTTATTTTTCAATGAATGCATGCAATGTTTCCTGAAGATTTCTTCTAGGAGGTGGAGCATAAGGAGGTACATTTCCATGAGAATTTTGAAAATTATGGTGTGCTTAAAACAGTGGTTGTGAAGTTTGTGCATTATTATTATCACTTTTCCAACTAAAAGTTGGGTGATTTTTCCAACCAAGGTTGTAAGTTTGTAAGTATAGGTTATGATTGACCTTTGAAAACTGTTTAAAGTATAGGCTTGTTCATGGAGACATTCCTTAAAAGAAGACAAAGTTGGACAATCATTGGTTGAGTGTTCATTGGTTCACAGATTTGACACACAATATCTTAAATAAATTTTAATTAACCACTTTTTTTTTAATTCTAGTGCCTTGAATTTTCTAGCTAAAGATGCAAAGTTAGCTTGGAGGTCATGATCTTCCCTAAGGTTGTAAATACCTCCATTAGATGTATGAGGTTGAGTTTTACCTGGTGTCTCATAAGTACCTACAATATCCCAATTTTAAGCATTTTTAGCTAACAAGTCTAAGTACTTTATTGCTTCATCGGGATCATTATCTTCAAAAGTTCCATTGCACATCAATTCCACCATTTGCCTATCTGTAGTTGTTAACCATTTATAAAAATATGAAACCAATCTCCCAAGTGTTAGTCTTCATGTTTCAAAACCATGATGAGGATTGACACGACTAAAAGATCGATGTCTTCTCCCAAGTGTATGAGTGTCGAAGTAATAAATAACTCGGCAAAGACCGGGGTCGAACCATAAGGAGGTTAATTGTACAAATTATAAATAACAACAATAACAATAATAACAATAACAATAACAATAACAATAACAATAATAATAGTAGTAGTAGTAGTAGTAGTAGTAGTAGTAGTAGTAGTAGTAGTAGTAGTAGTCGTAATAATAATAATAATAATAATAATAATAATAATAATAATAAAGAAAAAGAAAGAGAAGAAGAAGAAGAAAATGAGAACTTGGAGATGGAATATTAATGTAAGGATTAAACGATGATAATAACAAATGTCAAGGTTAGAGGATCCATTAATGGTATGTCAAACAAGTATAGTATAAACTCTTATTATTCAATTGAAAATCACACACAAAGGAGGTTCCAATCAGATTATATATTGTTAACATGATTATATTAGTCATCTTATTCGATTAATACTAATACTTGTAAATCTCGTCAAGCATTCATGATTATAACTTATGTTAACAACGAATCAAGTTCCTTTCATAGCGCAAGTGTCAGTTATACCATACGGTTGAGCTATGAAAGTGCCAAGAATTTGTTGTACCAAGTGTTATACAACACAAATCTAGACTAGCCATTTAATAAGCAAAGTATTAAAAGTGAACAAGATAACAAATGCAAAACATGTTAATATCAAACATTAAAATTCATATTGAGTTTACACTATACTTATTCTTACACCATTAGTGTGACCTTTTCACCTTGACATAATAAACCTAACTAAATATAATAAAAGAGAGAAATATGAATAAACAAGATAAGAACATAAACAAGATAAAAGTTAACTAAGTGAACGAAAAGAAATGAAAGGCATAAACTTGATATTAATGAAAGCAAAGCATAAACATTACAAAAAATACAAAGAGAGAAAGCAAGAGCATGATTTTGATTTGGAAACTAAGATGCCTAAATACATGGCAAATGCCTCTTTTTATAGGCTAAAATTGGGAACCATTGATTCGATGACTAATTGATGAGTGGGTGACCAACTCTTGACTTAGTGACAATCCTTATCTTCTCTTGTCTGCCTAAAATGTCATTGATAACGTCCAAATTAGAACCACTTGAAAACATAAAAGTTGTAGTAAATTATCTCAGCTTTCTTGTATAAACAATTCAGCTCATTTGGACTTTTATAACTCCAGATATGGGCTAAACACTGAATAGTGCTCAGGTTGGAAGACAGATTCAGACTTCTTTGTTGTTGCTAAAATTTGGACTTGAAAATGGCCTTTTTAAGTCTTGGGCTCTTATAAAAGTTGTAGGCCTATGTCTTACTTTTCCATTCATATAAAGTAGACCTAAATCTGAGATCAACAGCTCTAGATATGACCCAATTACCGAATAGTGTACTGGTTTGGATTGCACCGACATCTCTTTTCTAAGTTTGCTCATCTCTTTGTCTTTTCAATTTAAGTTCTTAAATTCATCAATTAATCCTTTCATTTATATGATAGGTCTGCATTTAAAATGAATATTTACCATAAATTAAAGGTATCTTATATTATTAGATACATTATTATAAAACATGCTTTAGTTAATGAGTTATTGATACTTCAAGTGCAAAATAATGAAATAAAACCTTGATAAAAATACACTTTTAAATACTAATCAAGGATAAGTATTAAGCAAGTCTCGATATCTATCCAAATATTTGTAAAATGTTTCTCCTGATTTTTTAGTGAAACTGATGATTTGTCTTTTAAAAGAGTTTGTTCTGTGAGACGAAAAAAACTTCTTTAAAAATTATTGTTGCATTTCATTCCAAGCACAAATAGATTCTAGTCTCAAATTTTGTAGCCATGTTTTAACTTTATCTTTTAATGAAAAAAGAAAAAGGCTTTAATTTGATTGTATTCATGCTATAATTTGAGTCATTATAAGTGTTATAGACCTCCTCAAATTCTCTTAAATAAAAGTATGGATTTCCTAAATACAAGCCATGAAAAAAAGAAAAAAGTTGAATAATGTTTGGCTTAAAATTACAATAAGATGCATCAGAGGGGAAAACTATGCATGATGGTACACTTGTTCTTGTAGGATTCATGTGGTTTCTAAGTGTTCTAACACGGTTATTCTCATTATTCTCATTATGAAATGACTGATTATCTTCTTCGGCCATAATTTCTGAAAATGATAAGGATATCCTACAAAATCTACCACTTAATGTACGTGAACACACTCTCATGCACGTGTAGGGATAGAATACAAAGAAAAAGAAAAAGAAAAAGAAAAAGAAAAAAGAAACAAAATAAAAGAAGCAATGTTAGAAACAAGAAATGTGAAAAGAGAAAATAAAATAAATACTATAATTTGTACAATAATTTACCTCCCCAACAACGGCACAAAAAACTTGACACGACCAAAAGATTGATGTCTTCTTCCACGTGTGGGAGTGTCAAAGTAATAAATAACATAACAAGATCGGGGTCGAACCACATGAAGATTAATTGTTTAAATTATAAATAATAACAATACAACAACAACAATAACAGTAGTAGTGGTGATAGTAGTAGTAGTAGTAGTAGTAGAGAAGAAGAAGAAGAAGTTGATAAGAACTTTAAGATTAAAGATCAATGTGAGGATCAAACAATGATAAAAATAAATGTCAAGGTTAGAGGATCCACTAATAGTATTTTAAACAAGTATAGTATAAACTCTTTTTATTGCTCAATTGAAAACCACATACAAAGGAGGTTTCTATCAAATTATAAGTTGTTAACATGATTACATTAGTTATCTTATTCAAATAATGTTAATACTTGTGAATATTGTTAGGTATTCATGATTATAACTTATGTTAACAACGAATCAAGTTCCTTTCATAGTACAAGTGTCAGTTATACCATACGGTTGAGCTATGAAAGTGTCAAGAATTTGTTGTACCAAGTGTTATACAACACAAATCTAGACTAGCCATTTAACAAACAAAGTATTAAAAGTGAACAAGATAACAAATGCAAAACATGTTAATATCAAACATTAAAATTCATATTGAGTTTACACTATACTTATTCTTACACCATTAGTGTGACCTTTTCACCTTAACATAATAAACCTAACTAAATATAATAAAAGAGAGAAATATGAATAAACAAGATAAGAACATAAACAAGATAAAAGTTAACTAAGTGAACGAAAAGAAATGAAAAAAGCATAAACAATCTTATAAACAATAGATTAATATAAGTAAAACTTAAGCATTATAATAAAGAGAGATTAAGAGCATGATCTTAATTTGAAAATTAAGATGTCTAAATGCATGACAAATGTCTTCTTTTATAGGCAAAAATTGAGAATTATTAATTTGATGACTAATTGTTGAGTGGGTGACCACATCTTGACTTAGTAGCAATTCTTATCTTCTTGTTTGTCAAAAATGTCATCGCTAATATCAGAATTTGGACAAACTTGAATCATGAAAGTTCTAGAAAATTATCTCAGCTTTCCAGGAAAAACAATTGAGGTCATTTGGACTTCTAAAACTCGAGATATGTGCTAAAAATTGAACTGTGTCTGGGTTGTAGGGTAGATTTGGACTTCTTTGTTGTTGCTAAGATTTGAATTTTTAAATAGCAGAACTGAGTCTTACCTTCCTCATTAAAGTTTTAGGCCTATACTTTAATTTTTCATCCATATAAAGCAGAGCTAAATACAAGTTCTATAGCTCCAGTTATGATCCAATTACCAAAGAGTGTTCCAGTTTGGACTAAACCAGCATCTCTTCTCTAAGCTTCGCCCTCTCTTTGTCATTTCAATTTCAGTACTTCAACTTATCAATCAATCCTTTCATTTATGTGATAAGTCTGAATTTAGGATGAATATTTACCATAAATTAAAGGTATCTTATGATATTAGACTTGTTATTATAAAACATGCTTTAGTTAAGGAGTTATTGATATTTCAAGTGCAAAATAATAACATAAAACCTTGATAAAAATATATTTTTAAGTACTAATCATGTACAACTAGAGCGTTGGTGACTAGATGTATGCTATGAGGTAGTCATTATATATTTTGGATTTTCATAGGGTTTGTTTTTTTAATATTTTTTATTTTAAAATATATTAAAATAATATTATTTTTGGTTTTTAATTAATGTTTAATATCAAACTAATAAAAAAAATACAAAAAATAATTTGATATTAAAAAATTTAATTTTTTTTAAAAGTATATTCCAAACATAATTTCAAACAGTCTCCTAATTTATATACATAAGATGTAGATTGGGATGTTAATAAACTTGAGTAAAGCTAAAGGTGTCTGTATATTTGATAATATAAAATAATATTTTTTAAAATTTAAACATTAGTATATTAAAACCTTTAAAAAATAATATAAAAATATTAATTTGATATTTTTTTAGATAAAAAATAAATTAAAAAATATTTTAAAAAATTTAAATATGAAAACAAATATTATTGTTAATGAATATTTAACCTGGTTAATTACTATTCATCCGCACGAAGAAGAATACGATGATTATTGTCTATATACAAAAATTATTAATTATAAAATTTATTAATATTGTCCTTTAAAACAATCTAATGGTGGTATAGAGTTTTAGTGGACGACAAGAATTCAAGATCCTTTGAGATGGAAGGGAACGGAATGGACATAAGTGCCTATGAAAATAGCCCCATGAAAAAAAAAAAAAAAAAAAAAAAAAGAAACTGGTCAGTCAGTTTAGAGGTGTTTTTTCGAATAATAAATAATTTTTTTTAAAAATATTTTTTAAAAATATATTAAAATAATATTTTTTTTATTTTTAAAATTTATTTTTGATATAAATATATTAAAAAAAAATTAAATTTTTATAAACTCCCTTGAACCTCCTAATTTAAGGTTCAATTTAGAATGTATTTTAAATGGTATTTCATAAAAATTTTAAAAAATTATGTATTTGAATTTTTTTATATGTTTATATCAAAAATAATTTTTTTTTAAAAAAATATTATTTTGATATATTTATTTCAAAACAATCCAAAATACACATAAAAAATTAATTTAAAACAATTTCAAATTTTTTTATAAAATTTGGTTAAACCATCCTAATTTAAGGAGCCATTTGGAATTGTATTACAAATGGTGTTTAATGAAAATTTATTTTTTAATTTTATTTATATTTTTAAATTATTTTAATATAATGATGTCAAAAATAATTTTTTAAAATAAAAAATATTATTTTAATATATTTACATCAAAACAATCCAAAAATATTAAAAAATTAATCTTTTGATGTATTTATATCAAAACAATCTAAAAATATTAAAAAATTAATTTAAAATAAAAAAATTTAAAATCTTTATAATCTTCGGTTGAACTCTTGTAATTTAGGGTGTTGTTTAAAATTGCATTTCAAATCATGTTACATGAAAATTTTAATTTTTTCATGTTTTGGAATTTTTTTAATGTACTAATGTTAAAAATAATCTTTTTAAAATAAAAAATTATTATTTTAATGTATTTATTTTAAAATATTCCAAAATACACCCAAAAAATTAATTTAAAATAAAAAAAATTTAAAATTTTTATAAACTCTAGTTAAACCCTGTTATTCAGAATTGCATTCCAAATGGTGTTTAATGAAAATTTAAAAAAAATTATATTTTTAATTTTTTAATATACTAATATTAAACTAATTTTTTAAAATAAAATAAATATTATTTTAATATATTTATATCTAAACAATTCAAAAATATTAAAAAATTAATTTAAAATAAAAACATTTAAAATATTTATAAACATAGTTAACCCTCATAATTTAAGGTACTGTTTGAAATTGAATTTCTAATGATATTTTATGAAAATTTGAATTTGATTTTATGTTTTCGGATTTTTTTATGTAATAATATCAAATATAATTTTTAAAAATAAAAATTAAGGTGCCATTTGGAATTCTATTCCAGACCGCGTTTATTGAAAACTTGAATTTTTAAAATTTTTAACTTGTTTTATTGTATTAATATTAAAAATAATTTTTAAAAAATAAAAAATATTATTTTTGATGTATTTACATCAAAACCAAAACAATTTAAAACATTAAAAAATAAATTTAAAATAAAAAATAAATCTTTGTAAATTACTATTAAACCCTCCTAATTTATGATGCTATTTGAAATTGTATTCCTTCATAAAAAACTGAATTTTTTAAAATTTTGTTAATATTTTTATATTATTTTGATTTATTAATATAAAAAAAAATTAAAAAAATTAAAAAAAATATTATTTTAGTACTACAAGCAGAAAGTGTTTTTGAAAAAATTTAAATTTTTTTATTTTTTTACTTTAAATTAATATATTTTTTATATTTTTAATTTATTTTGATATATTAATATAAAAAATAATTTAAAAATAAATATTATTTTAATATTTTTAAAATTAAAAATATTTTTAAAATTAATTAGTATCAGACTTTTAAATACCCTTTAACAAACGTGACAGAGACCATCAACGTGACAGAGACCATCACAAGGACACAACACGGAAACAGAGAAACCAGAGGATCTAAGGGAGAACCAGTAGAGCATAGTACAGTCCAGTCCACTTCACTGCCTTGTAAAAGTTAGTTACATAACTCCCTTTTCTTTTTTTTATCTATCGAAGACAAAAGACACCCTCGATGAACATCTACACAGACTGTAATCCTCTCCATATTTATAAAATATTTTTTACTTGATAACATTTTGAGATAATATTTTATTTATTTTTTAAAATACAAAAATAAACGTGGCTGTAAAGATACTCATCTCAGTGCTAGTTGAACATTTTATTTGTAACTTTGACTGTAATGAGAGCAAGCGAAGGTGTAGGAGGAGAAGAACAGCAGACAAAGCAAAGAGGGTGGCTGCAAGAACCAAGCCAATCAACCAATCCTATATCTACCAACTTTGACCTTGTTGCTTCTTTGCATTTGCTAAAGTATGTCTTTCTAGATCTTTGCTTTCTTGGGTTCAATTTACGTTGTGGGATCTTCGTATTCTATTCTATTGCACTAACAGTTGCGGATCAACAATTGTTTTCTTTTAAAAAAAAATCCTTTGTTTTTTTTCATTTTTGGGTTTGATTCAGAACATTCTTGGGTTTTTTGTTTCTCATTATCTTTATCTGTCTGTATAATTCTCATTTTGTTCCTTTTTAGTTCTCATAAAAATGATAATAATAATTCCTGTTGGATGCAATTAATTATAATTATTTTGGAAGTTGTTTTATGATAATGAAAGATTTCATAATTAAAACATAGATTGTTTTTATGCAATGGGAGGTAGGAGATAAGTTGGCTGAAGGGTGTGTTGATGCTATGTACTGCCGTGAAGTGGTAAATGCCAAGACCTGTGTAAACTTATACTGGGAATATTAATTGTACATATAAATGGCTGATAAGTTCTTGTCATTAATGTACGTGTGTCTCTGATGGTGTTTTCTAGTTTTTTGTTTTTTGAACTTGGAGTCACGAGAAATGACATGTGATTTTGGGTACTGGTTGTGTTGTACAACTCATTTATGTGCGGATTTAGTTGAGTTGGACTGGTGATTGAACTTTAGTATTTTTACAATGAAGATGAATCTAATCTTTAATGGCCTCTGCGGGTTTCTTCACTCTGATCAGGTCAAATTGACCACATTATGAGTGACCTTTACAAAAGGGCATCGACCAACTGTTTGAACCCCTGGTGAAGCCTGATCACTGCACGTTCCATGCTGTCTATCACAACACAAAATATGGGCTTACTCTGCAGTAAACGGCATCAATACAATGAAGCAGATACTGAAGAGAATGCACAGGTGAGTTACAGTTGATAAAATGCATGATTTATATTCTTTTACAAGTTCTTTTACAAGTATGATACTGGTGATTCGGTTTAATCTTGTCTATGATGATACTTATGCCTCTTTTATGCCCCTTGTTCTTTGTGTAATCTTAAGTTTACAAATTTAATTTTGGCTTTTCCAGGCCGCAGAAATCGAAAGGCGAATTGAACAAGAAACCAAAGTTGAACAGCATATTCAAAAACTTTTGCTTCTTGGTAAATGCAATTCAACCTCGTTTCTCATCGCATTGGTCATTTGGCTTTCAAAATTGTTTTGTATTATGTTAATTGTTCGGCGTCTAAAACTGTTTCCTTAGTAATTGATGTTTATCATAGTTATGGACTTGTATTTGAGGTCCAGATAGCACAGGCACCATAGGTGCCAGTAGTGGCTTCCCTGGAGAAGCACTTTCTCTCTTTTAGCAGAAGAGCAATTATGAACCGGCTTAATGCATGACTATTGTCTAAATGTAATTGCCTTCCATTTTGTTGCACATTTCTTTCTTTTTTCTGTTTCTTTCGATTCACGGTGACTTTCCCTTTGCCCCCCCCCCCCCCCACCCAACTTTGGTGGCCAATATATTTTCTCTTTTCTCTCTTTTTTTTTTTTAATGATGTGATCAATCTTTTGTGATCAAGGTGCTGGAGACTCTGGGAAGTCAACGATTTTCAAGCAGGTAGGACAGAACTCTTTGTTGTTTCAAGTATGAAATTGTGTTTGCCAGCATTGCTGTTTTTTATCCTTGCTTGTGTATGTTCTGGATGCAGATAAAACTTTTGTTTCAAAGTGGTTTTGACGAGGCAGAGCTCAAGAGCTATATCTCAGTCATCCATGCGAACGTCTATCAGACAATAAAAGTATGCAAAACTTGAAAGGGTGTGTTGGTTATTTTCTCTTTTTGCATAATTTAGAAAATACGAAGTGCCTGGCTTTTGTGGTGAAACTTTTGGATTCATAAATGGTAAATTTTATTCTGAAAGTTCAATCTATGGGTTTCTACAGGTATTGCATGATGGATCAAAAGAATTGGCTCAAAATGAAACAGATTCCTTGAAGTATGTTATATCCAATGAAAATAAGGTTTGAATTTGTCATTTCAATGTCTTTTACTTTGCTTGAAGTAAGGTTATCATTTTGAAAAAACAAATTTTAGTAATCTAGCAATGACTTACTATCTAACATGTATAGGTTAATTTGATGTATTCTTTTTCCTAGACATTTTGCTTAATTCTTTGCTAAAGTGGTTTGATTTTACAATCCATTCATTTCAACATGTATCAGGATATTGGACAGAAATTGTCGGAAATTGGAGGCAGGTTGGATCATCCAAGTCTTACCAAAGAACTTGCCCAGGAAATTGAAACTCTATGGAGAGATCCTGCAATTCAGGTAGCCAGTTCATCAAAGATACATATACAACTTCCCTGGAATCTGTGTTATTGCTACAAAGTTTGTCTGTTTTCCTATTATATCATTGAGACTATGGTTTTCATTCATGGTTTCTGCATGAAGCATTTCAGTTATTAATTTCAATGCATACTGTAGGAAACATATGCCCGTGGCAATGAGCTCCAAGTTCCAGATTGTACCCCTTATTTCATGGAGAATTTGCAAAGATTGTCTGATGCAAATTATATTCCAACTAAGGTATCTATAATTTATCTTGTTTCCATATTGTTTCCATGTTACATGAATGTTATGTACATTCTGTTTGCATAATTAGGATATCAGTGCAAGTTTTAAATTCTTCAACATCTACAAAATGCATATGCAAAATATTTATTCCTTAGGATTAGACCCCATCGCACTGCATTTCTTTGTTCTACTTCGAAACCTTTTATATTAGAACTTCAGTGAGCTTCACTTCTGTGTGTGGCATGCATCCAGTTTAAATTTTTAATATGCTCAGTTTTGCATGTCCCAGTGTGATGGTTTTATTGGGGAAATTCTGGTGCACTTGTTGGAATGATGCTTTTATGTTACTAAGACATTTTGCATAAAAAATTGTTTTCTTAGTCTTTGGATTTTTGGCATTACTTTAGCTTCTGTAGATTATTAACTTACTTTATGCATGCACCCACATAACACTTTTTAAATGATATTTAAGCTCTTTCCCACAGATTCTCAGTGTATATTGTATTTCAGGACGATGTTCTTTATGCAAGAGTTCGTACAACAGGCGTTGTAGAGATCCAATTCAGGTGAACATGCTAATTCACCTGGCTTTTGCATTGCTTTCAATATGTGTTTTGCCCTATAGTGTTTTGACATGGGTTTACAAGGTGCACTTTTCTTGACTTGAATCAATTTCACTTAAAGGTCAATTGCACCTGATTGCAAAATATGCTTTCCAGTACCTCCAAAATTATTAGTTCTGGTACTCAGCAGCTCATGTTGGCTATGATTTTGTCAGCCCTGTTGGTGAGAACAAGAAAAGTGGGGAGGTGTATAGACTTTTTGATGTCGGTGGGCAGAGAAATGAGAGGCGGAAATGGATTCATCTATTTGAAGGTGTTACAGCTGTAATTTTTTGTGCTGCAATTAGCGAGTAAGATGACCTATTTTCTTTGAACTGTTATAATGTCACAGAATTGTTGAGTTTTGGGTGTTGAACATTAAATATTTGAAGTTTTCTTTTTAGTTGGATATCCTTGGCCATCTCTGGATCATGGTTATTTGATATACTGATATTCATGACAGTAGCCCCTGCAGTATCCATTGCATGCTACATTTCCAAAAGCAAACAAACTTTGCTGGGATTATCTGGCCTATATCTTCCAGAAGGACCTCTCAGAAAACCTTCAGTTTTTTATTTGAACATGGAAAATCTTGTTTCGGGTAAAACATTGTGCTGTAACTGTCAAATATGTGTCTGTACATGCTGTTCCATTCCCATTATTCATTACTTCGTGTCTGCAACACTTGGTCAGGGCAGTATTGAGTTGGAGTGAGCTTATCTCAACCATTGCTATCTGTTAGCATGTGAAGTTACATTTCTAACACAAGAACACATTGGAAAGTGAAAAGGGTGTAATTTGACTGTTTATGTTTTCAGGTATGATCAAACACTATTTGAGGATGAAAACAAGAATCGAATGATTGGGACAAAGGAGCTTTTTGAGTGGGTCCTGAAGCAACCATGCTTTGAGGTTTTCTTTTATGCTACTCTAACCTGTCCCTGTGATCTGTTATTTTAAGTTCCGAATATAGACAGCTGGGACTCTTTACATTTTCACTTGGCTTCTTGCGTGCAGAAGACATCCTTCATGCTATTTCTAAACAAGTTTGATATATTTGAAAAGAAAGTTCTGAAAGTAAGAGCTGCAGAACTGTGCATTTTTATTTAGTATAGAAAAAATAGCATCTGTTTTGGCCTTTGATGTTGTGCAATTTACAGGTACCATTGAATGTATGCGAGTGGTTCAAGGACTACCAGCCGGTTTTGACAGGAAAACTAGAGATTGAGCATGCATACGAGTAAGTATTTATCTTGCTGCTTCATTTCCTATATATGAGTGAGTGAAAAATATTAGTGCACTGAATAGGCTAAAAGTGTTGAAGTTTTGTGCTTTGCTGAAAGCTTGATAAGGAACTCCACTTCCTTATGGTCTTGATGAATTAATGCAAGCCAACACTCGTATATTTGTCAAATATATGTGCGCATTTTGCAAAATGTTTGTTCACAGTGTCTAGAACCAGCTAACCTCTGACCTTCCTTTTTTTATGCTATTGAGGTTTTGATGATTTTTTTTTTCTTGCGGTTCAAAAGATTTGATGGTCGTCATTAATGATATAGTATTCATCAGGTTTGTAAAGAAGAAGTTTGAGGAGTCGTATTTCCAAAGCACAACCCCTGATCGCGTGGACCGGGTATTTAAAATATACAGAACCACAGCACTTGATCAGAAGCTTGTGAAAAAAACTTTCAAGCTTGTAGATGAGACTTTAAGACGCAGAAATCTCTTTGAAGCTGGTTTATTGTGAATAGAAGCATTTGCTTTAAAAGGGAGGTTCATAGTTTGAAGAACTTGATCAGCTTTTGAATATTAGAGGTGGAAGAAACACCTCTCATCTGTTGACTGCTGGAATCAGTCTCACAGGATAAAAGTTTGGTCACCATTTGTTTTCTCAGCATGGTCGAAGAAAGATGATTGCCCCCATGATTTTATTTTCTGAATAATTTCCTGTAGAAAAACCTATCCAGAGGATCTGTTCTCTTGCATGATCTGTTTTGTTTCAGAGTGGGTACTGGGGACTAAATTGAACATAAAGTAACCTTGTATTCTTTCTATCCCAACACAAGGGTTTTTTAGTAGCTTAAACGAGTTTTTGAAGTTGAACTCAGTTTTTAAATTGCTTCTCAAAATAATATTTTTTTTAGATGAATAATAATAAAATAATATTTTGATATATTTTTAATTAAAAAAAAAACAGCTTTTACAAATCAACATCTGCTGTAGTTATTAATAATACACTAATTATTATATTGTCAAATTTAATTGGCAGGCCACTATGAGGATGCTGACAAAAAGAAAATAAATAAATTTGCGATGAACCTGATTTAAGATTCCCAAATGTATGAAGCATCATATCAATTTGAAACAAAAACTCATAAACCACTTCACTGCTAAGATATATCTCAAAAGAAAAAAAAAATAGTTACACAAAACAAGAAGGCAAAGATTGAAGACTCTGAGGTGAGTTCATCTTCCTCCCTTCGCCCGTGTTGATTGTGTTTTCGTGTCATGGACGGTAATGGGAGTAGCAATATATCCAAGCAAGTATGGCCAATGCTTCCAATAATATTAGTTAGATGGGGGTGGTATTGGCTTTGGCTATAGTGACCACACCAAATAAGCAATTAATCCTCCCATCAATGTTAGTTGTTTCTCATTATATCATATCATATCATATCAAAGGTTGCACCATCGTATTTGGATGTCATGGTGGTCTCATCAATGGCATCTTTGTTGGCTTTCCTGTATATATACCTCCACTAAAAATAATAAATTTAAATTTTTTTAAGAATCTCAAGAATTTTATTAAACAAATTAAGAGTTTTTAAAAGTTTATGTAAAGATTATTTGAAAACTAGATTTTTTTTTCAGCCTTGAATAATTACTTTAAAACTAAGTTGTCACAAATTATAAGTTATCTAGAAATATAGTGAAAATGATAAGAAATTTTTTTTTTTATTATTAAAATAAAAGATAGAGTCATTCTCAAGTATTTTGATCACTAAAAATCCTAGTTGATTTTAGAGTCTAGATAAGGGGACATATTAAGTATAGAGAAGACACATTACCTTTAATATATTTTGACTAAGATAAACTATATTCTTTGCTTGCCTGATATAAAATAAGATATTATTATATTTTTTAACTATTGGTTAATAATTTAAAGCTTACGAAAAGTCTTTCTAGGTAAGAAAATCATTACTTATCAAGTTAAAATCTAACTATTTTAGAGTCAAAATATATTTTTTGTATTTTTTTTCTTTTAATATTGTGAATACATCTTATGTATAAATTTGTAATCCTTGATATGGGAAAAAACAAGATTGTTTTTTTGATATTTTTAAAATGTATGCCAAGTTATCATAGATTTCAAAAAAAGGTTACTAAATCTAAAAATAAATCTAAAAATACATGCAAAGATATTAACAAAACTATTTTTCTTGAATTTTTATATTTAAATAAGCTACATCATGCCTTGTATTTTTTTTTTAGTATTTATGATTTTTTTTTGTTTTTGAAAAACTTGGCCCATATGCAATTTAAAATAAAATTGTATTTTTGAAAGAAAGGTTTTTTTTTGTTGTTTTTGTGGAGGGCAAACGATTCATTTAATACCAAAAAAGCTCATTGCGTGTAGATTATGATTTCAAATATTAAATATATAAGGGTAGAAGAAAGTAAGGAATTCAAAATTAATTGCAAAATGATCTTTTAAAAATTAACAATTTATTAAAAATTAGATGAAGACCATGTTTGGCAAGATGCAAATATCAAGGCTATTTTAATCGTGATATCAATTCGAAAAAATTATCGTTCATCAATTCAAAACCAAACAACGCCAAACATCCATACAAATCTTATTAATTTCATGCATTTATGTTCAAATTTTAAGCTAATTCAAATAAGTCAATATCAATCCAAGCACAACCTATGAATCGAGACTTAATGCTCAAGTCAACATAAACTCATCCCTAAAAATAAAATCACAATTTAAAATAAATTATCAAACCAAAAACACAAATGAATTCATATCAAATAATGTGTGTCCAAACAGCCTAAAATTATACACAACAATGAGATTTTATCCCAAAACTCATAATTTTTAGTCAATTTGTCCAAAAATTAATTTGAGTTATAGACCAACCTTCTGAGGTATTTGATGTGTCTAGAATATACTAAAATCAAGGCTAGAAGCATAGGAACAATGACGATGTATAGTCTCCACGCGCCACCATCATTGTTGATGTGTGGATCCATGTGTTGCTGTGGGTGGAACCAAGAAACAGGTGGATCTATCTATATGTAATTTCAGAAGAGATTATTCTAATTCATCAATATTTCTTTTTTATATTTTGTATAGTTGAACTTTATTTTTAAAAAATAAAAAATATTTATTTTTAGATAATATTTCTAATATGTGCATCATTGCATAACTTTTTTTCTATTATTTTATTCAATTAATTTAATGTGTGTCTATTTCTATTATTGTTTAATTGAATAAAAAATTAGTTGAGCTAACACAATTGGGTAAATAATTTATCTTGTAAGATTAAATATCTTAATCTATATTTATCACTTGATTTTTCCAATTTTATTTTTTTATTGTTAATATTTTTTTTATCATTTATAGGTCTTGATTTATTTGATTAAATGCATGCACAAACTTTTTAATTTACACATGAAATTTTTTTATGTACAAAAAAACATAAGAAAAGCTTGCATGTTCAATATTTTTATAGGAGGAAAAAATATATGGCCCATGCAGGAGCATATATCAAATTAGTTTATATGAAACCACAACATACTTGGGATTCTTACGTGATCTTCAACCAAACTTTGATATTTTACAAATTATGAATTTAACCAATTCAATAATTTTGGACCTAAGCAAGTTGAATATATTAGGTTTGGTTAAATAATTTATAGATATTACAAATATTTCCAGGTTGAACTTATATTGTATTTTATATATATATATTTATTTGCAAAGATACAACTTTTCTTTATTATGTTAAAAAAAATATAATAGGAAGTTCACCAATAAAAGCTTTTGAACCAAAATATTTCTAAATAATAAAAAAATAAATGTTTAATACATAAACTATTCATTATAAAGATAAAAAAGAATAACATATTTGTAATATTATATTTTTCAATTTTCTCAATTTTCATCACTTCATGTAATGTTAAAATTTCAAATTAATCTACAAACTAAAACATGTGAGTTGAATATTATACAGCCGACACTATTTACCCTCTCACAAAACACTATGTATCGCACGTGTGCGACGTTGCGATGATCGTCTACCCTTAAGTAATGGTGTCTACCTGGCAAATATGGAGAGATAAGAAATTCTTGTCTCTTATCAAGAAAATATGAACTACAAGTCCCCACCTAGTATTTTAGTCATTAGGAACCCTAACTGGTCTCAAAGATGGGATATGGAGACTGGTTGCATACAAGAAAGGTATTATCACCCTAGCCTCTACTTAAGGTAAGCTTTATTGTTTTATTGTCTAATAAAATCTAGGGTTTTGGTTGCATTTTCTAATTGTATGTTCATTTAAAGGGAAAAAAAAAGTCCTCCTCTATAAGGAGATTCTTAGCATATCAAGTAAAACTTAACTATTCTATGACATCAAAGGAGAGAGAAAGAGAAAATCTAATATCCAAAATATATATTACGTGTAATGTCGTACACCAAATACTAAAAGATAAAAAAATAAAAATTTTGTTGTTTTTTACATTTTGGCTAATGTTCTCTTGACTTTAATAAATTGGTTATTAAAACCAAAATGCATGCTAAAACATTGTTTTTTGGTGTATAAAAAACACAATATGATTTTTAGCTTTAAGTCACTTGGCCGTATAAATATGTTTTTTGTATTTTGGAAGTTTTAATGAAAAATTAGGTATTTTAATATCGAATTTGTATTTTTACGACATAAAATATAGACCGATATTAAAAAAAAAGGACATAAATCAAAAGGTGGGAAAATCACAAATATTGAAAAATATTTTTTTCTTTTAATTAATTTTTTAAAAAATGGGCCAGACTCGGCCCAAATGCATGAGTTGGGTAGAACCCAACCCAACTATGTGAGCCCAACCCATGTGAATAGTGCCCTCCATTGTTCACATACTATGTGAACAATGGAGGTGTGGCAGAGATGAAACATGAGAGAAAAAAGAAGGGGAGAAAGGTTGACCTGCGGTGGTTGTTGTCATTGGTAGAGTTGTTGGAGGCGACAGGTAGTGGCCGGCGGTGCTTTTTCTTCTTCTTCGTCTCCCTTCTTTGTTTTTTTTTTCACTTTTTCTTTCCTTTTCTCCTTTTTTTTTTCTTTCTCTCCTCATTTTTTTTTCCTTTCAGTCTTCCCTCTCTTCTTTTGCTCTCTTCCCCTGCATTTATAAAAAAAAATAGAAAGGAGAGAGACTGGGGTGGCCATTATGTTGTCGCCCCTCCAACACGTGGGAAGTATTGGGCAAGTGGGGGTCCTTGATCAACGTCTTTTTAATGCTTTTCAAAGGAAGAAAGTCAGTGAAAACAGGGGATGAAAAATCTTCTTCTTCCCCTACTTCGTGTGTCTAAAGAAAGAAGAAGACCCATAGTGCCGTTCAAAACGGCACCGTTTCGGTTCTTTTTTTTTTCATGAACAGTGTATGAAACGATGTTATTATAGACAAAATACGTTGTTTCATTTAAAAGGAAAAGGCGGCAAAAACATGTCAGAGTTCACATTGGTCCTCAATTTATGATTTGTTCAATCGAGCCCTCAATTGCAATTTTGATTGTAAAAATCAATGCAATTTCATCCTTACTAAAAATCAAACAGCAACCCTAAAGTTGCCATCTTTTTTACTTTGATCATTGGTCTTGAATTCATGCAATGCAACCTTCAATTGATCAATAAACTTTTAATTTCTTCAATTTAGCCCCTAATTCGGTTTAATTACAACCTATCTGTTTGCCCATGTTATTTATTTTGATCCTTGGTTTTGGATTTCATCAATTAAGTCTCTAATTGACCATCAAACTTTAATATTTATGCAATTAAGATCCTGATTTGATCAAATTAACTTTTATAAATTATAATTTGACCCCATAACTTTAATTTTTTTCAATTAAATGTCAAATTGACTTCAAAATCAAATTTTTTTTCAATCAAACCCTTCACAAATTCAATTAAACCTTCAATAACATTTAATTGAATCCATAAACATCTGATTTTGAACTTCTTTCTCAAATTGAATTTTTTTTTTGTCAACAAGGCTCTCATCAAGGCTTTCATCAGTCAACAAAATACCATCAAATTTTAATATTTGTATTTTTGAACCTCCTAACCTTATTTTTTACCATTTTATGAGTGTTCTAATATCCTTTTTTCACTGTTATATTTTTTTATAATATTTTTTTGATTTTTTTTAAAGAGAGAAAAACTATGAATTAGGGAATAACTTGAAAATGGGTTATGACACATTAGGAAATAACTTGAAAATGGGTAATGACGCTATGGATGGCATTGTATATTTTTATTAATCTCATTTTGGTCCTTAAAGTTTTATTTTGTTTAATTTGACTTTAATTAAAAGCTAATTTTTTATGAATTCTTTATTAATGGTGAGTTTAAAAGAAGGGGGAATCCAACTAAAACATGTGTCAAATATGGTTGGCATGCCAAAGATTGCATGAAAAATTCATTTAGGTTCTCGATCATTAAAATAACACAAAATATACCATTTAGGTCCTTATATTTTTTAAAAAACTCAAATTTTATACACAAGTTTATTTTTGTTATATTTAGGAGGGCTTGCCTGATTCCGGTGAGAAAAGAGAAATTTATTGTTAATTCCATTTCCAACCACTAAAATAGATTTTTTGGTACCCACGAGTTTAATGAGACGAGATGGACCTCATGGTGGTTGTTTAAAGTTTTGATGTTACATAAAAAATCAGATCTTAACTAAGAAAACCAAAACTAAATCAATTTGATTTTGAGTTTTTTGATTGTTTTTTGGTAATTGGAGTTATGTAATGATTTGTGGGTGTTACGAGGGTGTTGATGAGGTGTTTTTAAGTTGAAATAACTTGAAAATTGGGTTTTTAATCTTTTCATATACAAGAACTTTATTTTAAAAAATAAAAAATATTTATTTTTAGATAATATTTATAATATGTGCAACCTTGCATAATATTTCTTTTTCAATTTTATTTTATTTAATCAATTTAATATGTGTCTATTTTTAACATTATTTGATTGAATAAACAATTAATTTTGATAAATAAATTTAGAAAAAACACAACTGGGTAAATGTTCTATTTATTAACATATTCGATTTTTCCATTTTATTTTTAGTTATCTTTAATACTTGTTTTCCTGTTTATTACCACACAAAATTCTTGATTTATTTAATTAAATGTATGCACAAACTTTTCAATTTATTCTTTAAATTTTTTGTATGTACAAAATTGAGTTGAAAAAGCCCGCATGTATAAATTTTTTGTAAGAGGAAAAAATATTTAGTCCACGATTGATGCATCATCTATTTTCTTATAAAAAAAATTAGACAGGCTCAATCAGGTGGGCCTCCTAAGACAGGCTCACACGTGAACCCTAGCAATATAGGCAGGGAAGATGACACGTGAACCCTGACAACATGGGCAGGGAGGATGACCTAACTTGTTAGTCTTAACAACACTTGACCTTGTGTTATCTTTTTTTTTTCTATTTTGTTTTACAAATTAATGCTTCTTCTTATATGTTTTTTAAATATTTTTTATTTATACTTAGATTAACACTCTCTTTTGTTTTGTTTAAAAACCCTATTTGAAATAACATTTATTTTTTAGTTATATATATTTAATTTTTGAAGAGTTTTTTTTTAAATCTGTTGTGATTCTTTTAATGTTTTGTATAGAAGAATTTTATTTTTGAAAATAAAAAAATATTTTCAAAAAACATTATAATATGTGCAGCTTTGCATACTATTTTTTTATTCAATTAATTTAATATATGCATCTATTTTTATTATTATTTGATTGAATAAAAAATATTTTAATAAATAAATTTAGCTAATACAACCGAGTGAATATCTCATTTAACAAAATTAAATATTTTGATTTATACTTGTCCCTTGATTTTTTAAATTTTATTTTTTTTCATTTATTAACACTTATAATTCTCAATTATCCCTTGATTTTTTTAATTTTATTTTTTAGTTATTTTTTTATTTTTTTATTTATTAACACCTATAATTCTCAATTTATTTAATCATGTATATACACACACACATATTTTTTTATTTAATTATTTTAACTAAATAAATAACTAAAAAAACCTATGTAAAATATATCAAACCCGCATAAGACACGGGTGTAAGTATCTAATGACTACCAAAACGCGTATGCTTGGATGCCACACATCTAAGAGCGTGTTTGGGATTATAGTAACTTTTGTGGTTGTGGTGTGAAAAAAGTAGTTTAATTAAAAGTACTTTTTATGAGGTTGATTTCAAAAAAATTAGTGTTTTTTTGAAATTGTGGTTTAAAAAAAATAGTTTATTATGTTTGGTTAAAAAACTGTGGTTAAAATTATGGTAAAAAAAAAAAGCAGATATGTATTTGGTAAAATTGTGGTTAAAAAAATATTTTCTTGTGTTTGGTTAATATGCTTTGTATTTTATATTTGATCTGAATTAATTAAAAGGACATATATAAACATATATATATAATTCCAAAACATAGGTATTTTGTAATTATGGTTACATAACAAAATAAAAAATCCTTATACATTAATGTACTCCTTTATTATTCCATCAAACTATTTGCAATTCCATCACGTACAAAATTCATACGTAAAGGCTTCTGTGAGCCTTCAATGGCCGAAACCTGAACAATATTAGGGAAAAATTCATCTGGAATTAAATTAGGGTTGCGATCATACTAAAAAAAAAAGACATCATCTTGCGATCTCCTTCTAATATAATTATGTAGTGTCATTGATGTAACTACAATCTCAACTTGTGTCTTCTATGGATAAGCAGACATGTTTTGTAAAATTTTCCACCTTTGTTTCCATACCCCAAAAGAAAGTTCAATCACGTTACGTAGTGACGAGTGTGCACGATTAAACACTTCTTTCTGACCACTTGGTTGTCTGCAATGCCTAAATTCTTGAAAATGATACCTCTCACCTTAGTAGGGACCCAAATACCCATACTCGTTTGGATATCCAGCATCAACCAAATAGTATTTTCCTACAAAAAATAACAACATGGTAATTTTAAACAACACTAGAAAATAAGTATATTCCTTTAATTACCCAATCTTCAATTTAGGCAAAATCACAACCTTCTGGAGGTTTTGGAAATTTGATATTGCTATTGTCAATAGCCTCAAGAAAAATACGCCTATCGTATGCACTACCTTCCTATCCTGCCCATACGAACATGAATTGCATGTTGAAACTACAAGCAGCCATGACATTTTGTGTTGGTACACCTTTTCTTCCAATAAATGGAATTTGATTTGCAGATGGTATGCAGGCATGAACATGTATTCCATCAATTGCATTGATACAATTCTACATGCCATAAAAACATTTATAATACTCATAGACATTTATAACATATTTCATACTCCTTTGAACAACTTAATTAAACTACTTAATTATAAAAACAAATTCATCTTACCTTGAAATGTGGCATAAATCTTGGATTCATAGCAATTTCTCTTGGTGTGCTTGTAAATTGTGGATATACTGGTTTTATAACTTCCATAGTAAACAAACGTTATGATTTAAGCACTTCTTTAAAACATCTACTAATAATTTCACCTGAATGTTGAAATCTTTCTTGCACTTGTCTATTTGACGCCCCAATTGCTATTGTAAATAGAAACATTGCAATCTTTTCAATAACGCTCATTCTTCTTGGCAGTTTTAAGCCATGATGCGTTTCTAATTCGGTGCATAAACTCAATAAAGTGGTTATGTCCATCCTGAACATGTTAACACTTCTTTTCCAATGACCTCTTAAAACCTCTATCAACTAACGCATCTATGTGTTATAGGAAACCATACATGATTCTTTATACATATAATTAATATAATACATGTTTATAGCTCCAGCTATGCATATAGTTAATTTTTTCCTCTCAAAATGCCTCTTTATAATAAATGCATCATCAACGTCCTCATCATCATCATCATTGTCATTAGAGTCGTTTCCATTACTATCATCTCTGGCACCATTAATTGAAGCACCACTACCTTCACAATTAGGATGATTAATTTGGTCTGCAATGCGGTTCATTACATTATCATAATTACCATCAAAATCTTCATTAAATATGTCATTAAATCGTGGATCCATAACTTCAATTACATGTAAACAAGAAAAAAATATATGTTGTTAATAAAAAAAACTTTAAATAATTAAATATCATTCAATAAAAAAAAAACTATAAAAGAGTTTGTGCGACATAAGTTTTTTCCATACCTGTAAAGCCAATAAAAAAAGAGTATTATACTTGCTTGTATTTGATGCAATTGAGAGGTTTAAGAAGCTTATTATGAAGAAAGTTAGTTCATTAAAAAATATTATGTAAACATTCCTCTTTATATAGAAAACTTTCAATGCTCTTTTGTTCTATTTTACAATTTTCAGTTTTCAACATAAGTACATTCACATGTATGTATGTGCTATAAAAGTAGCATATAATGTTACTTTTACAACTCATATATGGACACCATCCTGACATGAAATCTTTCAAACCATAGTTGAAAGGAATAAAAATAAAGTTGAAAGAAAACAGAGTTTCAGTTAAAAACCAGTAACAAGACCAAGCTTTCAATGTGATGAAAATGAAGAAACACCAACTACATTAGTCCCATTAGACCTCACAACAACAAAGAAAAAACACCAATAGTAACTACAAAAGAGGTTTCTTTTCAAACTTCACAAGCTCACAGTAGCTACCCAATGGAAACAAATACAACCAAGAAAAGAATCACTAGTAGCATATCAATCCAACAGTAACTAACCAATTGAAAAAATTACAACCAAGGAAAGAAACACAACAGCATGTATTATCAGACCTCATAGACCTCACGACAACAAAGAAAATAACATCAACAGTAAACTGTAAAAGAGGTTTCTTTTCATTAGACCTCATGGTAACAAAGAAAAAAAACATCAACAGTAAACTACAAAAAGGGTTTCTTTTCAGGCATCACAAGCTCATAGTAGCTACCTAATGGAAACAAATACAACCAAGGAAAGAATCACCAATAGCATGTCAATTTCACAGTAGTTAACCAATTGAAAAAATTACAGCTAAAAAAAAAAACACAGCAACATGTATTATTGTTCCTATCAGACCTTATGGCAGCAAAGAAAAAAATACAGTTAATAGAACAGTTAAGGTAAATTAACAATCAATTCCATTAAAGGGTCAACCATTTAACATTAACCATTGAACATTGTAATTCATAGATAAAATACAACATTACAACCAACAATTTCTCATACAAGTCTGTTAACTCCCGAAAAGCATTTTAATAAATATAACAGTACATAAATTATTGCAAACGGATATGCTTATATGTCTTAACATGAAATATGGAATAAAACAATGTCTCGAACAAACTTCGACAAATGACAACTACTCTTTTAAAAACCAACATCCCGTTACTTTACAATAAAAAAATAAACATGTATAAATATCATAAGCACTTGAACATAGTTAATTGATTAACAGTTAAGAAACTTAAATCATACTATATCAGCTAAGCATGTTTAGTTCGTGCATACATTTGTTGCAACCATCTCAACTTTTATTGCTTATCACCCATATTAGCCCACATTTCTCTTTTCCTTCTTAAATTAAGATACTCCGTAGCAAAGTCATGAAATTCATCTTTAATTAAAACTCCAGGAATTGAGTGTGGCTTAACCATCACCTCGTGAATACTACAACCTTCGAGATCCATATTCACAGAAGTCGAATTACTCTTAGTCAACATACTCTCAAGTAGATGATTGCACCTTGAAAGCAACTAAACACTAATTCCAGTTGTTTTCTTCTTTTTACCTTGCACATCATAACAATCTTGTTCTTTTCTTTTGCCACCGCTTTCTGTATTGTTGCTACTAGACATATTTATTCCTCCAACCATTCGAATCATATCAGTCTGGAAATCTAGAATCACATCTTCTTCTGAATCACCGTTGCCCTCTTTCAAACCATCATGGGCAATGTCTGCTGATTAGTACTTAAAAGTGCATTTTTATCATGGTTTTATATCATCATTTTGCACTTGAAGTATTAATAACTTCTTAACTAAAATATATTTTATAATAATGTATCTAATAATATAAGATACCTATAATTTGTGGTAAATGTCTATTTTTAATGCAGGCCTATCACATAAATGAAAGGATTGATTGATGACTTGAAGAACTTAAATTGCAAGGATAAAGAGATGGTCAAACTTAGAGAAGAGATGTCGGTGCAATCCAAACCGGAACACTGTTCGGTAATTGGGTCATATCTGGAGCTACAGATCTCAGATTTAGGTCCAATTTATATGGATGGAAAGGTAAGACATAGGCCTACAACTTTCATATGGAGCCCAAGATCTAAAAATGCCATTATCAAGTCCAAATTGTAGCAACAACAAAGAAGCCCGAATCTGTCTTCCAGCCCGAGCACTGTTCGGTATTTTGGCCATATCTGGAGTTCTAGAAGTCCAAATAAGCTGAATGTTTTACACAAGAAAGCTGAGACAATTGCCTACAACTTTTATGTTTACAACTGGCTCTAATTTTGACGTTATCAATGACGTTTTGGGCAGACAAGAGAAGATAAGGATTGTCACCAAGTCAAAAGTTGGCCACCCACTTATCAATTAGTCATCAAATCAATAGTTCCCAATTTTGGCCTATAAAAGGAGGCATTTTCCATGCATTTAGGCATCTTGGTTTCCAGATCAAGATCATGCTCTTCCTTTCTCTCTTTGTATTTTTTATGCTTTGTTTTCATTAATATTAAGTTTATGCCTTTCATTTCCTTTCCTTTACTTAGTTAACTTTTATGTTGTTATTTGGTTTATCTTTTTTTTTTCTTTCATTATGTCTAGCTAAGTTAATTATGTCAAGGTGAAAAGGTTACACTAATGGTGTGAGAATAAGTATAATGTAAACTTAATATGGAGTTTAATGTTTGATACTAACATGTTTTATATTTGTTATCTTGTTCACTCTTTAATACTTTGCTTGTTAAATGACTAATCTTGATTTATGTTGTATAACACTTGGTACAATAAATGCTTGGCACTTTCATAGCCCATAATGTATGGTATAACCGACACCTGAGCTATGAAAGGAACTTGATTTGTTGTTAACATAAGTTATAATCATGAATGCTTGACGAGATTTACAAGTATTAGCATTAATTGAATAAGATGACTAATGTAATCATGTTAACAATATATAATCTGATTGGAACCTCCTTTGTGTGTGGTTTCCAATTCAATAATAAGAGTTTATACTATACTTGTTTGATATACCATTAGTGGAACCTCTAACCTTGACATTTGTTATTATTATTGATTAATCCTTATATTAATTTTCCATCTCCAAGTTATCATCATCATCTTCTTCTTCTCTTTCTTTATTATTATTATTATTATTACTACTACTACTACTACTACTACTACTACTATTATTATTATTACTATTATTATTATAGTTGTTGTTCTTATTGTTATTGTTGTTGTTATTATTGCTATTATTGTTGTTTATAATTGTTGTCTATAATTTGTACAATTAACCTCCATGTGGTTCGACCCCGGTCTTGCCGGGTTATTTATTACTTCGACACTCCTGCACTTGGGAGAAGACATCAACCTTTTAGTCGTGTCAAGTTTTTTGCGCCGTTGCCGGGGAGGTAAGTTCTTATATAAATTATAGTATTTATTTTATTTTCTCTTTTCACTTTTCTTGTATATAACTTTGTTTCTTTTCTTTTGTTTCTTTTTATTTTGTTTTCTTCCTCCTTCTTTTGCTTTCTTCTTCTTCTTTTTTTTATTTTATTCCTACACGTGCATGAGAGTGTGGTCACGTACATCAAGTGGTAGACTTTGTAGGATATCCTCATTATTTTCAGAAAATATGGCCGAAGAAGATAATCAATCACTTCATAATGAAAATAATGAGAATAACCATGCTAGAACACTTAGAGACCACATGAATCCCAAAAGAACAAGTGCACCATCATGCATAGTTTTTCCTCCTGATGCATCTCATTTTAATTTTAAACCAGGTATTATTCAACTTTTACCTTCTTTTCATGGTTTGGAATTAGAAAATCCATACTTGCATTTAAGGGAATTTGAGGAGGTCTGCAACACATATAATAATTTAAATTGTAGCATGAACACCATTAGATTAAAGCTTTTTCCTTTTTCATTAAAAGATAAAGCTAAAACATGGCTACAAAATTTGAGACCAGGATCCATTCGTGCTTGGGATGAAATGCAACAACAGTTTTTAAAGAAGTTTTTCCCATCTCATAGAACAAACTCTTTCAAGAGATAAATCACCACTTTCACTCAAAAACCAGGAGAAACATTTTATAAATGTTGGGATAGGTATCGAGACTTGCTTAATACTTGCCCCCATCATGGTTTTAAAACATGGAGATTGGTTTCACATTTCTATGAAGGGTTAACACCTAAAGATAGGCAAATGGTTGAATTGATGTGCAATGGAACTTTTGAAGATAAAGACCCTGATGAAGCAATGGAGTACTTAGACTTGTTAGCTGAAAATGCTCAAAATTGGGACACCGCGGGTACTTATGAGGCACTGAGTAAAACTCAACCTCATACATCTAGTGGAGGTATGTACAACCTTAGGGAAGATCATGACCTGCAAGCCAAGTTTGCATCTTTAGCTAGAAAAGTCGAGGCACTAGAATTAAAAAAGAGTGGTCAATTAAAATATGTTGAAAACATTGTGTGTCAAATCTGTGAAACAAATGAACACTCAACCAACGATTGTCCAACCTTGCCTTCTTTTAAGGAATGTCTCCATGAACAAGCCCATGCTTTAAATAGTTTCCAAAGGCCCAACCACAACCCATACTCCCAAACATACAACCCTGGTTGGAGAAATCACCCAAATTTCAATTGGAAGAGTGAGAACAACAATGCACAAACTTCACAACCACCATTTCAAGCACACCATAATTTCCAAAATTCTCATGGATATGCACCTCCTTATGCTCCACCTCTTAGAAGCAATCTTGAGGAAACATTGCATGCATTCATTGAAAAGCAAGAGACAATCAATACTCAACTTGCTCAAAACATGACAGATTTTAAAGATACTCTTGCAAAATTAACATCTGCTCTCAGTTTCCAAGAGAAAGGTAAGTTTCCATCTCAACCACAACAAAATCCCAAGGGGCAATACAATGCAAATGCAAGTAGTTCTGGAAGCCAATATATGGATCAAGTCAAATCAGTCACTACTCTACGCAGTGGTAAGGTTATTGAAAAACCCTCTCTTGAATCTTATGAGAAAGATGATGAGTCACTCTCTGAGGGTAAGGAAGGGGATGAATCTGAAAATTGCAAAGAAACGACTGATTCACCGTCAACACTTCCATTTCCTCAAGCCATGACCAAACAAAGGAAAGTTAATCACAACTCTGAAATCTTTGAAACTTTCAAACAGGTAAGGATCAATATACCTTTGTTGGATGCTATTAAACAGGTTCCTTCCTATGCTAAATTTTTGAAAGATCTATGCACTGTGAAGAGGAAACTGAATGTGAAAAAGAAAGTCTTTCTAGCCGAACAAGTAAGTGTTATTCTTCAAAATAATAATACTTTGAAATATAAAGATCCTGGTTGTCCTACAATTTCTTGCTTTATTGGAGAGCATAAAATTGAAAGAGCCTTACTTGATCTTGGTGCTAGTGTGAATTTACTTCCATATTCAGTTTTTCAGAGTCTCAATCTAGGTGAGTTAAAACCAACTTCTATATCTCTTTTACTTGCCGATAGATCTGTAAAAGTGCCTAGAGGAATAATTGAAGATGTGTTAGTACAAGTCGATAAATTCATTTATCCTGTGGATTTTATTGTCTTGGACACAGAACCTGTTGAAGCATGTAATTCATTTCCTGTTATTTTAGGACGTCCATTTCTTGCAACCTCTAACGCATTGATTAATTGTAGGAATGGACTGATGAAGCTATCATTTGGAAACATGACATTGGAGATGAATATTTTCAACATTTACAAGCAACCTAGAGATGATAATGATTTACAGGAAGTGGACTTTACTGAAAAAGTAATTCATGATCAATTTCCAACCACTTCCAATGAAATTGAGATTGATGAATCTGATGATTTGGAAATGATTTATTTTCAGGAAGAATCAAAGACAAGTAAATGGAGGCCACAAATTGAGGAATTGCCACCACGACCAATTAAGTCCATACCTTCAAGTGTTCAACCACCAAAACCTGATTTGAAGCCGTTGCCATCCAATCTCAAATACTCATTTTTGGGAGAAAATGAAACTTTTCCGGTAATAATCTCTTCCAAACTTAATGCACATCAAGAAGGTAAGTTATTACAAACTCTGAAAATGCACAAAAATGCATTAGGATGGACCATAGCTGATATAAAAGGAATTAGTCCTTTTATTTGTACACACAGAATTTATTTAGAGGAAAATGCTAAACCCTCTAGAGAAATGCAACGAAGGCTAAATCCTAATATGAAAGAAGTAGTGAAAAATGAAGTCATTAAGCTTCTAGATAATGAAATCATTTATCCTATTTCTGACAGCAAATGGGTAAGTCCTACCTAAGTTGTACCTAAGAAGTCTGGAGTCACTGTGATAACAAATGAGAACAATGAGTTAATTCCCACTAGAACTGTTACTGGTTGGCGCATGTGCATTGACTATAGGAAACTTAATTCAATGACTAGAAAAGATCATTTTCCTTTACCTTTCATGGATCAAATCCTAGAAAGAGTTGCAGGTCATGAATTTTATTGTTTCCTAGATGGCTATTCGGGTTACAACCAAATTGAAATTGCATTGGAAGATCAAGAAAAGACTACTTTCACATGTCCATTTGGTACTTTTGCATATCGAAGGATGCCTTTTGGATTATGTAATGCACCAGCCACATTTCAAAGATGCATGCTTAGTATATTTAGCGATATGGTTGAACATTTTCTTGAGATTTTCATGGATGATTTTTCTGTTTTTGGCAATTCATTTGATGATTGTTTGACTAATTTAGGAAAGGTTTTAACGAGGTGTGAAGAGAAGAATCTTGTGCTGAATTGGGAAAAATGTCATTTTATGGTAACAAACGGCATTGTACTTGGTCACATTGTTTCATCAAAAGGAATTGAGGTTGACAAATCTAAAATCGAGTTAATTGCAAACTTACCAACACCAAAATCTCTTAAAGATGTTAGATCATTCTTGGGACATGCTGGTTTTTATAGAAGGTTCATCAAAGATTTTAGTGTAATATCTAAGCCTTTAAGTAACCTTCTAACAAAGGATACTATTTTTGAATGGACTGAACATTGTGAAGAAGCCTTTGTTAAACTTAAAAATTTGCTTACTTGTGCTCCTATCATTCAACCTCCCGATTGGTCATTACCTTTTGAAATAATGTGTGATGCTAGTGATTATGCCGTAGGTGCTGTTTTGGGACAAAGAAAAGATAAGAAACCTTATGTAATTTACTATGCAAGTAAAACTTTAAATAGTGCTCAAATGAATTATACCACCACTGAAAAAGAATTACTTGCAGTAGTATTTGCATGTGAAAAATTCAGATCTTATCTTGTTGGCTCACCTGTTGTTGTTTTTAGTGATCATGCAGCATTGAAATATCTTCTTTCTAAGAAAGATTCCAAGGCTAGATTGGTGCGGTGGATTTTATTACTTCAAGAATTTGATATCACAATCAAAGATAAGAAAGGCAGCGAAAATGTTGTCGCAGATCACTTGTCAAGATTGACAACAGATTCGAAAATTGACATCACACCAATCGATGACTACTTTCCCGATGAATCTTTACTTTCTGTCTCTACAATGCCTTGGTTTGCTAATATTGTTAATTTTCTTGTTTCAGGACAACTGCCAGCTTATTGGAGTACCCAAGATAAAAGAAAGTTCTTGAACGAAGTGAAGAACTTTTATTGGGATGATCCTTATTTATTCAAATATTGTCCTGATCAAATATTTCGAAGATGCATTCCTGACAATGAGGTAAGTAGTGTCATTAAATTTTATCATTCTGAAGCGTGTGAGGGCCATTTCTCATCAAGAAAGACAACTGCAAAAATCTTACAAAGTGGATTTTACTGGCCCACCATGTTCAAAGACTCACATGCATTCTGCAAGTCTTGTGAAAATTGTCAAAAGTTGGGATCTATTTCAAAACATCACATGATGCCTTTAAACCCTATTATTGTCATTGAGATCTTTGACTGTTGGGGTATAGATTTCATGGGCCCATTCCCTCCATCATTTGGTTTCTTATACATATTAGTCGCAGTAGATTATGTTTCAAAATGGATAGAGGCAATTCCAAGTCGAAACAATGATCACAAAACAGTGATAAAGTTTTTGAAAGAAAATATTTTGAGTCGATTTGGAGTCCCTCGAGCCATAATAAGTGATGGTGGAACACATTTCTGCAACAAGCCATTTGAGTCTTTAATGAAGAAATATGGAATCACACACAAAGTTGCCACCCCTTATCACCCTCAAACAAGTGGACAAGTAGAGCTTGCTAATAGGGAGATCAAATATATTTTGGAGAAAACAGTGAACCCTAATAGGAAAGACTGGTCTTTAAGACTTAATGATGCACTTTGGGCTTATCGAACTGCTTATAAAACATCATTAGGTATGTCACCTTATAGACTAGTCTATGGAAAACCTTGTCACTTGCCTCTGGAACTTGAACATAAAGCTTATTGGGCTATTAAAGCTTTCAATTCAAATCTGGATGATGCTAGTCAACTGCGAAAATTACAAATAAATGAGCTTGAGGAAATAAGAAATGATGCATATGAAAATTCAAGAATTCATAAAGCAAGAATTAAAGAGTTTCATGACAAGAAAATACTGAGAAAAACCTTCAATGTTGGTCAAAAAGTCTTGCTTTATAATTCTCGACTGCATTTATTTCCTGGAAAATTAAGATCAAGATGGAGCGGTCCTTTTATTGTGAAACATGTGTATCCATATGGGGCCTATGACATCGAGAATCCAAAGAATGATAATGTTTTCAAGGTAAATGGACATCGTCTGAAAGTTTACTTTGACAATTTTTCAGTTGAACATAACTCTATTGAATTGGGTGATCCTGTATATAAAGATTGATTTTATTTTATTTTATTTTTGTTTCTCATATAAAGATTGATTTTATTTTATTTTATTTTATTTTATTTTTGTTTCTTTTTGAGTGATTTTTGCAAGTTTCTTTCACCCCGGTCAAATGGCGGATAACGGTACTCCGTGACTTAAGTCGGTTCTTTCAGTTTCCCATAATTACTGATATCTGTGTATATATCTATGCAATTCTTTGAATCTCTCTTCCAATTCTCATTTGAAAATGGACACTAATCTTGAAAAATTAAAAAAGTATTTTCCCGCTCTGCCTCAGAATGCGATTACAAAAATTTACCGTGCTAGATGTGCAAGATTGAGATTGTTAATGAATCATGGAATTCCTGAAGATATTCGCTGGTTGATTGAAGCAAAGGTCCGATTATCAGGTGAGTCCTCTAACTTCATTTCACACATGCCTGGAACAGGTAAAAGCACTTTTGCAAAGAAGCGTCGTGCAAAACGACTGGATGTCTGTCATCGATGTGCTAGATGGACTTGTAATACACAATGTCGTTCTTTAGGAATGGTATCTATAAACCGTGAAGATAAAATACAATTCATTAAGGATGGCCTGAGTAAGGAGTCTTTAGATAATCTTCTATTGACTCTTGAGACGCATCCTAGTGGAGATGTGCATCGTGCAATTCATGATTTATGGCCACTATTTCATAAAGAACATGATCGACTTAGTCTTGGGAATCTGACTAAAAAAGACCCTGTTTGCCAGTTTTTAAGAAAACTGGATGGGAAGCCTATCCCCGACCCATAGAGGGCGTTTAAGCCGTTCTTGGACGTAAAACCAAGGGAAGATGTGAGCCACAATCACAATTGCAATTTGAATTTTTTTTTGTAAAAATTTGTGTCTTTTGGTTTTATTATTGTGTTTTGTTATTTCTTATTTTTGTTTTAGTGTGTTTCAGGTTTGTCAGTGTTCGTTATTTCAGGTGATATCTTCTATACTCTATCTTTCTACCTTAGAACATTGAGGACAATGTCTCGTTTTGGTTGGGGGGAGAGGGTAGTAGTTGATAAAAAAAAAATGTTTTTCATAAAGCATGTGCATAATTGTTGTTACTAGGATGGCAGAGTAAAGGAGTTCTTTTGTTAAAGTGACTCTTGAGACGCATCTTAGTAACCATTCTTAACAAGGTCTATTATAATACTTCCTGAAATATTCAGGTTTACAAACTCTCGTATTGTTACCACTTAATTCTGCTTATATACTTATTTAACATGTATTCTTAAACCTTAATTTACACACACACTTTAACATATGATTGTGGGTTGCATATTGGATTATTACATTATTTATGTTCTTTTGTTAAAGGTAACAACTAAGGGAAAGGAATTGTATATAATTAAAAAAAACATAAAAAAAAGAGACAAAAAAAGAAAAAAAAGAAAAAAAAATGATGATAATAAAAATGTAGATAAGTTTGGTTCCGTAGCCTCCCTAACCTAAGCAATTAAGCCCGAAGGGGTGTTTTAACACCTAATACCCTAAAGTCAACTGACGTGGGAGCTATTGGCCCAACGCTTGTTACATGGGTTGAGGAGAAAAGCTTAAGGAAATCAAACATTGTACTATCTACATATCAGTATCTGCGACCCGAGTTACTAAGCTCGTAGGGGTGTCTTAACACCTAATGCCCTAAAACCAACTGGTCTGGGAGTCATTAGCTGAAAGCTCGTTACATGGGTTAAAGATGCATGATGTTTTTAAATTATATGTATATACATTTAAAAAAAAAAGAAGTAAAAAAAAAAGACAAAAATAATAATCTCATCCCAAGGAAGTTAACCTTAAACATTAGAACAAAAATTTTGTTTTCTTCCAAGAAAAGCCCCATAATTATGTGTTGATACATTGAGCATAAAAGAAAGGTTTATTAATATCTTGTTAAGAGGTATTGAGCAGATATATAAATTTAATGAGAGTTTGTTTATCTGGATAGATTAATGGAAGTTAAATGATGAATACCTTGCTTTGTGAAATTTGCAAATTGTGTTAACGCTTTGATTACTAGGGACTAGTAATAAGCTGGTTGGGGGGTGTGATTAGTACTTAAAAGTGCATTTTTATCATGGTTTTATATCATCATTTTGCACTTGAAGTATTAATAACTCCTTAACTAAAATATATTTTATAATAATGTATCTAATAATATAAGATACCTATAATTTGTGGTAAATGTCTATTTTTAATGCAGGCCTATCACATAAATGAAAGGATTGATTGATGACTTGAAGAACTTAAATTGCAAGGATAAAGAGATGGTCAAACTTAGAGAAGAGATGTCGGTGCAATCCAAACCGAAATACTGTTCGGTAATTGGGTCATATCTGGAGCTACAGATCTCAGATTTAGGTCCAATTTATATGGATGGAAAGGTAAGACATAGGCCTACAACTTTCATATGGAGCCCAAGATCTAAAAAGGCCATTATCAAGTCCAAATTGTAGCAACAACAAAGAAGCCCGAATCTATCTTCCAGCCCGAGCACTGTTCGGTATTTTGGCCATATCTGGAGTTCTAGAAGTCCAAATAAGCTGAATGTTTTATACAAGAAAGCTGAGATAATTGCCTACAACTTTCATGTTTACAACTGGCTCCAATTTTGACGTTATCAATGACGTTTTGGGCAGACAAGAGAAGATAAGGATTGTCACCAAGTCAAAAGTTGGCCACCCACTTATCAATTAGTCATCAAATCAATAGTTCCCAATTTTGGCCTATAAAAGGAGGCATTTTCCATGCATTTAGGCATCTTGGTTTCCAGATCAAGATCATGCTCTTCCTTTCTCTCTTTGTATTTTTTATGCTTTGTTTTCATTAATATTAAGTTTATGCCTTTCATTTCCTTTCCTTTATTTAGTTAACTTTTATGTTGTTATTTGGTTTATCTTTTTTTTTTTCTTTCATTATGTCTAGCTAAGTTAATTATGTCAAGGTGAAAAGGTTACACTAATGGTGTGAGAATAAGTATAATGTAAACTTAATATGGAGTTTAATGTTTGATACTAACATGTTTTATATTTGTTATCTTGTTCACTCTTTAATACTTTGCTTGTTAAATGACTAATCTTGATTTATGTTGTATAACACTTGGTACAATAAATGCTTGGCACTTTCATAGCCCATAATGTATGGTATAACCGACACCTGAGCTATGAAAGGAACTTGATTTGTTGTTAACATAAGTTATAATCATGAATGCTTGACGAGATTTACAAGTATTAGCATTAATTGAATAAGATGACTAATGTAATCATGTTAACAATATATAATCTGATTGGAACCTCCTTTGTGTGTGGTTTCCAATTCAATAATAAGAGTTTATACTATACTTGTTTGATATACCATTAGTGGAACCTCTAACCTTGACATTTGTTATTATTATTGATTAATCCTTATATTAATTTTCCATCTCCAAGTTATCATCATCTTCTTCTTCTTCTCTTTCTTTATTATTATTACTACTACTACTACTACTACTATTATTATTATTATTACTATTATTATTATAGTTGTTGTTCTTATTGTTATTGTTGTTGTTATTATTGCTATTATTGTTGTTTATAATTGTTGTCTATAATTTGTACAATTAACCTCCATGTGGTTCGACCCCGGTCTTGCCGGGTTATTTATTACTTCGACACTCCTGCACTTGGGAGAAGACATCAACCTTGTAGTCGTGTCATCTGCATTGCTTGTACCAGGATTGACATCACTGCCAGCAGGTACACCTGATGAAGGAGCCCATACATACACTCCAGTTGCGACAATGTTGGAATACATTCAGTCAAATTTATTCTTAAAAGACGACTCAATACTGACATGTCTGAATTTGTTGGCTCCTCTAATTTCCTACATATAAATTAAATCAAGTAATGAAGGATCAGACTACTCATATTTTGAGGTTGGAATTTGACAACAATAAAAGAAATTATTAGGATGATAAGGAATGTACCTGAATTTTTTGTTTCCACCACTCATCGCTAGCTGCAATTGTGCCTAACTCACTTTTCCAGCCAACACCAGTTTCAAAAACCAGCTTATTCCATATCCTCCAGTCTTTTTTACATCCATCTCATTTGTTTTTTAATTGTATTTTAGTGAATGCATAGCCAGTTTGTTCTTTGAATGATGTTATAAGAAATTTCCATCTTATTTTATCGAAATGAGTATTAGGTCTCATTCCTATATCAATTGCCTTAATGCATATATCACAAAATATATGCAACATTTTCTTTGTCCAGACAGCCTTATCAAAAGATTCAAGACCTTCCATGATATCTTTTAACACACTTAACAAAAGTTTGAAATCAATAAATGATATCAATTACATTGTGGCACATACATAAACCGTGGACTTAAACAATAATAAAACACTCAATGTTCAGCATTTATAAAAGTTGTGTGGTTAGTAACAAACATTAACCATGCATGTATTTGAAGGAGAATGTTCACGTTAATTTGTAATAAAAACTAATTGAAACCTATTAATTTCAACTATTTAGAAAACTCAATTTCAAACATGAGATAATATTTAAATTATCAAGCAACACTCTATTGCCATCATGCTGTTTGGAAGCTAAAAACAGCAGGAAAAAAAAAACAAATAGAATAAAATGTATTTCTACATTCAAAGAAACTCAGCTTTCTTTCGCAGCATGCAAACACAAAAAAAAAAAAAACTCAAAATTCTGATTTTGATTGCACAAGTATAAATAAAAGTAATCTTACATGACATGCTAACAGGGCACTCATTATGATTACAATAAACACACGCTAATAGGGCACTCATTATGATTACAATAAACACACGCATAGTAAAGAAATCTACGGTTACTCAAATAGAAACAATATCAATATGCATATCAAACATATCAGACCATGAAGAACAACACATAAATGAAATTTCAAAGCATCACATTGTTTCTAGTAAGTAAATAATCCAGTAGCAGCATTGTCAGCTGGTAATAGACATAAAAAACAAAAACAGAATAAAGAACAACAAACAAGCAGTATATGGAAGCAATTAAACTCTTTTAAAATCAAAACAAATGATGAAGGCACAATAAACAAAAGACAATCACCAATAGCTATGGAATTTTTCAATTATAGAACACACAATAATTGATCATGCAGGTACACAGACATGCAATTTTTCATCTAAAAATTTGAAAATGAAGATGGAGACAAGACAGGAACTTACCTTAGTCTATCTATTTAGGTGTCCAAACCAGCACGGTTCTGCAACTTTGTCCTGCAAACATATACAATAGAGACCCAGAAGATAAAATAGATTTTGAGCTTCAATTACTATAAAATTGACATGGGTAACACAATACACAAAAGCATCACAGAAATGCAGGTTTTTAAGTAAAAAAATTAAAAACACATGCAAAGCGAAGGACAAGCAGAAAAAGCACTGAAATTTGCTATAAATTCAAAAAAATTGATGAAGGCACAGTAAATAGAACACAAGCAGCAGCAACAAACTCGTAGATCAATTCAACAATTGTAGTGTTAATAGTAATAGAGCATGCAGCAGCACAAAAATACAATTTTTCATCTGAAAAAACAAAAATGAAGATGGATATAAGGCAAGAACTAACCTCAATCTCTTTCTTTGTTCTGCAAACCACCACGGTGTTGCAATTTTGTTCTGCAAAGACAAAAGTAATAGAGACCCATTACATAAATTAGATTTTGAATAACATGTTAAACAAAATTGACAAAGAAAATGCATAGTATTTACTGGTATCTCGCTCGTGAACCTTTCCCAACATGAATCTCTTAGGAGTTTTCTACAATTGTAATAATGGAGGGACAGATGACTGAAAGTTTGTGTTTTTAATTTTTGTTTGGAAAGAATGAGCAGAGGGGGAAAAAGCTGCTTTTTCCAGCATTGGTGGTTTTAGAGCAAAAAAAAAACGAGGTTATAGCAAAAAAAGAGAAAAAAGAACATTTTAGGGAAGGAATTTGGGGTTTTTAGTTTATTAATTATATTGATTTGTAACCGAAACACACAAAAAAATTTGTGAGGTTACGAGGACAATAATTAACCGTGGTTGTGGGAAAGTTTCAACGGTAAAACAAAAATGAAGCGCATAAAAAAATAATATAGGAAAATGTTGAAACTGAACGTTATTAATCTACAACAACCTCCTACTATTAATTTGTTAGGTGTTTTCGTGATCGTTGAGAAATTGAAGAAATAGAGATACAGGATAGTTGAGAAAATTAATTATAAAATTGTCTGCGATGAAGGAGAAGAAACGCATGAATTGCTTTTATTTGTTACAATTGAAGCACAATTTGTACTGGGACCCATGTAAAAACAAACTGTGATCATAATTAACCAAACATGTATTACACTATTTATTTTCTAATCACAGCTGCACCAACATATCCAAACACCGTCTTAAAGAAAAAAGCACACTGATTTATGATTCTCTCTCTCTCTCTCTCCGTGGCCCTTCTATTTATTTCCTTGCCACCAAAACAAATTTAGCATAAATTAATTACGTCAAAACTCACAAAAGAAAAAAAGAAAAGTTTCTTTCAATAATAAGAAGAGTCCTGTTTTCTTTTGCTCTGCCGTGAGTCCGTGAATGGTTCCCCCCTCTGGAACCAAAGAATATTCTCTTCCCTCCCCCTCTCTTCATAATGGCAACTGAATAATCTAAGAAATTCAAAAATGGAACCCTAATTTGAATTTAGCTAACCTCTTTTACCATCATCAACATCGCTTCTGTTTCCTACCTCTCCTTTCAAAAACCTTTTTCTTCCTCTAATAGTAAGGTATGCTTTTCATTCATCTCTGATTCCTTGCCCTTTTATCTTTGACACAAAGAAGGAAATAAAACGGCTAACTTTTGCATTCTGTAATAAAGACCCTTGATTTTTCTGCTTCTTGGAGATGTTGGGGTTCATCAAAATTTGAATGTTAATGTCCATGAAGCGAATATGTATTTTTCATTTTTTGTAGGTGTGATTTGCTTTTTTCTTGGTGGAAGTAACTAGTAAAGGGCTGAGCTTTTGTTTCTTTGTTTGTATTATCTTAGTTTAATCTATATTTGATTTCTTTTTTAATCTCTTGAATTCTTAAATATGTTGATTGAGTCCTTCCTGTGGTGAATATGTGTTCTAAACCTTGCTTGTTCTTACAAATTGATGGGTTCTATTAAAGATATTTAGAGCTTTTTTATTTATTTTTTACTTTTAAAAAATTTTGACACCAATTTAACAATAAACCATGGTTTTTATGTGTAATTAATTGACATTTAGTTTGTTGAATTTGTGGGTATTTTCAATAATGTTGATACAAGATGTTTTCTAAACTAATCTCCCAATGATGAGAATCGGCAATGTAGCATTTACTTTTAGAATTCAAGTATTGCATGTCCCAAGTTACGTGCTCTTTTTATGTTTTTGAACTACTTGCAAGCATGAGCTTCTCACGCTCACTATTTATTTCCATGCAGGTGTTTTTGCATCTGTTGGGCCTAGGTTCGTCTGGTATAAAAGTTTGAGACTCCTGAATCGGAAGCAATAATGAGGAACAATTGGTTCTTTTTCATGGATTTAGATGGAGAATCTCAATACATGTTTCCCTTAGAGCCCCTATTATCACAAGGCTTTGGGGCTAATCTATTTTCTCAGCTTAGTTCATTTGTTGATAATCCTTTGCACCGATCGAGATTCCTATATGTCCCTGGAACCATAGCTTTTCAAGAAGCTTTGAATGGCATGTCGAAGCTTGCTGGTGGTTTCATTTTTTGGTTCACTAGTGCATCTAGTTCAAATTTGAGTCGCCAAATATCAGGCAATCAGAGTTCTCCTACTCCAGAAAGCTGTAGATCTTCTGCACAAGTCAAGAACTCTACTTCTACTAGATGTGATCTTGCTGGTTTAGGCTTCAGTTCTGTATCAAAAGTAGAGTCTTCACCTCCTGTAGTTTTTAGCACGATCTCAAGTTTTGTGATGAGGCTCCTACTTGGGGAAGCTGAAAGACTTCAGTCATTCCCTGTCCTCTCATTAGCTGCTTCTCTGGTACCACCATTCAACAACTTGTGAGTCATTTGATATATAATAAAATAAGTTTCTCTGTGTACTTTCTGTTCTTTAGCTTTACTTCTCGCACTTGATGCTGTTCTTTAACCATCTAAACTTTGCTTTCTTATTGGTCGTAAGAGCTTCAAATGTACTAGCTATTCCTTCGGAGAATGGTGATGTACAAGTGCATGCATCCATAGATCAAGGGCCTTGTGAAGTTGTGCATCGTGGATGTACAGGCCTCTCATTTTCTGATTTAAACTGGACAAGACATGCTGTTGAGCCCAGAACTGGCATTGAGTTCCCAATGTTTTTGGACAACATTGTAGCTGGAGAGGAAAGATCTAGATTAACTTCAGAGGTAGATGTTTCTAAATTTCATGTTATTGCACTAAACTTCATGCGTGCGCATTATGTGTTGACATAGCTGGATACAAGGGACCTGTTTTGTGCTAAAAATAGCTTGCTGCGTGCACGTGCATGTGTGTTTGTGTGTGTGTCTAAAAGCTGTTTATGTTCTAGTCTGTTTTACATTAGGGTTTTGAGACAACAATAGAAATTAGATGCTTCAAATTCAAACATCTTATTACTATTTGAATTTTATTCCCTATCTAATTGTTAAGCTTGAAATATTATCAGAAAATTGGTACCTACATTAACTTTGAGGGTTGCTGTCTTCCTGTTTGAGATCACTCCTGTCATCGATCATCCCATTTTTCAATCACTGTGAACAATTTCAATGTGCTTTACAAGGTTCTTGTTGGTACTGGATCCAGAACTATGACAATAATCAGAATAAAATCTCTGAAGATTTATGCTTTTGGTTTCTGTAAGTGCTTTTACATTTCAATTGAGGATTGTTTTTTGTTAGATTGTTTCTTTCATGTCCACGACATTGAATTAGTGAAACTTGCTATTTCTTATAGATGTTCATCCTAATTCTGTCTGTGAAAAACTGGGCCCAAAGTATGCTTCCATTCCAATGGGTGAATTAATTAAACACCGTGACTTTTATGAGGACCTTCTCAGGTATATGAATACTGACTTTGCTGAACACAATGTCCATGTTTGGTTTTCTGAAGTTAAAATGTTGTTGCATTGCTATTCATCTTTATATGGTTTATTGTTAACTTATTTTTAAATCAAGAGAGTGAAACTTTTAGGAAAATTTTCATTGTTAACTGTTCACTTCATTCCAAGTTTTAATCTTTAATTTTCTTAACTTTGAAGTTACATACAAGATCTAATAAATTTTGTAGTTTAAGTATGTTCTCCTGGAGTTTTTAATAGAGCAAATGATATTTCCATTGAAAGTTAGTTTTGTAATATGAAACAAAAAAATTTGTATGTTTGGAGCATTAATCAATTAACATTGTAGGAGTTTGCAATGAAATTTCTGTCACTTGTGTGATGCTTTAAAATCATAATCATCATCCTAGCCTTAGCCATAATTTGTATGTTTGGAGCATTAATCAATTAACATTGTAGGAGTTTGCAATGAAATTTCTGTCACTTGCGTGATGCTTTAAAATCATAATCATCATCCTAGCCTTAGCCATGAGTTGTTTGTTAGCTTTCATGTACTCAGACCTTTTCATTTTCATTGCTCTGCAACTCGATTAATTCACTTTGATGAATTCTCAGATACTGTTCTTATTCGAGTTTTTATAATGATACTGCAGGGAAGACATCTCCATGACTGTTCGGCTTGTGATTAACTGCAATGGGATAAAAATCAGTACTGTTAGGGAGTAAGTCAAACTTTGTTTGTTAGTGTACTTGAAATTTGGTGGTGGGCCTCTGATTTCTGCAAGACCTTGGTATAAGCTGGACATTCTCAGCATACTGTTTGTAGACCAATAAAAAAAAAACTGGAATATTTTTAGAGAGGGACGATATAAACATCATGTCATCTATTAGTGTCTCGAATAAAATTTTAGGATCCTCTGGGCCATGGGGGATTGCGTGTGAGACGGGGTGTGTTAATATTGTTCCTAAGTTCAATCACGCAACCTGCTAGATCTTTTTAAAAAAACTAGAATACAGATTATTTACATTGTTTAACAAGGCTGAGCTTCACCTGGAATAGTTTTTCCCCTGCTTGTTGGAGACTCATTAACCTTTTATTCCCCGAAGTCATGGATGAAATTGTAAGACTGATGATGAAAATAAGCACCAACACCTAGTTACATGCTTTATTTTATGTGCTTGTAGTGCTTTTGAGAAATCACTTCGAAACCGTTTATTGAAGGTAATTTATTCTACTTGCTATCGTTTCTTTTCCTACCAGTTCTGTAATAGAAGGAAAATGTCCAGTCAGGATTCTGATTCTCTAAAACAATTTTCTTGACTTCTCTCAGACAAACCCAGACACTGATTACCATTGCCTGACTACGTTTGGTTCATTCTTCACAAAAGATATTCCACTACCTGCGGTAATTTTTTTTCTGGTTTGTGCATATCTTTGCTTTGCCTCTACACATACTTCTTGGATTGTATCAACTTTGAATTGAATTTGTGCAGGGAACAACAGTTGATTTTCGGCGGACAGCTGATGGGCAACTAATAACTGAAAGTAAGTCATTATTGGTTGGAAATCTTACGCTCTATATGCACTGCTGTTGGAGTTATTTAGCAGCATCTCCTTACATTTGCCAAAAGTGGGTGGAAAGCATTGCAATATTAGTTTATAGTTCTCTGTTTTTTCAGAAGGGCATCTCATTCACCTTTCTTTTAACTCAATCATTTTCATTAATGGATTTATTCCTGTCAATCAAAAAATAAAAAATAAAAAAAGAACAGAAATTGTTGGAGTTAGAAGACCCGCTCATTTTGTCATCTGTACAAGGGCTTTCCATTTTAGCAAAGCAAGAAGGCCCTCCTGTATTGTACCATGTAAAGGCGCATGAATGATCCAACAATATCTTTTCGTTTGTATATTGCTGCATTTGTATATTGCCACATTTTATAGGCAACTGACAGATTCTATTCTTGCAGTTGGAGGTAACCAAATTGGAGTGGTTTGTAGCAAGGATTTATGTAGTGAGTGAATTATCCTTCTCCTTGTCTCCAAATCATTAGTTGATTATTTTGTGTGCCAACATTTTCTAGAGATATTGAGTGGCAGTTCATGATTAAAGAGAGGCTGGGATGGAGGATAGTTTATGTTTTGGAGTTAAGATTCTAACTTTCAGTTTTACTTTACAGGAGCTTTCTTTGACATGTACATAGGTGATATTCCTGTCTCAGAGCAAACGAAGGAAGAGATTGGCAAGAATGTTGCCAGCATTATCGGGAAGTACTAAGGTGATCCAATAAAGCTTCCATTGTTCAATTTTTTTTATGAACAATTGGCTGCTGATTTATGGGTCGCATATTTCTTGACTATAAAGATCTACTGCCTTCCAATACACTGGAGTGTGCAGTTAGGAAGTGTTTGGGTGGGAGGTCATGCATGTTATACATTAAATAGATCTAGGTCAAACCAATTTGAGATTAAAAGGGGGCCTCCCAGAACTTGTACAAAATCTATTCTTTGTAGCTTTCTTCTTATGGGGGTTTGCTGCATCTGAATTACCGCCCCCAACTAGATCCGAGTTATTAGAATTATCATTCAGGATACAAAGAGAATAGTTATGTTTTACTGCAGTGTGTTGATATACAGACCAGAGTTCCTTTGACATAGGCTATGCTGTCGCTTGCAGTCAGTGGCTTCACTCGGTATTGACCATGGTTCTTCCCTGAACTGCCCCCCGTATATTAGCCTCCCGCGGGCAGATATGTTAATATACAGGCCAGAATTTTCTTATGAGTATCTTTGTTTTTTAAGCAAAAAAAACTTAATAGGATTGTGAAAGCAAGCAAAATTTTTAAAAAAAAAAACCATGAATTGATCATCTCTGCCAACCATATAAAAAAATAATGAGAACAACAAATCCTAAAACAATGGAGGGTGAAACCACTTCAGATCTTTTCATGTATTTCATATAGATTTGAGATCTAAAAATCGATCATCTTCTGACTTGAGATCTTTTTTCTTATATAATTTAAAATTACGAGGATTTTATATTGGGAGATTATATGATGTGTTTATAAAAAAAATTATGTGAGTTTTTTAAAATTTAAAATTATTAAGTTATTTTAAATAAAAAGTGTTATAATTTGATTTTAACTACATGTTTTAATCAAATGTAATAAATAGATAAATATTGAGTATAACATAAATTATATGAATGATAACAATTCTTTTATAATTTATTTTTCTTAATAAGATTAAATCTCAAAAACAGATAAATATTGAGTATAACATAAATTATATGAATGATAACAATTCTTTTATAATTTATTTTTCTTAATAAGATTAAATCTCAAAAACACATTATTAGAACCCTTATAAAAAATAACTCAATGATTTAAAAATTAGTTAATTTAAAATTATCCCTATTCTAGTATAAATATATCCATTAAAAATATTATAATCTAAATCTAAGTCTATATAAACTTCCTCTTGTTTGTAATATTATATAAGAATGAAATATATTTTCACAATATCTCGCTTTTCCTTTCTAAACATCAAATCTAGCTTGATCTAATGAAGCATTTCAAGGATCAGAGTTGTGTGTAGATGGAAGAGAGAAATCTGAGGAGTAATTGAATAAAGAACATCCAAAGAAGAAACAAATAAAGGTGTAAGCAAAAGGGAGCAAACAAGAATATAGAAACCTAGCATTAAAAGAAAGATAGAAGTAGCCCAAGAGAGGCAATATGCAAGTTGACAAACCCATAAAGGGAAGATGAATACTTGCACATAAGATGATCTGGTATTAGAAAAATCACCCATGAAGAAGTGATTAGAGAAATCTTTTTGAAGAAAAACTAGAAAATGGACAAAGGAGATATGATGGCTTAAAGGTAGTTGTAACAACCTGGAATATTAATGTAATAATCCAAAATTTTTAATAAACTACCATATTTAATAATTTTATTGACAAAATTTTCTATTAGCATTTACATTATCGTTCTATCGTCAAGAATTTTATTAACAGATTCATAAATAGAAATCATCCATCATTAAACTGATTGTTGGTAATTTTATTTATGTTAGTAAAAAAAAAAACACCAATGCTTTTATAAATGAAAAATATATAAAAAAATACATGCTTTAATATACCAACATAATAATTTTGTTGGTGATTGATAGTGGTATTTATTATAATTTTATTTCAATCCTCTATAAAATACTGATGAAATTATTTTGTTAGAGATGTGATAGTTTTATGGTGGCATATGAAGTAAATTGTTTCAAATTCTCTAAAATATACTAATGGATTGTGTCCATCAATATATCTATCTACAATAATTAAAAAATATTTTTTGAAAAAACATCCTTTGAACAAAAAAAATAAAATAATTAAAAAAATAAAATTGTATTAAATTCTATGTAAAAATAAATTTGAATAATATAAAATCCAAAAATTCATTACAAATTTATATGTAAAATTAAAATAGAATAATGATAGTGCTAGAAGAGGAGGAAGAGGAAGAGGTTCGTCAGAAACTCTTAAGATTAGTGCTCGATATCGATTGTGAGTTCTTAATAATTGAGACACTACAATTCATCCATAAGTTCTCAACTGTAGTGTTAAAGAGTTTGTGCCCCTGATTTCTATCGGGTTTAATAGATAATTTTACCTCCATCCACAAATTCAGATCAAAATCTGATTGGGTTAAAAGATTGTCATCATATCTCTACCTCAACCAGCTATTATATGTTTCATGGAAATAAAAACTAAAATCATTAAATTCAATTCAAGAAAATAATAACTTACGAAAGAAAATAGTTGAACAAACATACCACTAAGTGTTAAGCATGGTTGTTGACGAACTATTGCACTCTTTTTTTGTGGTCTTCACTTTGCACGTGCATCTCCATAAAATGCTTCATTGGGCTCAATACACGTCCAAGAGTCGTAACCTGTAAGATAAAATATTACAAGTTAAAATATATTTATAAATAACATCAAATTAATTAAAGATAGATGTGATTAAAATTAATCTTACCATCCATTTTGCATGTAAAACGAAATTAATGAAGTTGTTGATATGCATGGTAACTGAGCTATGAATTTGTTAGCTCTGGTTCCCCGCACTAGATTACAAGCATCATGCGAAACACTTAAACGTCATGTGTTGAATATATTTCACCCACGTATCCTCTAGGATGTATGGCGGCCTCAAATCCTTCCAAACTGTTATGTCATTTTAGCCTGGTAAAGCATTTTCTCTGGTATATTTTTTAGTTTTTTTTGTGTTGCATACTAAAAATCACACAACCTACATGATACAAATGTATTCTATATGAGTTAATGAGAATTGGAATTTTAACATTTAAAATAAAAAAATAATTATCATATTGTCATTGTTATTACTTAGTTACAGCATGATGCTCCTAAACCCTCATCATAATATTATTATTCTCTTTTCCACTCAAATTTACCTTTGTATTAACAATTTATAAAAAATAAATCAGTAATCTAATGAAGTAAATGAATTTACATAAAAAATAATTAAAATTTTAAGTTAATATTAACCTTGAATCTTGTAAACCATGCACCAATGATTTATTTAAATAAAATACACAAGATGAATAATGACACCTACTTGTACCTCCCGTTATGCATTTTCTCCAACTATTGAGGATGTTCCTTTAGGTACCTCTCTTATAATCAAAGAAGGTACTCATATTAATATCCCATCATTTGTTAAAAATTCCAAACATTATTATATATCGCATGACCAATTTATTATTCTTATCAAACACACGTAAAAGTTTGATTGGATTTCTTATTTTATTTTGAACTCATTATTAGCTGGTTTATATTCTCTAACACATATATTTTTTAACTTATTTGAAGTGTTTCATATCTTTAATTTTTTTACGGCCAACACCACATACACTAATCATAATAGATTTTTTTTCTTTTTTAATTTTCCATGATTTATGTCAATCACAACTATCCCCTTTTTTCCCCTTGCCTAACTCATATATCTTGCAATACTAAAAATCACTACTTTTAACTTTTTGCATACACTTCTTCCATTTAAATGTTGTTTTATTATTATTTTATCTTTATAACCATCGATATTAATACCAACACAATATTAACTCATAACTCCAATATTTGCCTCTATTTACCTACACCAAGTTTTAATATGAAGTCTTACCACTCCTATTAGGATGTCTATATAGTTCATAATTACTCATTTTACCACAGGATATTTACTTAGCTAAAATTTAGACCTAATTTTATGTAAAATTTTCTAGTTCACCCCAACATTCCTTACTTGTCCAACTATTGTTGAGAAGTTTTTGGATATTAAACGAACCTCCCTAGAAAGTAATTTTAATGTGGCCAATTTCCTCTCTTTTGTTATTAGTTTCGCTATAACATTATAACTTTATCTAATTGTCCACCCCTTCAAAGTGTGATTTTTATATTTTGTATGGTTATGCCTAGAGCATATTAATTGAAGTAGATTTTTTTTTTATCAATCAAAATCTCTTTATAAATTGTTTAAGCTTCTTTCAAAGCATATAACTTTTTAGGTGTATATGATGACATCTATATAGATGGAACTTATATATCATATATTTAAATCAAGTACTACATGAGTGAATATATAGGAATCAAGATTTGCTTAATCATTCATGCTATGCACTTCTACATCCTAAGTCTTCTCGTTCTTCTATTTAGCATATGTTTTTCATGTAATATCCAGACCAAATGACTTTATAAAATTGTGCTTATACTTCCATATATTAGGGGCAACGTAGGAGACATCTCTATTTTTTTCTTAAGGAATCTTTAAAATTATCACTGTTTAGATTTCAATTCATCTCTGACTATCAAATGAAATGAGAGTAACTTGTCCTTCTCTTTTTGAAACAATGGGCGTTTTGGTTCTATTAGTGCTTGAAATAATTTTATCTTCTCTATATTACAATATTTATAAAGTCAAAAATTTTATACGAAGGATTACTAAACTCAATCATTTTCTACCCTTACTCTTTAGTTTTTTGTTAAGGTCTATCTTGTAGAGGTACTTAAATTGAATCAGTGATCAATTTTTAGGTTTCATCGTAAACATAATTGGTTCCAGTTATGTAAATCAATGGTTTAAATCGCACTTAAAGGTAGGCAGGGAATTTCTCATTTTTATATGAACTTCAATACCAAAACTAATAGTATCTATAATTATAGTCCCTCTAGGATGTAATATATATATATATATCTTCTCACCATTCCCATAGTGTATGAGATAAGTGTATGCATTTCAATTAGAGTGGTATTCTATGGTTATAATTTTACCATATATGTATTTTTCATTCCATTAAAATTTGATTTTACAATATAGATATTTATGACCTCTCCCTCTTACTTTGCAGTAATGATTCCTCTGCTATTACAACCTTCACAACAATAATGTTGCTTATTGGGTTTCACTTGACTGTCTATAGTTACATTATACGTTTAGGGTAGAAATTTTATATAAATGTATGTTGATTCAAGTTATTTTCTTTCTAAAAGGTGAAATAGAATAACATGATTGAAGTGTAATTGAATAAAATCCATAATGACTCTTTTACGACTTTTAGTTTTTTACTAGATTTGTGGTCCACACTCCACCGCGGGTCAGTCAAATAGTTTTTTAATGTAAAAAAAATCTAAGGAGAAATAACTAGAGATCTGAGTCATTGGATCAATAGGGACCTAAACCTATCTAGAGTATAAAAAAACCAATATTAAATGGAAAAATTACAAAAATAAGACCCAATTAAACTGGATTAACTTACAAACTCTTTGACTATAGACATAAGATCAAGATAATTTTATAAAAAAAAAAACACAAAAAAAAACCACTTGAAATAAAAGGGGGGGAAGCGCAAAGGTCAATTTTTAATATATCAAATGTTGAAAGATGAAATTGAGATAAATCAATTTTAAAAATAAAAAAAAAGGTCAACTTATAGTAACCTTTGAAATTGATGATTCTGGTTATGAAATTGAGACTAACCTCATAGAAGGCAAACTGTAAAAAATAATAAAGCAAAACTTGAAAAAAATGGTAAAAACAAAACAACTTATAAAAAGATAAAAAAAAAAATAGCAAACTCGGACAAATCTTTTAAACCTGATCTAATCTTTAAAACTTGTAACTCATGAAATCCTGAATCCCAGTTGAATCGAGAAGTTTAATTCTCAATCAATTTAATTTTGACCTTCAAAATTATAAGAAAATGTCAATTTTAAAACTTGCAAAAGCAAAAAAGATAGTGTTAAAAAGAGTGGGCATCAAATTTCATAGAGAAAAAAAATCCATTAAGGATAAAATTACAAAGCAAAATCTAAAAAATGATATCATCAAAATAAATAACAATAAAAAAATAAGGATCAAATTTGAAATATTAAAAAAATATAAAGGGGTGAAATTGAAAATCATTTATAAAAAAACTAACACAAACATGCTTCAAATCTTTTTCAAAAAAATAGGACTTGGGGCATAGACCCGGCCAAGAAAAAAAAGATGATACATGGACAACCCTAAAAAAATAGGGGAAACCACAGAAAAATTGATTAAAAAAATCATATCGAAAGAAAATAAAGAAGAAAACAAAGTCTAATTATTGATGATATAAATATTAAAGTATAAAACTAGAAAAACATAAGCTTAAAAAAGGAAGGGAATTAAGAAAACTCGAGTAAAACTTTTAAACCTAGGCAAATGTTTCAAACTCATAACTTATTCAATTTTATATCTGAGTTAAATGAAGAAACTCAATTCCTAGCCAATTTAACATCAATTAGCCAAATTAAATCTATAAAAAAAAAACAAAAATTAAAAAGACTTGAGAAAGCTTGGGTTATTTTCAAAATCAATGAAAAATTCTAGAGAAAGTAAGTAAATAAATAAATAATATATAACAAAAATAAAAAAATAGGAATCAAAAGAATATGAACTAAATTTAGAAAAAAAATAAAAAGAGATGAAATAGAAAAAGAATTCTTATCTTATACAATGTTTTAAAAATTATTTAAAGGGTGGAATCAAGGAAAAAGAAATATTAATTTAAAAAATTAGCCACAGAAACCCAACAAATTATGATAAATAAAAAGACTTGGGATAATCGAGTTGTTTTAAAGACCAACTAAAAAGTCCATGAAAAGAAAGCTAAAAAAAAAAAGATCCAAGTCTCCAATTAAATAAATATTCAAGGATGAAACATGAAAAAAAAAAAGGTTAGACAAAGAAAAATAAAAACTTGTAAGCCATGAAACCTATATCTAGGTCCAACAAAAAAATTTATTATAGGTCAATTTAAAAATATCAATTTAACAAATTTTCAAAGAAAAAAATAACAATAAAAAAATTAAATTTAATAGGAAAAATAGGAAACAAAAAACAAACAAATGATGGTCAAAATCCTAAAACAAAGTCAATTTAAAAACATATTTCAAATAAAATAAATAGTAATTAAAAGAATGAACATTAAATTTAAAAGATAAAAAATTAAAGGGGGATGAAATTGAGAAGGCATACATTTTTTTATTTTATTTTTCAATATTAGATTATTTGAGAATCAAGTTTTATAATTTTTTTTCCTTTTTATTTTTTGTGAAATCATTGTGATGTTATGGATTTTTTTTTTATTTCAAACTTCAACATTGAATCTCTTGAAAATAAAATTTTATAGTTTTTTTTTTATTTTTTTATGAAATAATTTTGGTCTCATATCTCTTTTAGCAAGTTTAACATGTTAGCTTAAGTTAACTTTAATTATTTTTTTATTTTTTTATTTTTTTATTTCATCCTTAGTTAGAAATTGAGTTTTGTATTTTTTTCTGAATCGCTTTCTATAGGATTATCCAATATCATGACCTGAGTTATGGGTTTGACATATTAACTTGAGTTAACTCAAGTAGTTTGTTATTATTTTTTAATTTTATATTTTTTTTAATTTCATATTTCAATATAAAATTTATTAAGAATTAATATTCATAATTTATTTTTATTTTCTTTTTATAAAAATATCACAATTTTATAAGTTAATTTATAAATTTAATAAGTTAATTCAAATCAATCTAATATTTTACCATTTTAATAGTTTTTTAAAAAATATTATTTAATATATTATTATATTAATATTTTAAAAAAATACCATCCAGTATAAATTATATTTTGAATTAATAATTAATTTTTTATTAAAAAAATGTTAGCAACGCACTTTTTTATATATAAAAATATAAATGATCCGATGGACAGGCCGATAATCTAAATCTGCCCACGATGCTTCCTCACTGCGGACAAATAATCTGATGCATGAATTTCTTGCGGGGACGGCACTACGGGTTTAGGCGAAATCCACTGTCCTTCCACATTTTAAAATAATCTCTTAAAGTTGAACATTTATTTTATAAAAGTTTTACCTTTTTTCCACAAAATGTTTTTTTTTCTAAGTTGCATTTTCTCCAAATATCTATAACTATTATATACATTTTTTTTATATATATATAAATGATTTGTGTATCTCAGTATGTTATATGACTCCTCCAGCACAAATTCCTAACTCCACTCTTAGTTATTTTAACTCTTAATTATTTATTTATGTATTTTAAAAAAATTATTTTTTATTTTTTTATTTATTTTAAATTAATATATTTTTTGTATTTTAAAATTATTTTGATATGTTAATGTTAAAAATAATTTTTAAAAAATAAAAAAATATTATTAATATGTATTTTAATATGAAAAATTATTTAAAAAATAACCATAATTATATTATCAAATTGATAAGACTAAAACATGTGAAACTCAAATACGTGAAGCAACGGAAACATAAGGCATGCAAGAAATAAATTCTTTAAATTTTATAGTGAGTGATGATGGTGAATACTTGTAGGAGAATGTGGTGTAAATTTTAATTTTTAAAAATTTATTTTTTATTAAAAAATAAATTATTTTATGTATTTTAAATTATTTTAATAAATTGATATTAAAAATAAATTTTAAAAATAAAAAAATTATTTTTATATATTTCAGAATAAAAAATATTTTAAAAATTTATTATATTGTAATCATTCTCAAATAATACTAACAAAATTATTCATTGTTTTTTTTTAATATATCCACGCGCGTGTTAAATAAATTCAATAATGAAGGATTATTAGTGCTACGAGAATGGTTTCTTCATTACTTTTAAAAAAGATTATCACCATCAAAATTGAGTTGAGGTAATATTCTAAATACTTAACGTTGTGGAAGATACTCATTGTCAATTTTATATATTTATTTTCTATTATTTATTTATTTATTTCATATAAAATGTTGGTTCTAAATTATAACATTGAAATTATCACAGCATTCTAAGGACATGACACCATATAACCACAAATTGTGCTGCAAATTGATGGGGCCCGCACTGCTGGCCTAGTAAAAAAAAGATGTGGCACACGTGGCCCGCTTGCTTGGCCTTCGTATTCTTTTTCGGGGGGCCTACGAAACGTTCTTTTAATTAAAAAAAATAAAATAAAACAGATGATGCCATTTTTTTTTACTTAGATTTCAGTAATCGGAGAGGCCATCAGAAAATAAGGCTGGGATTTTTTTTGAGTAAAAAAACAATAATCAACCTATTTTTATCTAATATATATTTTTACAATCTCCTCAAACTAATTTCAACTTAAAACACCCCTTAATCCATCTAAAAATACAAAATTAAAAAAATTTCCTTTTCAATTCAAATATACCTTTTCTGACGTAAAATCTAAAACACACCTAAATAAAATTTTGTTGTTAGATATAACTTGTTATGCATTAAGATCTTCTCTTTTTTTTTTTTTTGAAATATAGCTAATAAAAAAAATTATTATTATTTTTAGATAACCTTTTCTTTTCTTTAAATTTCTATATATGTTAAGAAATATGTTAAGGATAATGACGTTAAATTTGAAATATGGCTAAAAATTTTTATTATTAATATTCTATATAACTTTTAATCTATAAATTTTTTTTCTCAAGAAATATGTTACGGATAATGACGTTAGATTTGAGGTAGGGAGAGGTTAAGGACTTGCGCTTGCACTTATTATTATTATTATTATTATTTTATACTTTAATCATTACATTAAAATATTGGAGAAACGTTTGAGAAAGGTTAGAGAAATATATTTTAATCATTATTTTATACTTAAATATATTAGAGAAATGTGAGAACAATTATGATTGGCAGTAACAATCAACATCTAATCATTAGTTTAAAGTTTTGGCTCGAAAATATAGCAGTTCACTTCATATATTATTAGTTAGAAAGAAAATGTGGATGCAGCAAGGTGTGTGTGGTTACACGCTTTACCATGGAGCCAGACTTTATATATATATATATATATATATATATATATATATATATATATATATATAGAGTGATATTTAGTGCCATAAATGCTTTTGAAAAAAAATTATGTCAAAAAAATTAGTTTTATTTTAATTAAATGATAAAAAATAATAAAGACTAAATAAAAAAAATATAAACATGATAATTAAGGAAAAAATATTTTTTTAAAAAAATAAATAATAAAATTTAATTTTTAAATTTTTTAAATGCAGAAGCATGAAATTAAAGAATGTTAGCTGTTCTAAAATACATGACTGTCTTTTACAAGTATTAATTATTTTTTATTTATTTATATTTATTCAAATATTAAATTATTTATCATCTCATTTAATAATAACAAAAAATAATTATTTTAAAAATTAAAAAAATAAAACCCTAACGCCAATTTTAATTTTTTTAAATGTTATTTTCATTATTTCATTGTATTTTAAAAAATAAAAAAATATCATTTATTTATAATAAAATTGATTATAATTAATAAACTTCATATAAAAATCTCAATGTTCCAATAATAAATTTTAAGGTGGTTGGTGAGGAGAAAAAAACAAAAAAAATATTTTCTCATCGTGAATGTTTTCAATAATTTTCTACCACATTTTCCCTTTATATTCTAGCTTTTGTTAATACCAAAATAATTTAAAGAAATATAACACGAACTCGTAAAGAATTTCAAATATAAATTATTACCTATTTAATTTTGATAAGTATTGGGCATCCAGTTTTTTTATAAAAAAATAAATAAGAGAATATATAATGGATAAAAATTAAAATAGGTCTATCCTCTTTAACAAAATTTTTGGAAATTTCTAAAATATTATAGGGGTGAAGTCGGCGCAGGATATTGTTGTCGAGCACGCCATAAAAAATATGAAGCAATTAATATAGCATTATCTGTTAATGTACTGAGCAAGATAAAAGAGAAAAGGATAATGTTCGGATAATGTGGGTGGGTGGGATTCAAGGGAAGAGATAAAGATAAGGAGGAGTTGCGTTCTAGAAAACCGTGAAATGGAAACGTGTGGGACCATGAGTTTGGACCGAAGAGTTTTGTCAGTTCCACGTAATGTCTTCGATCAGAAACGTAAGATGATAAAGATACTTGAACGTGTCTTAATTTTGGACCACTACCCTACCACTCCACCCCTTTTTTTATTTTGATTGGCCCCACCACCTGTTTGTTCATATTTCTTCTGTCCCCTCAGGTTGTAACAATTGGGTTGCGTTTCAGGGCAATCCATGGATAACTTTTTTTTTTTCTTTATTTTGACCAAAATAATTATTTAAAAAATCATGGCAAGATTATAAATTGGAATTCTGTTAAATGAATTAATGTTAATTACATTTTTAGTTCGTTTTAAGCAAAACGTGCTATTATAAAATTTTATTTAGAAAAAAATAAATTCTATCAAAAATACTTTAGAAAATATTAAATTATTTCTTTTAAAAAAATTAAAATGATTTTATTTAATATTAAAATAGTGTTATCTTGGATCAATCTACATTAATTTTTTTAAAACTATTAATCTAAATGATGATATTCAATAGATCGGTATACATTTTTAAATTTAGTTATATAATAAATAAATATAAGAATAATTTAAATATTAAAAAAATAAAAACCTAATATTAAATAATAAAAGTTAAACAGAAAAACAAAGGGAAAGAAAATTCAGGCCAAGCAACAAGTGAGCCTACGGAAACAAAATGAAATTGACTTCATTAAATATTATACATATAGCATTTGGACAAAGTTTTGTTTTTTGAATTAATATGATGCAAGAGTTATTTATAATTTCTTTGAAACTATTTAATTAGTAATTATTGTATAAAAATTAATTATGTAATATCTTAATTATTTATAATTTATTAGCATTATTTTGTTAATAATTCTATTGAAGATTATTGCATATTACCAATAAAATAAGTTGTTGGTAATTCTACTAGTGATTAAATGCAAATTATCATTAGAGATTTACATATCTTTAGTAGTAAGTTTTATAATTTTTTTGAACATTTTAAAATTTAGTTTGTCGATCATTTTATTTATGATTCAAAATTCATTGGTAATTCTGTTAATATTGTATCTAATATTTTTTTAAAAATAAAATAAACGAAACAAGATAAAAATATTTAAAAGAATAAAACTAAAATAAAAAATCAAACTATTATTATTATTTTGAAAAATATTATTGTACAATTTATCTAGTGGATAAAAGCTGAAAAGAAAAAAAAAAGACATATCTTCATCAAGATCAGATAGATGACAAGATAAACCACGTATACTAGTGAGAGTTGATAACAACTACTCGAGGACATTTACTTTGCCCCTCAAGTCGGTCATCTTAGTTCTAAATCGGGTTGTTTTAACTCTAAGTCGGGTCATTTAAATTCTAATATGTTATCATACAATTGCATGAATGACCAAATATTGAGAGCTCAAGTCTGCTTGCAAGGAACCAATAGTTGATATATTATAGCCCGTGTGTATATCCTTAATTGTAGTGTTTGAGATATCGTAAACTCGATTTCTATTAAATCTATATAATGATTCAGCCTCTAACCATAAATTTGGATTGAATTTCAGATAGGTTAAAAAATTATCCTTATATCTCTCTTGCAATCGAGTGAAATATGTTTTATGAAAAAATAAATAACCAATTATTTTTTTTAAAATTAATAACTTAGCTCAATCGATTTTGGATTATCTTTAAGAAATAGTTAAATATTTTTATATAATGCAACTATTTAAAAAAAATGTAATAAAATAAAATATCATCATCTATTTTCTAGGGAAAAAAAAAAGAATGGATCCACCGATGTGCATAATGAACCATGAATCTCATTATTCTGATTATCTGCACTGAATTGTGACCGTCAAACGAAACACTTAGATATCATATATTGGATATAAGTGTCTTGGATAGTCTCTACACGGTTATGTTTTCCTAGCCTGAAAGACCCATTTTTTTCTTTATATTTCTATGATTTTATTTGTGTCTTATATCATAAATCATACAACCTCTATGGTAAAAATATAAAATCCAAATATTTTAAAAAATATAATATTTTGAATTCAATCTTACTTATGGTGTTGTGATTCTCCCACATACCCTCTAGGTAATAATATCGACCCTCTCCTTCTAGTAAAACTCTTTCTTATATATCAATTTTATAAAATAATTAGTTCATTAAAATTTAAAAATTGATCAAATTAAAATAATAATAAAATGGTAGTAGACTGAGTGTTAAGGTAAAAAAAATTGTAACTATAAGAGCTTGATTTGTGATAAAATGACAGGGGCAATGATTTTCTATACTATTTTTTTATAGAATAAAAAGGAAAAAAAAGAAATGAAAAAAGAGGAGAGGGGTTCTTTATGAGGTTATAATTTAAATATTACCAATTACTTTACCGATGGATATTAACAACAAACATATTTCATTGATAATTTTATTTATAATAATAACATGTTATTTTTTATATTTATTAATTTTTTTATTATAATTATCTTGGTATTTATTGATATAAATTTTTATCAATAAATATTAATAGAAATACATATGTTATGGTTCATAGGTAAATGTTAGTGTAATTTAGTAAAGATGATTTTTTGGCCGGTAATTTTGTTTATATTTGATATTTTTTTATAGTGATTTGATGGTGCATTTAATTTGTTTTAATGGATAAAAAACCTTTAAGTGTTAAAAAAAAAGTAACGCTACAAAGAGTTTATATATATATATATATATATATATATATATATTTCAATAGATTATCAATCATTTATCATTTGAAAGATCCATATTTTATCGCATAGTTTTTGTAAAAAAATTAATTTTTTTAGAAACGAAAGCCATACTTTCTTTTAATATTTATATCTAATCCCAAGCTTTTTCTTGAATCTTTATGGATAGAGATATATTTAATTTAATATTACATCAATACCTAATCTCTTTCGTATTCTTCTGTCAATTAAATCTCAAAAACTATGAAGGATCATAAATATATTTGGATAATTTAATTTACAGTCGTTAGCCTTTCCAACTTGTTTTATATTCTGCATTATTATTTTCAAACAGGCAAATTATTAATTAAAAACCAATTTTTAATTTATTTAAATAAATATATTTTGATACAATATAATATCTTTATCCGTCCGAGAACACACAAGATTCCATAAACTAGGAATCAAAAGAACAGCAATAAAAGTTTTAGATAAGAAAAACAAATCAGCAAATGTAAAACCACGGGCGCTGGAAAACAAGCTTATTTATTTATTTATGAAGGGACAATAATAAAATTTCAAAGGATATTGGAACACCCATCCATCCACTACTATGCATCAGGATAAGGCTAGATATAAAGAAACTCTTCTCCTCTCTCTTCGTTGACAACTCCCTCGCGTAGCTCTTGAAGTTGACATGGCTAAGAAGCCAAATCTCATATATATAGCTGAAATCAAACCCCACCCCACTCCATCACGCATACCCTTTTTTATTTTATTCAATCCTAATCTCTCTAACTAAGCACAGATAAAACGGGTAAAACCTCAAAATCTCTAAACAGACAGACGCACAACAAAAGGGATTTGGTTTTTCTTGTCTAGTCATGTCAATAGCAGTAGATAGTACTTGTAATATAGATATGGATTCAACGGGATTTCCACGCGGAAGATTAGGGTGTGTTCTGACGTCCTCGGTTTTTGAGTCTCCGGTCGGGAGGAGGGAGGAGATGGCGGAGGAGTGTAGTCCGTCGTCTTTGACGACATCTTCTAAGTCTTCGATCGGAAAAGACAGTGATCTGTCGGGCGGTGGAGAAGATGGGTTGGATGAAAATGAGGTGCAAAGTGCATATAAAGGGGCCCTTGATTCTATGGACGGATTAGAGGAGGTTTTGCCTATCAGGTAAATAATTTTATGAAGAAATCTTTAATGGGCTCCTCCTAGTTTTTTCTTTGTAGTTTGGGATAAATCAGTGATCTATTTTGTTCAACTTAATTAATTATTTGTATTTAATACTGAATTTGATGGGAACCTGATATTACTTTAGTTAATTAAGTGTTGCTTTCATCGAAGGGGGTCTTTAGAAGTGGAAATTTGAGTGGATTTGATTTTTTTGTTTTTGGGTTCTGGGCATGGGCATGAGCTTTTGATTAACTGGGGGATATTGGCATCTAGTTATTTTCGTATGGATTTGATTTGGCCGAGGAAGCAAGCTAATCTCAATCTCTGCTACCATCAGTCTTCATCTGGATCATAAATAAGACCCATAAAGATACGAGCAGGGCAAGTGTGTTCTTCTTATTCCTGTTTTCCCCTCTTTTTATTGGTGGTCCCAGTGGAAGTAGTAGAGATGATTTTTCCACCCCTTCTCTGGCTAGGCTCTGCCTTGTTATATTCTTTCAAGTTTTGAATTATAAATTGCTTGCAAGTTATGATTAGAGGAACTTATTTATTCAGAGTGGCATCTTATGATTCGAGAATATAGCACAGACAATAATTGGGTATTTCATAGACTGATTTGCACCTGCCTGCTCTTTTCTTTTTTTCTTGATGAGCTTTTCTTGTTTTGGATGCTTTTTAGCATATTGAACACTGGAAAAATTGTGTTGTTTGCTTCATTTTTTACTGATGATGGAGAAATGTTTGCAGGAGAGGTATATCAAAGTTTTATGATGGTAAATCCAAGTCTTTCACAATTCTGTCCGATGCATCCTCGTCTCCTTCCATTAAAGACATCTCTAAACCAGAGAATGCTTTTACCAGGAAACGCAGAAATCTACTTGCTTTCAATCATTTTTGGGAGAAGAACAGGGGTTTCCCTCACCGAATTGGGATATCAAAGAGACCTATTAGCTCTAGCAAAAGCACATTGGCTTTAGCAGTTGCCATGAGCAGTTCCGAAAGCATTAGCAGTGCTAGTGAGGATTCAAATTCAACTTCAACTTCAAAGTCTCCCCCACATCTTCCACCTCTACACCCAAGATCCAGGGCTTCTCATAACAATCTAGCCTCGTTGCCATCCCCACGACAAAGTTTTTCTCCCTGGCGGTCATTCTCCTTGGCTGATTTACAGCAATGTGGCACGATTAACTCATATTGTGAAAAAACTGATCATTAACTTGACACTTCCATCCTAACTTGTGCTGATGCGGAGACTCAATGTTATGGGGATGTAGGGAAATGTTTGTTTTTGGTATTTCATGTTGCTTGCCCCCTTTTGTACGTGTTTCGAGTAAATGGAATGTCTAGAGGAATACACACATTCTCTCCTGTTTTTATCTTCCCAAGCTATTACAATCATACGATGATAGTCTGAACCGGTGTGTCCACCTTGTCACTCATTAAAAAAGAAAGGAACTACGAGCCGGCTTTAACCCAGATCAGTTGCTCCCATGTACCGCGGAATTCTTGAGGAAGATGCAGATGTAGCTTCTTCCCTTGGAGGGTTGGAGGACACTCTGTAACTTAGAACCCTGAAGGCGAAGAATCCATCAGCCAATCTAGAATCAAACACCCTCCATGGATTCTGCAGATGAAGCAGCACAAATGCTTGAGCTCCAGATTTTTCTAGTTTTACTGCCTATTCCAAATAATTTAGCGAATATAACCGCGTGGAAAAGGTTTAAAGGTTACAACAACACCTAGATGATATTTTCAAATTTATTTTATTTAAAAATATATTAAAATAATATTTTATTTATATTAAAACGATTTAAAAATATAAAATATTAATTTTAAATAAAATAAAAAATTTAAAAAATTTAAAAACATAGTTAGAAACACATTCCTAAACGGCTCCTCAGGTAAGAGCGAAAATATTTTTTTAAAAAATTATAATGGATGCAATAATTAGTAATATTTTATTAATTATTTATTTTATCTATTTTTTTAAAATAAATTTTAATAATTAACTAATAAAATATCAATATTTATTACATCCGCACAATAATGGATATGCATCCATAAGAGTAATATTATATTGTTAATTGAACTTCGTGCGATGGACAACGAAAGTCAGAGTTAGAAATGAAGATGACTCATTGTGCTGATGTTTTCTTGTCGGGATATATTGCCTAGCTAGGACTCCGATAAGATCAAAGTGAAAGTCAAAATCTGTTGAAAGAATACCTAAAAAGATAATCATGATTTGAAGTGTTGCTAAGAATTAATGTGATCAACTGCAAAATTTGTATGCGAAGACAAAGTCTTTAGGAATAAAATTTTGTTTTTATTTTCTAGATTTGTTGTTAGAATGTTGTTGTTCATGTAATTAGCAGATTTTGTTGCTTTCCTGTCAACCCAAAACTCTATCCAAGAGAGTTATTCTATCAACAAAGAGTATAGCTCTTCTTTCTTGCACGTTTGAAGTCTTCTCTTCTCATTTTGTTCTTAGCTACATCAACAAATTGATATCCGAGTAGATTTCTCGAGGAACTTGTGAGTTAAGAGTGCTTGTAAACACAAACCAAATCATAAATACAAAATAAAAAACACTAAGCAATGAAAACTGAAGCAACCATCTCACATGTTTCACCACCAAATTTTGATGGTGTTAACTATGAAGCCTAGGCTATTAGAATGATAGTTCATCTTGAAGCATTAGATATATGGGAATCAGCTTTATATGCTGCTGGGTCAAGCACAATATTTACAAGAATAATGAATCTAGAGTCTATAAAGGCCATTTAGAAATATCTTAAAAAGGAATACCAAGGCCGTGAAAGAATCGAAAATATACAGGCACTTTGATTAGAGAATTTGAAATATAGAAAATGAAAAAGATAGAAAAAATCATAAACTAAATGACAAGTTGCTGAGCATAATGAATAAAGTGAGATTGCTTAGAAAGTATTTTTCTAATTTTTTTCATTAAAAGAGTCAAAAGATTTATCTAGCATATGATTGAGAGAATTGGTAAATATATGACAATTGCAGGAGAAAAAACAAATTGATGAGATAAGTGGAATCAGTGTAGGGGCTTTACAAGTAAGGACACAAAATTTAAAAGGAGACATACAATAAAATCAACAACAACAAGAAAAAAGATTGAAACTAATAAAAACAAAATGTAATTATATTCACTATGTCCATAGAGTATATATATAAACAAATCACCAACAAAGTGCTAGTGGAGACCACAGAAAGTGTTTTTGTTTCTTTTCTCTTGATTTTCAATTAAAAAACAATTATTTGAATATTTTCAGTTTTTTTATTTTTAAATTTTAAATAAATTTAAATTTGAAAAAAAAAATGGACTTTGTGTTTACTTGGGGCTTTAAAAATTTTATACAATAAATACAACCCTAAACCATATATAATAGGGGGCAAATCAAAGATTTCTTGGGGGCAAATAAAAAACAAAACAAAACAAAATATACTGAAAAATTCTCCTTAAAAAAAAAACCCTATTTTCATTTCCCCAACACGGTGGATAACCTTTCACCAATGTTAATCCCACCACACTCAAGCCTTAATTGTTTTCTTTTTTAGCCTCGTTAATCTCCACCATAACCAAATCAATGATATCAAACCACCTATAACAACTTCTTCTTTGTTTTTTTACAAAAAAAAAAACCTAATCAAATCATAACCCCTCTTTCTCTTTTAGTTTCTCACATCGTAGTCTCTCAATACCTCTCATAAGAACCAGTCTTATATCTCTCTCCATCACAACCTCAAAACCCGACAACCCCTTTCCTTATTGGACTATGATCTTCTCCTTCGTGGACATGGGTAAGATAATAGCCATCTCCCTCACCTCGACGTGAGCTTCTCAATAGACCAACTGAGGTAGTCGCTCTACGTCTGTGATAATAACAATAATCAATTTCTAAATCAATAGTTTCTCCTTCCAAGACAACGATGAGCAGCAGAAACCAGTAGAGAGAGAGAGAGAAAGAGATGAAACCCAAAAATAAACACATTAGGAAGAAAAGAGAAGCAAATTTGAAAGAATTAAAAACTAAAAAAATTTGTCTTGTGTGTTGATTTCTTTGTTTTGTAAATAACGATGATATTCATTGCCGGCAAGGAAAGGAAGAGGGGGAAAAGGCACTTCAGATCCACCAACCTTTTCAATCAACGATAATGTATGGAGTCAAGCTTCAATAATGATGGTGGTGCATGGAACCCACACGCCGCCACTGCTTCGTTATATCCAGCGCATCCTTATAGCTTCTAACATATTTTAGATATTGTTCAAAAGATGTATTGCAAATTTTGAATGATTTTGTGTGTTTTGATTACAAGTAATTTGTGTAATTGTAAGTGTACGTGAGTGAATTAGTGAAATATGTGTGTTGCATGATTTTTAATTTTTTGTAATTGTTAAAACAAATAACATAAAAAAAGAAATAATAAAAATCCCATATTTTTTTTCTTAAAAATCACATATGGACAAGCTTAAAAAAAAACATCTCTTTGCATAATTTAGCATAAAAAATGCCATGATTAGCATAAAAAAAAATAATAAACAAAAACAACAAAAAAACAAAGAAATTATTTTGTGTTTTTTAGCACAAAAAATGTATTGATTTTGCATGAATTTTTTGGGTTTGATAACAAGTTTATCAAGCTTATTAAAAGCTTGTCTAAAATATAATAACCCATTGGGCCTATATATAAAAAGCCAAAAACTCATTTTTTTTTTAAAAGTCCAAAACCCATTTCTATCATTTTTACAGGTGAAATGACCATTTTAAAAAAACTCAATATATAAAGTGTTTATGGTATATGGATTCATGACGAGTATCAATAAGTATGTCGAGTATCAATAAGTATTCACTGACATCAGAGTTAAAAGTATCAACTATGATGCTCATTGATGTTAGAGTAAAAAATATCAACCCTAATATTTATTAACGTTAGGGTAAAAAATATTATATGCAAATTATTGATAATATAACACAACAACAATCTAAAGCAATTTAAAGATAAAATTAACAATGTATCCTATCTTAGATAGGATGTTTTAGAGGTGATAGTATCTTTCCTTTTACATAACCAGTATCATACCATAGGATTACTGTCAACCGTTAGAGTTTTTATTGACCATAATATTAGGTAGCGACTTCTTAAACTAGATCTTTTCCCTTTAAAAAAAAGATGTTAGGTATATGTTCTTATTTTTTACCTAATTTATAAAGGTTGTCGCAATGTTAGGTAAGACAATAAAAAAACAAAGTTTTCATGCTAAAATTTCTTCATGTAACTCAAATTTTTAATGTTTTCACATTCTTGATAGAATTTCATCCTAACTTCAAACATACCATTCTTTCTTGTCTGAATGATTTACTAGACCTACCATATATGGTTGGAAATCTTAAGAAGTCTAGTTTTTATCCTAACTTGAATAGCAACACAAATGCACCTATAACTCCAAATATATTTCAAATAGTGCATGAAGGTCTAGCTTGAAAGATTTGAAAAGATTTTTCTAGTACCTTCGACCCTTTAAAATAATATGTTCTCAAACTCTATTTAAATTAAAACATTATCACAATATAATTCTATATGTCTAGTATCTCCCTGTAAAATTCTAGCTTGATATGATGTACAGTTGGAGAGATATGCTCGATTTTGTAAAATTAAGAAGCAAACATTTTAATGCTAAATTCAAACCTAACTTGGTTCGTATCAATATTTCCATGAACTTTGTTTTAGGTTTACCTTCGTAAAAAAAAGGTAGGGATTTAATTTTTATGGTTATGGATAGATTTTATAAAATGACGTCATATTTTATATCATGTTATAAAAATGATGACCTTAAGGAGATAGTATGAGTTCATGGTGTTCCATAAGCATTGTTTTTTATCATGATGTTAAATTTCTTAGTTGCTTTTGGAAGATTTTATGGAAAAAGTTGAGAATTAAATTGTTGTTTTCTACTATTTGTCATCCATAAATGGATGGTTAAATAAAAGTAGTAAATAGAACTTTAACTATTTTATTACGTATGCCATTTAAAAGAATTTGAAAAATTAAAAAGAATGTTTTTCGTTAATAGAGTTTGTATATAATAGGAATGTGCATTTTGCTAGCGATCATTCATTATTTGAGATTGTTTATAGTTTTAATCCACTAATCCTTTTTTAAATTGATTTCTTTATCTGCTAATAAAAGGGTTAGTCTTGATGTCAATAGAAAAGCGAAGATGGTGAAGACACTCTATATAAGTGTTCAACAACTTATGAAGAAAAAACAATGAATAATATACATCTAAGACTAAAAAAGATTATAGACATGTTATTTTTGAACCAAGTGATTAAGCTTGGGTGCATACGAGGAAGAAAAAATTTTCAACCAATAAAATATCTAAATTGCATCATAAAAAAGATGATTCATTTCAAGTTCTTGAACGAATCAACAATAATACATATAAAGTTAATCTTCCATGTGAGTATAGTGTTAGATATTTTTAATAATTTTGATTTTTCTTTCTTTGATGTATATAATTATTCAACATTGATTCTTTTTTAGAAGACAAAGAATAATGAAAATTAACAAATATCATCAAATGATTCATTAGATGTTCTAATTGGGTAAATTACAAGGTCAAATGCCAAAAATATTAAAAAGACATTCAATGGAACAATTCTACATATTCGGGCCAAGTCAAGAATAAATATTATAATAAAGGATGATCAAATTTAATTAATATAATCCTTGCAAGAAGATGCAGCTAGTTCTTGGGCTTAAGACATGTAAATTATGCTTATTTTTTTAATATATAATTTTATATTAATAAATATAATATTTTATCCGATAATTGGATTAAGGTACAATTTTTCCATAATATTTTAAATATATTTTTTCTATGAGGTAAAAATTATGTAGCAATCAAGCATTAGGAAGACTTTGAGATAAAGTCCACAAGTTACTTGAGATTTATAATATTTTCTTAGTTGATTTATGATTATTTTTTCTATTTTATTTAAAAGTTTTTTTTTGTTATTTTTTTATTTTTATTTAGGATGTTTTACATAGTATAAATAAGTTTATCTAGCTTATATTTAAGTCTTGGAGTATTTTTTATTTTAGAACTAATATTGTGCATGCAAAGTTTCTTATAATCTTGATTTTTCATTAAATTCTTTAGAACTTATCAAATATTATTTATTTATAGCGTTCATCCTTATACTTTTAGTTCTTGATTCTTTGCATCACTTGGTCGAGGTTTTCATCCTATAACTATGGTTATTTAATTTAAGTAATTACTAGATTAGGTTCTTTTCAATTAATTATAGACTTTAGTGTTGTTACTGTTCGAGTTTGCATCACCATATCTTTAGGTGAATAATTAAGATATGCTAAAGTTCCTTGATATTTTGCTAAACATGTGCATCATAAAAGTATGTGTTAAATGCGATAACATATAGCATGATAAAATTGCAACAATAAAACTTGTGTGAAAACTATGAAGAGCATATCAATAGCTAGCATAACGATGAGTAGAACAAAGAAAAATAACAAAGTTAAATAATCTTTTTTAGAAACTACATATCAAATAAGGGTATTATGTTGCTATCCAATATAGCATGGGTAGTTGATTGCAATGTATACAAACAAATAACACAACTAAATGAAAGTAAAACCTTTCTTTCTTCCTTTTTTTTTGAAAAAAAAAAAGAATAGGAAACCATGTTAGGCAACATCTCCTTTTTTATTCTCAAACTTAGAGATTAAAATAAATATCTTGAATATTAAGATTTGTATAGATGATGGTTAATGCTTATGCAACTAGAAGAACGAATTTATGAGTATGTATGTGTAATGAATATTAGTTTTATTTATTATTTATTATTTACTCTCGACCTAAATTTTAAAAATATATAGAAATATTTTATTTATTTTTAATATTAAGGATTATGAACTTCTAAGTAAAATGTATTTTCAGTATTAAAAAAACAAATGTAAAAATATGCTTTGACTCTAGAATGTCTAAACTTGACCTATAAGATTTGGTTCACTCTATTAGGGTAAATTTACTTTAACCAATAGACAGATTAACAGTTATAAAAAATACAATTATATCTTAGTAATATTTAAACAAATAAGCAATATAGCTTATCTTAGGTAAACTATATTAGGAATGATATTGTCTTTTTTATATACTATTAGTTCACTTATCTAAACATTGAAAATTAGTTAGAGTTTTTAGCGATCAAAATATTAAGTAATGATTTCAATTCTTTTTAATTAATATAAGATATGAATTCTTTGTTTTTTCACACCCCATCAAAAATTCTAATTCAAAAAGATAATCGTTGTAACATTATTGTTGTGCAATATATAATACAAGGATATTTGTATTTTTTTAGCTTTAACTCGAAATCATTATAGTAGTTAGACTAAAAGAATAACCAAGGTTTTTGTTTTTTTTTGGCTTGTTCTTGTTAAGATAACCATGTCCTTCTTATCAAAATCTAGTGTTAAAAAAGGTTCAAAGATTGATAAGATAAAAAAACAACATTGTTTTAATTATCCAGTAGTATTCAGATTCCTGTAATAATTACTTCTCATCCTCATTTATTACCTTACTATTTTAGTCTAAATTATTAGTTTAAAATTATAACTTTACCAAAAAGTTTAGAACCATCCATGGCCCCTTTCCTGAAAGAAAAAAAATCAGATCTAAAAGAATAACACAGGAGGAAATGGGAAGGAGGAGGTTGCAGATACAAAGGTTGGAATGTGTCAAGGCAAGGCAGGCAAAGTACTCGAAACGGAAAATCGGAATTCTCAAAAAGGCAAAAGAACTTGCCATATTATGTGATATTGATCTCGCCCTTCTCATGTTCTCTCCTACTGGGAAGCCCACCCTCTATGTTGGCCAAGACAAGTAATTTTTTGTGTTTTTTTTTTTTAATATTTCCCTTCATGCTCAATTGTCTTTAGGGTTTATGACTGATTTTATGCACAGAAACCCTAACCATCATAATATATTATTAGATTATTTTGTTGAAAAAGTAGTATTATTTTTATTATGTATTTTTTTAAATAATATATTATTGGATTATTTTGTTAATTTTTTGTGTTTTTTAAATATTTCCCTTGATTCTCAATTGTATATTTGTGAGATAATACAATTTTATCAAAATTATTTTTATTATTTATGTTTTGTAAGATAATATTATTATTCTTTTATAGAGATTTGAGTGCTGTTTTGGAAAGGATGTCAGCATTGACTTTCGAGGAACGAGAAGAAAGGTAGGGGTTATTACTTGAATGATGTGATAATCAGACAGGACTGTAATGCATTAGTTACTGTGATAAAATCTTAGGGTTAATGCACGACTGCCATTACTGTTCTCTTTAATCTTAATATTATTTATTTTCTACTAACAATTATGTTTATAAATGTGTTTAATTAGGAGGAGATACACCAAGACCGTAAGCTCTTCAATCCTTTCTGAATCATAGTTGTTATATTGTTTTTATAAATCTTTTTTATATTTTATATGAACTCATCGTATTAATTTTAAATTCCTTGTGTTCTTGAAAGATTATAAAGAAAATGTATCCAATGGATGACTCGGAAGCGCTTTCAAATAATTCTTTAATTCACAGGTATAAAAACTGTGTAGACCAAGAAACAATCTTATATATATATCAACTTTATAACTTTTACCTGACATTTTTTCTACTTATTTAATATTGCAGGGAGGAAGCAGTTAAAGTACGTTCTTTCATACCTAAAATAAATATATAATTCTTTTATGCTGTATTTTCGATTATTCTTAGCAACAAAATCATCACTTTACAGGTGAAACAGGCTGAATTGCTTGAGTCGAAAGAAAAACTTGCTCAAAAGAGAAAAATATTAAGGTTACTACCATGCATCTCTACTTAATTTTGTTATTTTATTTTATACAGAATTTAAAATTACTTATTACCATACTCAATCTTACTGTAATATCAGAGATTGGACAAATCCGGATAAGATCAATGACCTAAGACAAATCAAGATAATGGAAGAGCATTTGGTTGCTACTCTCGCTAGAGTCAAAAGCAAAAAGGTATGTCCCATTTTTTAAAATCAATGTTTTATTTTGTCTTTCTTATTTGATAAATTAATATCTTATATACCGTTCATACTATCTCTCTCTCTATTAAAATTTTAAGACGGATCATTAAGCATTGTATTGCCCATATATGGTTGAACTAAACTTATTTCTTAATAAAAAAAAAAAACACCCTCTTAATTGAGAATGCCTAGGCATCATGTATTTCACAATCAAAGATCTTGGATAATACTTATGGTGTGTAACTAAAAAAGATTGCATTCCTTTTAAACATGTTTAGGATATGTTTGGTAATAACATAATAATGTTTTTATAAAGTATTTTTAATTAAAAATATAAAATAATAATTTTTGAAATATATTTTAATATCATTATCAATATTACTACGTATGCCTAATAGATAATAATAATTAAGAGTTTTTTTTAATAATATATGATAGTAAACACACATTATCCAAATAACGTGGATAACACATATACAATATACATCAATTATTTCTTAATATAAATAATAATTTAGTATTTGAAAACCATTTTAAATAAAATAAAAAGATAAAGAAGCCTTTCAGTACATGCATACCCTCAACTTTTTAAAAGTATGGTTGTATTTTTATAGATATTGTTTTTTGAAAAGAAATCCTCAATTTAAAAATTAAAATTTTGTACTCTAAAGGGCAAATTAATATCTACATTACAACTCAAAACACCTAAACAAATCATTTTATCTCCAATTATTTTTTTAATGTTAAATGCATCCAATTGGAAAAATAATTACACTCCTAATTATATGCTTAGCAAGTTTTTTTGAAAAAAATAATTATATTATTATCCTATTTTAATCCATAATAATCTATATCTAGATAAACAATTATGCAATGATTTCTTTTAGTTTTTGTTATAATTTGATTTTTAGTTTTTGTTATAATTTGGTGGTAGCACAATAGTGTTATTCCCAAATGATTTTTGTTTTTAGTTTTTGTTATAATTTGGTGGTAGCAAAATAGTGTTATTCTCATTTTTAATTGAAAGTATTAAATAGTAATTTTTGGAATAGATTTTGATTTCGTTGACATGTCAATATCACAATCATATACATAAGAGTCCATAATGATTACGAGTGTTTTTTTATTTTAATTGAAAGTATAAAATAATAATTTTTAAAATGCATTTAGATATCTTTGACATGTCAATATCACACTCATTGTAACATGCTGTTTTTTTTTTATTTATAAAAAAATCATTAATATAATACATTTTCAATCCAAACTCAGCTTAAAATACACTTGAAACCGCACTACCCAACACATCCCGACAACGATGAGACAATCCCAATGAGCATTATGAACTTCTCAAGTTGCAGCACCGGGTGGATACCAAGGCATTGTCATGAGGTTTTAAATGAATAAAAAGCTCGACCTAACATAATAAAAATATTCTTATACACATCTGGTACTCACATGCATTGTATCTAACTTCAAAACTAATCACCTTTTTCTTTTTCCTAGATTGAGTTGCTGAAGGAGGGCTGCTAAACTTGCCATGTTCATCAGGTTTCGCTGTAGTTGTGCTGTTATTTTCCCATTAACTTTGAAGCGATGATAACTTGGCATATAATTATGTCGATTTTATGCAGGGAGTCATGGACTTGCGCACGCAGGATGCTCTGTTGCCTGGATCCTCCATGGAGTCGTTCTTTAGGCAAACGGCTAGTCTTTGTGCCTTTCTGCATAATGAATAATAATAAGCTAAGCTTATAGGGTTTCATCTATAACTCTTTTTTTCTTTTCTCTTCTTACTTTCTATTATTGGTTTGAAATTAATTTATCCAGATTTTATTAGATCTTATAAGGTTATAAGGCTGTGTTTGAACGTATTTTTTTTAAATTTTAAATTTTTTTTTATTAAAAATTATTTTTTAATTTTGTAGGTTATTTTAATATGCTAATTTTAAAAATAATTTTTTTAAAAAATAAAAAAATATTTTTAATACATTTCTAAACTAACAATACTTTAAATTACAATTATTACTGCAATTCTAAACAGATGCTATCAAAACATTATTGTAGCATACCAATTTCTGTAGCTTAAAGAGAAGACAAGAAATGTGTAGAAGATCTAGAAAAATTGCTCTAGAGATGAGAAAAATTATTAATAACTCAGTTATACTGAGCTCAAGGAGCCATAAATTTCCTCCCTCGTTATATTGGGAACCATAAAAACAACAAATTTAAATGGTGAAAGAAATATTGAAAATATCAAATCAATCCAGTTGATAAGGCATGCAATCTTTTACTGAGAAGCATCAACATTTATACTGGTGTTCGTAGTCAAGGCTCACCAGTGTCTTATTGCTGAGCACGCATTTAATGCACTGCTGCACCGTGTTTTTTCTTTCTTTCTGATGCACTTGACCAAAAGTTGTGGCAAAAAAATTAAAAGTTTCACAATTTATCAACAAACAAAATTTAGTAATGTTTTTTACTTAAACACGTGAGTATGATTCATAAAATATGATTCAAAACTTATCATTTGCGTCTATGCATAAAATATGCTAATATGATTCATGTTTTTAATTAAAATTCTAAATTAACTTTAAATTAAACTACCTTAATTCTAAATTATACCTAAATATAAAACCCAAACTCTTATTCATAAATAATAACATTAATCTTAAACCCCAAACTCATAATTCCTAATTAAAAACCTTAAATTTTTACATTCATAATCCAAATCCATAATAAATAACTATAAACCTCAAATTTTAAATCTCACACTTATAATGGTGGATTCTTAATTCCAAAATATAAATCCATAATCCCTAACCTTAAACAACACTCTTTTAAATCCAAACCTTAAATTCTAAATACAAAACTACAACTTCTAAACACTATAAACAGGTGTGTTTGTTTTTAAAATAGTATTTATAATTGTGGTTGGGGTGATTGGGGTGGCCACTCTGATGCCGCCCCAAAAACTACTCGAGAAAAACTTATCTTCCCTCTTTTCCATCATGTAGAAAGCTTTAGACAAGTGAGGGTGGTGTCAATGTTTTCTTTAACTAAAAAGGGGCGGTGACAAAAGAAGAAAAAATATTCTTCTTTCCCTGTCTTGCGCATTCAAAGAAAGAAAAAAGATTACAGTGCTATTTAAAACGGCGTCATTTTGGTCTATTTTGATTTTTTTTGTTTTGCGTGAATAGTGCATGAAACGATGCTGTTTTGAGAAAAACATGGCATTTCATTTAAAAAAAAAAAAGACGGTAATGTATGTTAAAGTTCACATTAATTCTCAATTTGTAATTTGTTCAATTAAATCCTAAATTATAATTTTAATTTAAAAATCAATGCAATTGTTTTCCTATCAAAAATCAAATAGCAGCCCTAAAATTGGCTTTCTTTTTTACTTTAGTCCTTAGTCTTGAAGTTATGCAATTTGACCCTCAATTGAGAAATAAACTTCTAATTTCTTCAATTGAGCTCTAATCCGATTTTATTGCAGCCCCTATAGTTATGCATCTTTTTCCAGTTTGGTCCTTGATTTCAGATTTATTCAATTAAATCTCTAATTGACCATTAAACTTCAATATTTATGTAATTAAGCTCTTGATTTGACCAAATTAACTCTTAAAAATTATAATTTGATCCAAAACTTTAATTTCTTCCAATTAAATCCCAAATTAACTCTAAAATCAATTTTTCTTGCAATCAAATTCTCCATAAATTCAGTTAAACCTTCAATAAAATTTAATTGAATCCATAAATATCTAATTTTGGACTTTTTTTTAATTGAATTTTCTTTGACAACATGTCTCTTATCAGTCAATAAAATACTGTTAAATTTTAATTTTTGTATTTTTGAACCTCCTCAATGTATTTTTGACCATTTTTAGGGCACTCTAGCATCCTTTTTTTCATTATTATATTTTTTTAATAATATTATTTTGATTATTTTGTATTTTATTATTTTTTGAAGACAGAAAAAATATGAATTGGAAAATAACTCAAAAATAGGTTATGACAACCTGTTTGGTAAAAACTATAGTTAAAGTTTATATATAACAAAAATCATGTATAAAATATTTGAATAAAATGTTTTTCCTATTTGTTTTTACATTTAAAAAGTTTTGAAAAAGTTTGAAAATAATTAATTTTTTTTATTCAAATTAATTTTTTTTATATTTTCATATCATTTTGATACCTGTTTGTGTTTGCGTTTTAGAAGTATTTTTGAAGTAAATTAAAAAAAATTATTTGTTTTAAATTAATATATTTTTAGTATTTTTAAATTATTTTGATATACTGTTATTAAAAATAACTTTTTTAAAAATAAAAAATTATTTTAATATATTTTTAAATAAAAACTGCTACATTCTCAAATATAATATTAAATTCAAACACTAAAACCGCACTCCAAACCCAAAACACAAAGAATAAAAATGGACGGGATATGTTAGTTTAAGAAAGCACAAAAAAATGTTATTAAAATTTGTTTACATTAAATTAATATTTTAATGTTGTTCTTGTTCATTTATTGTAACGTTAATTGATCTATCTTTACATATATTCTAGTCTATCTATGCCTACACGACGAATTAAAGGGCCACTTTTACCAATGGCATGATTTTCTAGTGATTGTGTTGTCTAATCCTCCAACGCAGTATCATCCAGACATATAATGTTTCTCAAAGCATTTTCCAGGGTTCGCACCCATTTTCTCAAAGACCAGAGCCTCAGGCTCTAACCCCACCAGCCTCAGGTTCCCAGTGGTCCTGCAGAGGCTAGAACAAAACTATACCCATGAATATGATTGATAAAATTAAATCCACATCATGAACATAAGAGCTTGCAACTGCAACACTTCAAAATTCCTAATAAAGTAGTAAGTACAATAATTGGATTCCAAAGCTTTGTACACAATTGCCACTAACTGATCATCTACTAACACCCCCAACAAAAGGAAGAAAAGCCTCAAATTCAATAGTGCTTTGGGTTCATATTTTCACACCCTCTTTTGTTGTCTGTTTTAGGATATTACCTCACCAAACTTCAGGAATAGCTCGGCATCTGAAGTGCTCATGGAGGGACAATGTAAAATGTGAGCATTCTTGATATTTGTATCATAACTCAATTATGGGTTATTCTTCAAAATTTATTTTTTTTAAATAAAAATAAAAATATAAAATAAAGGCTGACAATGTGGAGAAAGCTGATCTAGAAAAACCGCAAAAATAGACAAAAATCAAACTGTAATTTTTGGAGGAGATTCAAAACCTATTAGCGCCCCATTTTGCCCAAAATTGAAAAAAAATGTAAATTCGAGGTCAAATTAAATGATTATAGGACAAATTTGCATAAAAATTAAGCCCCATAACATAATTAAATTTTAATAGGCCAATTTGATTCAATCATGGGCCAAATTAAATTTTAATTATGTTTAAGAATTAATTTAGGATCAAATGAAGGATTTAATTAAGTGTAAGGACTTAAATTATACTTTAAATGGGTCAAATTAATTTTATTTGGAGCTTAATTGGTAAAAATTAAGTTTGGGAGCCTAATTTGGGCTTAATTGAGAAGATTGGAATTTTAAAAGACCAAATTTAATTTTTTTCGAAGTTAATTGATTGAAATCATGGGCCAAAATAAATTTTAATTATGTTTAAGGATTAATTTAGGTCCAAATGAAGGATTTAATTAAATGCAAGGACTTAATTACACTTTAAATAGGTCAAATTAATTTTATTTGAGGCTTAATTGGTAAAACATTAAGTTTGGGAGCCTAATTTGGGCTTAATTGAGAAGATTAAAATTTTAAGAGACCAAATTTAATTTTTACCAAGTTAATTGATTGAAATCAGGGGCCAAATTGAAAGAAAATTAAAGTTTTGGGGCCAATTAGGGGTTAAATTGACAAAATCCAAAGCCAAGGACTAATCTGCAAAAGACACTGAACTATAAGGGTCTAATTGACAAAATTTGGGGGTCAAATTGAAGAAATTGAAAGTTTAATGGTTAATTAGGGATGAAATTGCATAAATCCGATACCAAGGACCATATTGCAAACGGCGCGTAAATATAGGGCTGAAGTTGAAGTTAAGCTGGGATCAAATTATATTAAATCAGAAGTTTAGGGTCAATTAGAAATTTGATTGAAAGAAATTGAAAGCTGGAGGACCAAATTAAAAATCAACAAATCCCTAATTTTAACCCAAAACGGCGTTGTTTTTGGGATTTTAAAAAAAAAACCAAGTGACGCGTCGCCTGGTTACGGTCCATCGTCTTCCCCGAAAAGCTGCTCGAGTAGTAGCTTTCCAGGCTCATTTGTTCCTTGTTTGGCCATCAAATCTGACAACGCGTGTACCAACATGTCCACCTACAACCCCTTTAGCTTGGAGAATGGTTTGGTAGGGTCGAAAAGCTTTGAAACGGCCCGTTTATTGGCCCAAAGTGGCCACCTCGGGCAGCCTGCAGCCTTGGATTTGCCAAATTTGGCAGTTCGAGGTGTACACTTTGAGCCAACGACCTGGATTTCTTGAGTTGAATCAAGGGCTGAGAATTTTTTCCGTTGAAGACGAGATTATCCTCTTTCCATCTCTATAAATAGGCGCAAATTTCATGCTCGGAGGAAGAAGAAAATCGAACCCAAGGTGGCTGAAAATCAACTTTCTGCCCGTTTTTCCTGCAACCAGCCCCTTGTTTTTTTTTTTTCTATCCACCGTGACCTCCAACCACCACCATTGACCTCACCGTCGTCCTTCCCAAGAAACACCACACCATCATCCCCACCTCCAAAAGCCGTAAAACCACCTCACCAAAGCTTGCAACACCTCTCTCTCTCTCTCTCCGCTACAAGCTTTTCTTCTTCTTTTTTCTTTCTCCAACCAGCCTCCACCACTACAGCAACCAGCTTACGCCGTTGGCCCCACCGCCTCCAGTCACACTACGCACCACCAACCAGGCCGCTGACTCTCTCCACGCCAGGTAATTCTCTCCTCCCTGCTTCACCTTTTTCCTTCTTTGTTCCTCATAACCATTACATGAAGAATTCATTTCTGCATGCAGTGGCTAATTAATTAGTCATCTGCTTGGGTTGGGCCAGTTCTGGCCCAACCCAAGAGACTGTGCCAAGCCTGACCCAAACCCAAAAGTCCTGGGCCAAAAACGGCCAACCCATTTTGGGCTGATTTTGGCCCACTTTTCATGGGTTGAGCCTGGCCTAGCCCACATATTTTTAATATTTATTAATATTATATATATATATATATATATATATATATATATATATATATATATAAACAAATCAATTCAAAAAACATTAAAAAAAATTTAAAAATCATTTCAAAAAATTTGTGATTTTCTTAAATATTTTTCTACCAAGTTTGCTTAATATTGGGTTGTATACTTACATACTAAGATACAAGTCCGGTATTAAAATACCCGATTTTCACTTAAATGTTTTAAAAAAATTCAAAAAAATATATAAATAAATAAATAAGAAAAAAAATATTTTATTGCATACGGCCAAATCCTAAAGAATTTTTCAAGCATGTTTCAAAATAAAAAAAAATTACATCTTTCTCACAATTTAAAAATCCAAAAAATAAATATCATAACTAGTTTATGATTATCCGTTAAGGTTTAGCCAAAATATAAAAAAACCTTTTTTTTGCTTTTTAACCTCCTTTTTAGGATTAAGATGTAGACTTTAATATTTGTGGGGTGTAAAATTACACGATAAAGTACACTATCGGGTATTAAAGATACAAGGTGTAAATAAAGACAATTTTAAAATTCAGACTTTAGAATGATTAGGATTTAACCCAATAAGGTATAGACCCCCTCATGAAGGAAGATATGCCTTAAATCTTAGAAAAAACCAACGAATAGAAATCTGACCTAGAAAAATAATCAAACAATAATGTAGCTTATTTTAGGTAGGGTGCACTAGGGGTGATGCGTCTTTTCTTTGCATAACTAGTCCCTTACTTAGGCTCTCATAGACCATAGATTTCTAGTAACCATAATACTATATTGCGACTCCAAATAAACCAATCAAAATATAAAAATAAAAATGGTTAGCCAACGTCCCATGGATTTTTCGACGGGCAACAATTTGCATGCTCATCCATGTAGCAGGGCACTTTGTTAGATGGGAGTAGGGCAGGTGGAGCTGCGGTGCTTTGTTTGGGTGGGGGTCATGTGGCACAAGGCTCCCTAGAACACGTCTCACTTCATTCATGGTCGGGCGGTGTACTGGCCGTCTCTTGGTGCATAGAAGGGCGAGTTGAAAAACTTTCTTTACCTCTCCAAGATCTTTACAGGTGAGATCTCAGGATCAACAGTTTCCATGGCAGCATTGTAGCTGTCTTGGACAGTATCTGATTCAGATAGGAAATCAAAATGTCAGAAATTACCGGGTCTAATTGTATTTTCAAAACAAAATGGTAGCAAGGAGCTAGATTTACAGTTTTAACAGGAAGAATGAGCAGGAAATCAAGTTATGAACGCAGCCAGCAGATAAATGATGCCAGATGGAAAATGCACGTCTCCCGACTCCCAAGAATTGACAATTATTTATACTAGTATGATTTCTTTCTGTGACAATTCTCTGCTCTATGCAAGACATCCCATGTCAAACAAGAAATCTAAAACTAGCACATGATTTGTCTTTGCACTTCCTCCATAGTAGGTCAAGAGATATCATCAAATAAAATGAATACCAAGGATGGATAGAAGACACACAAGATGATGAAGATTGTATTCGTTTTCAACTGCTTTCCTTCAAGTTGGCAATTCAAGTAGAACAATCCCGTAGCTGACACATCAGACTTCTCTGTAAGATGGGAAATGTGGGCATACTCAGGGTCTATAAAACCAATCGTTCCCGTTATGGAGGTAGAACGTAGAAGTATAGGATTTGGACACACAAACGCTTGGGAATCCCCAAATCAGTGAGATGGGCCTCGAAATCTTCGTCTAATAGAATGTTTGATGACTTAACATCCCTGTGAATTATGCAAGGACTACAATCATGATGTAAATATGCTAGCCCTTGAGCTGCTCCAAGTGCTATCCGAAGGCGCGTATACCAGTCAGCCTTTTTCTTCTTTGTCGGACCTGAAAAATAAACGTTACTTCCATGTATCAGAATATATACCATTACTTGCTCCAGCGGTGGAAGAAACTTGTTTTTTTTTATTACATCTAGATTTGAGCCTTAACGTATACGATTATCACTTTCACGGTGACTTACATGTCTACTGGGTTTACAGGGTATTCAGTGGGCCATAAAGATTAATCGTAATGCGTGCAAGCTGATCCAAACATCCACATAAATAAAAAAAAAGAAAATATACAAAAATATTAACACGCATGCAACAAGAACCTTAGTTGTGAATATACTTAAACTCACCATGATGATGAGGATCCCAGAGACTTCCATTGTCCATATAATCATAGAAAAGAAGGTCCCCATAAGATGACAGGGAGAATCAGTGAAGGCTGATTAGATTTTGATGCTTGATGCTCCGTACTGTCTCAAGATCTGTCTTGAATTCCTTCAAGCACTGGGGATAATGAGAATAGAGCCTCTTAATAGGAAAAATTTGTCCGTACTGTCTCAAGATCTGTCTTGAATTCCTTCAAGCACTGGGGATAATGAGAATAGAGCCTCTTAATAGGAAAAATTTGTAAACAGTGCTTGAGGCACCATGACCAACTATGTACTTCTCACTCAAATTCTCAATCATCTTCATAATATCCTCATACACATGGAGAGCCATATTCATGTGAAGGATCACCAACTTTGGCTTTGAGTAATTAACTGTTTGTTCAACAAACACAAGTTAGCAGCCAAGCATAATTTTCAATTGCAGGGAGATCGAACTTTATAAAGGCAAATAAACAAATTGAATAGTATGTAATTCCTTTTAACCGACTTTTTTTACTTTTCTAATTTATGTTTAGTTTTCTTCACCCTCAAAATTACCTCCAAAAGTAAGATATTGAACTTGCTCATGCTCAGATATTTCGGTTTAAACTTGAGGAACACTAATTTTTTCCTTTAGTGGGACTTTTAGCAGAGTTCAGATTGACGGAACTCCGTCATAGTTAAAAATCATCAAACATGGTTTGCATCCTATGATAAAATAAAGAGAGAATGCCTGGTTTGTCAAGCGACACATCTGAAAAAGGTAATGGATTATGTGGCCGACAAGCTCCCGCTAAGATCATGAGAAGAATCACAAGGGCTCCAAGTGCAATCCCCAGTATTGCTGCTTTAGAAATTGTGTCTGCATCAACAACAGAAAACCAAATAAAATAATAATAATAACAAAGCCCATTCCTCTCTGGTGGAGCACTGAGAATCTTACTATACAGAGATGATGTCATGCATAGAAGTACATTGTAGCCTTTTGCGTAATGAAAGCTGTAAATGCATCTAAATTCCTATCTTCAGTAACCTGATCAGTTTCAGGATGATAACAACAGATAAAAGGTATTGCCATCACAAGTAAAATCTTACAGTCAGTAACAAAAGTATGGTATAAGGCTACAAGCAATTGCTAGTATGACTCGTACCAAGTTCCAATCAAATTTCAGGACTTCTACCCAGTAGCACCATGAGTTGAATAACATTGGATGGTTACCTCTAATACATGAAATTGAAGGGACTAGCCTCGGTAACTCATAGATTACTTCCATAGTGCTGAGACAACTGTATATGCGTACAGAGCCAGGAATTTTTCCTGCCCTGGAATATTAAATAAATATATAATTTTTTTAAGATCAATTATTAATTAATATACATAAATTTTTAAAGTTAATAATAAAGTATTAATTCAAATACACTATATGAAATAATAAAAAATAAATTTAAAAATATATAAAATTAAAATAAAAGTAAAAATAAATTCATTATTGAAATTACATCATTCAATATTGTATGGAATATAATTTATATATAATTAAATTTGAATTAATATTGTAACAACTCCTCAACTAGAAAAAAACAATAATCTCATGTCAACTAGAAAACAAAATAATTAAATTTTATTCTTTTTCTTAATTCTTCCTTCCTTCATTAATGTTTTATAAATTGAAATTTGTAAGTTTATTCTTTTACTTTTTTTTTTGGATTTTTTTAATGTTTTTTTCTTTATTTAACTCTCTTTTTCTTTTTCTCTTGCATTCTTTTTGTTTTTTGTCCTTTTCTATTCTACTTTTGACCAGTTAACAACATATAAAAAAAACTAATTTATTTATTTTTTAATGATAAATAATATTTCACTTAAATTTCAGGACTTTTAGCTAGTAGCACCATTTGTTGAATGACATTGGATGGTTACCTCTAATACATGAAATTGAATGGACTAGCCTCGGTGTCTAACTCGTAGATTACTTCCATGGTGCTGAGACAAACCATGTATGTGTATATTGTAAGGAATTTTTCATCCTTTTAAGATTAATTATTAATTAATATATATAATTTTTTAAATTTAATAGTAAAATTTTAATTTAAATACACTACCTAAAGTATTAAAAAAAATTAAAAGTATATAAAATTAAAATAAAAGTAAAAATAAATTCATTATTACAGTTATATCATTCGATATTATATGAAATATAATTTATCTATAATCAAATCTGAATTGATATTATAACAACCTCTTAACCGAAATAAAATAACAATTTTATGTCAACTGAAAAACAAAGTAACTAATTTTTTTCCTTTCTCAATTTCTTTTTCCTTCACTTGATTTTTTTTATATTAGTGTTTTATAAGTTGAACTTTATAAGTTTATAAGTTTATTATCTCACTTTTCTTTTCTTTTTTCCTTGAATTTTGTTTATGTTTTTCCCTTATTTTTCTCTCGTTTTCTCTTTTCTTTCTTTTTCTATTATGCTTTTGGCCACTTGAAAATGTATAAAAGGAAGGAAGAATTGATTTATTTTATTTTTTAATGGCAAATAACTATTTTACTTTTTATGAATGAGTCGTTTTGCTTTTATTTGACGGTCTTTTTTTTGTTAGCACTACTAAATTTCATTCATCCTAAAATTTTAACCAAATTTTATTCAATATATTTTAAGATTTCTTGTAAACTTTCAGCTCAATTTGATAATCGAATTGAAAATTACACATAATAATGTAAAACTGGTCAAATTGTAATTTTTCATCAAATTTCTCCAAAACTTCTAAAATTTTAACCAAAGATAAAACATCATATTAGAAGGTTTCACATAAATTTTCATAATTTTTTAATAACTCAATTAAAAATTAAAAATTTTATTTACATAAAACTAATAAAAAAAATTAATAAAATTTTGACCCAGCGATATCACAGCCAAGCCTCTAACATGCCTCAGTGTGTATACCTCGCTCCGCTGGATGGGAATCATGGCATGGAGCGTTGAGCCAACGGCCGCAAAGACCAGGATTTTCTATGGAACTGCCATAGAAGGTTAGTTAAAACATGAGCCTAACGTTAACTAGAAGATACATGTTTATAGTAAACTAGAATATATTCAGGGTTTGAATTAAGACAAAGTCAAATTAATTTCTGAGAAGAATTGCAGCACAGATAGATGATTTCAGTTAGAATTTTCAAAAGTATGCAGTCAGATATTCCAACCTTTCAGGTGGAAACCTTGAAAAGTTGTTGCTTGTAGGAATAACACCAGCTAGGTTGTTCTGAGATACGTTTCTGCAACAAGACAAGTTTAATGAAGTTAATATTTTGATCATATCATCTTAAAGCACAGTAAGGGACAATCATTTAGAAGAAAGAAAAACTGTGAATGGTAAACTTACAAGACACTTAGACATAGGCAGTTGACTAGAGATATCATATCACCTGACATATTATTGTTTTCCGGTCACCTGCGTTTTTAATGAATAAAATTTCAAGTAACATCATCGGCAACAAAATGATATCAAATTATCGGATAACTGCTAAGCACAAAGCAAGATAAGTAAATTATTGTAAGAAAAAAACTTGTAAATACTAAGAATAAGGTTCCAAAAATATGAAATAATATGAGTGTATCACTTTTGTATTATGAGCATGATCTAACTTTTGTATTATGAGCATGATCTAACTTATGTATCTGTCCTAACTTCTAGGTCGAATGGGTAGAAAATCATCATAATCCGCTGGTCTATTTAGGGTTGTTAGGAGCAAATTAGACATGTCAATGATGTTTGATTTGCTATAAAGGAATGATCAAAGTATGTTTGAGAATCCATATGTGCATCTATATAGGTATGACTCCTTTGAATCTATTAACAATCAATATTGATTATTAATAGATTCAAAGGAGTCATACCTATATAAACTTAAAAAAAAGTTTACATCGACCTTCTCAAAATGCAATCCCATTCATCGGCACTTAATAATTTAATTCACTTATATTTGCATTTACAAATGAAGGAAGTGAAAATTAATTGTATCCGTTATACAAGTGTAGATAGACCAATGTATAAAAAAAAATAAAAAGTTGCTTGAATTACTTGTAAGATGTACTAAACCAAAGAAATTACAAAAAAAAAAAAAATAAATAAAGGAGAAAAAAATATATAGTTATTATGCAATTCACCATAAATCAAAAGGAAATTTTGATTATAAGTTGCTTGAAAACCAAAGAAGTTATAATAAAAGAAGCATCGCATAAATAAATTATAGTTTTGATGCAATTCACCCTAAATCTAAGAGAAATTGTGATTAAAAGTTGTTTAAAAATTACAAGAAAGATAAAATAACTAAAAACAAATATAGTTATTATTCATTTCATCCTAAATCTGAAATTAATTTTAATTATAAGGTGTTTGAATTCCCTTTCTAGACAGATTAGCAATTCTTAATTTCACATTAACAACAATTGATATTTTGGATTTAAAGGTTTAGAGTTTGAATTTACATTTAGTTTTTAGAGTTTTGAATTTGTATTTTAGAGTTAGTGTTTAATGTTCAGGTTTTTTTTTTCTTAAGAATTCGGGGTTATGAATTTAGATTAGGATTAGTTTTTGTGATTAACAATTTGAGGTTAAGGATTAGTCGGGGTTGGTTTGGATTAGAGTTAGTGTTTTTATGATTAAGCATTTGGGATTAGAAGTATAGTTAAGGTTAGGGTTTGAATTAGGATTAAGGAGCGTCTAGAGTTTTGATTATGATTAGTTTAGTATTTTTTATCTTTTAGAGGTTAGTGATTTCTCAGGGTCAGATATTAGTCAGGGACAAGGGTCAATTAAGATTTAACGGTTAGTTTAGTTACTGTTTAGAGTATTAATTTAGGATTTAGTAAATGCCGCAGTTTCTAAACACAACTTTATATACTACATTTGAAAACTGTGAAAGTATAAAATTATACTATTTCATCAATGTTTTTTTAATGTGTTATTTTGCCAAAAGTTTTGTTGTAGTGTTTAATAAACAAAAATAACTGAATTTTTTCCAAGGAGGGTAAGAAAGTCACAGACACCGTAATTTACGGAGGAACCAATTACGTTCATACGTCATTTTTCTCACCGAAATGGATCAGGCAGCTCTCAAGCAGCCATTTCATTTTGTACATTCATTCGTTTTCCAAACTCGTGCAGTTTTGCATAGAAATTGTTCATAATTGCTTCGTTTTTCTGCTAGCTCGGCGCTGGTGGGCACTGAATTTCCAATGATGTCTCGTATGAAAGCTCATGGCTAATTGACTAGAGTCCTAACAGGTAGTAGGCCCCCCACGACTTTTATTTTTTAGCATTTAAATATGTAATGATGATTAATTTTTAAAATATTTTTTATTTAAAAATATATTAAATTAATATTTTTTATTTTAAATATAATTTTCTCTCTCTTTCATGACCAATTTCTATCCAGGGAAGTGCAGTAAAATGAGGCTTGCTTAACTTTATTTTATTTTTATCAAGAACATGTGCGATAAATTTATGGTTGCATGCAACCATTAGAAGCATCGCCTCAACCCTTTCATCTCATAAATTTATTGTTCTACTTGCGCGATGTCAACGAAATAAAAGACAAATAGAGTGCAGAATAAATACACCATGCTCAAACTGCAGACTTAACACAGATACAATGGCAGGCATTTCTTAATTTTATTCAAGCAAATCCATAAAGAAGTTGAGACTGAGGCATATCTGTAACTCACGTACTTCTCTATCTGTTCCTCCCAGTTTCAGATCTATGGAGCTGTAGAAGCAATGAGTTGGAGACAACAAATATCGAGCTCAAGGCCATCAGTCCACCTGTCAAATCAAACATCAACAGTTGCTCTGTGTAAACGCGGAAAGAAAATTTTCCAGGATAGGAGGAACCATAAGCAATGATTGTTTGCTCAAATTATGACACGTTAATGGCATGGGCTTCGTTTTTATTCAGTCCAAGGATTTTTTCCAATTGCGTAAAGAGAGATGTGAATTTACTCACCTGAAAGTGAAGGAGTCATGGCAAAATCGTACTGGGGAAGCAGTACTCCGGCCGCAATAGGAATAGCAACAACATTATACGCTATTGCCCATGATAAATTTTGGTACACTTTGGCCATTGTCGCTCGTGAAAGATCCAGGGCATCTACAACCTGTCATGACACATATCAGAACCATTCATCCTCATCTTAACTCTACTCACTGTTTGTTGTGGTTGAAAATCCCATTTGTATCTTCAATGGGTTCAAATTCCATGCCTGAAAAAAACAATCTAGGTTTTTTTTCCCTTTCAATATCCAGAAAAACAAACTCATTTCTAACTGTTGGACAAGGTTTACATCGACCTTCTCAAAATGCAATCCCATTCATAATGAATTAAATTATTAAGTGCCCTTCTCGGGCTCGAATCTCTCCCTTGTAACTTAAAAAAAAAAGATTAGATGATAAAGGTGGCTAAGATTTTTATACTCAATTGTAACAAATTATTCCTATGGGCATATGAATTGGAATACACAGGGAAAATGAAACTTTGGGATTCATCATTATCTTTTTTTTTAAAAAAGATTCATCATAGTAATCTATCAGAGAAGGGAAACATACTTGTGCAAGTCTGTTGCCAAGAAGTATAATGGATGCGACATCAGATGCAGCATTTTCTTGAGCTTCATTCTGGATGGCAATTCCAACATCAGCAAGAGCCAAAGAAGGTGCATCATTTATTCCATCACCTACCTTCAAAAAGCTAAGTGTCAGCTGTGTATGATGTCCACCACCAAAGTCATCATCTTAACTTCAATGTGTTAATGGAACAGGCTTCATGTTTTACACCTCTAATCTCATGCTCGCAGGATGGTTGGACAACAAAAATTCAAAAATTTACTGCAGAACTATATTTGTAGCATTCATAGAGTTTAGAATTAAATGCATGGAGATTTTGCGATTCACCGAAAAGAAACAATGAGAAGCAACAACAATTCTTTAGTCAAATATTTCACAGAAGATAATGAATGGATTCTTACCCCAGATGAGATGATTATTGATATATTGTTTGGTCCAGGTTAAAATAAAATTCTGAAGGAACTAGAGATGACATAAATAGATAGATAAAGATTACCATTGCAACACGATGCCCAGCTGCTTGAAGACTTGATATAACTTCGGATTTTTTCTGTGGAGTCAAGGATGCATTGATAAATTCACTTTCTATACCAACTCTGTTTGCTATGGTTGCAACTGCCTCTTCCCTGTCTCCTGATAAGAGGACCGTGTTGATACCCTTCTGCTGGAGCCTACCAATCAGGGCAAAACAAAGCAGCAAATAATGTCCTTAGATAGCAAGTAGAAGATGACGCAAGGATAATAAATTGACTTAAAGAATTACATGATTTTTCAGTCAATGACAGCTTAAATTTCACACAGCTTGTTTTTATCAACCAGGTTCTGCCAACAGCTCCTAATAACTAAGAGTACAAATCCCGTGCAAATTATCTAGGCTCCTATCATGATTCAAAAGCCTGGGAATATTCTATATTTTCTTTAGTGGTTGGCCAATATTGTCATGGACTGACCATTTACAGAGGCAAAAGGAAAGCATCAGGTACTTTGAGCAACACTATGATTGTCTTAAGGAGTTCAAAGCAACATTTCTGTTTGGATTTTAGAATACAAAGCATTTACCAAACAGGAAAATAATGAAAACCATTTCACTAATCCCAGTGGGAGATGCTAAGAACAAGTCTAATAGTCATGGAAGGGAAAAATCAATTGGAACTCGTATTTACAAAACCTGAATCATGGTATGCATGTTAAAGAAGAAGAAACCTTCAATAACAACTTACAACAAAATTCACTATCAGTTGGGAATGCAAATTTACCTACTTATAGTAGATTCAGCATCATGGCGCAAACAGTCAGATATAGCAATAGCACCAATGATGCCTTCCCCTTCTCGTCCAACATAGACAACTGTTTTCGAATAGTTTGATGATTGCATCCCTTCTGAGGACTGATACATCAATTTAGTTTCCAGATCCTTTAGATCAGACAGTTTTGTTCTTCTCTGGAATCTTTCGTTAACCCAATCCAAGGAACCTACTGCAACCAAACGTCCATCTACTTCAGCTAAGGTTCCAAAACCTGGTTCCGTCAATTGCCCTCTTGTTACCGGGATAGTCAATTTTAATGATTCTGCTTTGTTTACAATAGCTTTTGCAATTGGATGCAATGCTGTTCTCTCTACAGCAAATGCCATTTGAAGAATTTCTGATTCTTCGTAAGAGATTGAGGCCACAGCAGAAACAGCAGGCTTTCCTTCAGTGAGCGTTCCTGTCTGAAAATTGGAAAATGAGCAAGAATGGAGTGTTAAAGTTCTCAATGATGGGCGTCAAATGCATTAATTAATTCATGAGTTATTTCATAAGTCAATCTCAATTCACACAAGTGTGCAGTGCATCTGTTGAGAGAGAGGAAGAGAGTGTAGTTCTATTGAATGTAGAACAAACCTTATCAAGAGCAACATAACTAATGCTTGCTAAGCGTTCCAATACATCTCCTCCTCTTATTAGAAGTCCTTGCTTTGCTCCTTATGTTTTCAAAAGAAAAGGAAGTTAGCATTTCTAAAGAGAATAGTAACCATTAAGAACAAGATACGAGACTTGCTTCTGTTCAGAAGCCCAAAAATGAGTTCAACATCTTTGAACTCAAATTCAAACATATTTGGAAGGTCCAGGAACTTGTGCTTAACGTGGGGCATTTGTCATTTTTTTTTATGTCAATCATTATTAAAGAAACATAAAAAAGCGGGCAAAAAGAGCTGGACAAACCAGCTTTTATGTGAAGTAGGCTGTTATTGTTAAATGAAGAAACTACAATCTCATAATGGTAAATACTAAATACCACTACATTAGAAGTGACTTTGAATTATACTTTGTATACAGGGTATTAAACTTGAAAGAAACAACTGACAAATTAGACACCATACCAAGTGATGTTCCAACTAGGATTGCAGTGGGTGTGGCAAGTCCCAGTGCACATGGGCAGGAAACTACCTGGAATGAAACTCAAAGTTACAATCTATAAACATAAAGATACTGCATATACAGCTTCAAGCTCAGTTAAATAGTTCTTCATGGTTAGGTTGGAGAATACATCAATAGCCAGTAGGAGGCAAGTCCACTCACCAAGACATCCACAGAAAGTTTCAAGCTCAACAGCAAAGGATCTCCATCTGGTCCAGCAATATCATTGAGCAAAACATCAGGGAAAACATGTGAACCAATGTAATACCTGGACATGCACATAACAGAGTGTGAGAAGCAAGAAGGATAAAACTGTAACTTTGCAATTATGACTGAAACCAATGCTTTGGTGAGAAATAAAAGATACTATTCAACCAACAACAAGCTAACAAAAATTCAAATTAAGTCATAAGTTCATGACTGACTGAAACCAATTACCTCTACTGTCAGCATGAAAGATGAAATTTCTACAAGTGACGGCTAGCACAAATGAATGGAAATTAATAAAGCAAGCAATTCAAATTTAGTAATCTAGCAAATGCAGAAAACTAAAATATGGATTTGAGTAGCCTGAATAAAGGGAACAAGGTCTCTTAGCCAGTTAAAAAAGGCACCCAACAAATAAAATGCCTCTGTTATGCCATTGTTGAGTTTGGTAAATCAATACCATCACTATCATTAACCATGTTGCATCCTAGATTCTAAAAAGTTGACATTGAAGTCATGTGATATAAACGCTAGGACACAAACCCTACCAAAAGGCAAAAGTGGCTGCAGATACAGTCATTACACTATAAACAAAAGGTCCAGCTATTGAGTCTGCAAGCCTTTGTATAGGTGCTTCGCTGCCTTGAGCATCCTCAACCTGAAATTACACCATAAAGCTTTAACAATTGTAAAGACATTTGAAGCTTTTCAAACTGTCAAGTTCTAATTCCTAAATACTATAAAGCAGCGAGGACTATTCATCTAGAGGTAAACTTTTGTAAGTCAATGAAGCTCTAGCCATGTTTTCATGCTGCTCAAGCAAACATAGCAAGTTAATGCAACAATACTCTTGATAATCATTTTACTATTTACCGCATGCCATTATCATGTCTAAATATTCCCTGTGGTTTTATGTTTAAGAAGAGTGATCAAGACTAAATAATACAGAACTACTTTCTCGCTGTACTTTGCATTATAGTCAAGTAATAAACTCAATTTAAGTCCAGCCTTAATACCAAACTAGTTGAGGTTGGCTTCATGGATCCACTCCCTTTCAAGTTTTTGGGCTAAAAGACTCAAGAATTGAACTCAATTATTAACCAGAAATCACTTTATAGCATACTCAAAGCATAATTATGGAGAAAAAATTGGTAACAGATACCATAGATGGGCTACTTATTTTTCTACACCTACAAAAGTTTGCTTCTTTCTTTCTATGTATATTGCTGATACCTGCATCTGCACTCAGTCAGCAAAATAAGCAACTTATTTTCAAGTTTTCAAGACATAAATTTATTTAGGGTCACACATTGAGTTACTATTAAGTAAAAAAAATAAAAGCCAAATCTGTTTATCCCTCTGTATTAGATGCTTTTATACTTGTAAAAAAAATGTGACAAATGACAAAAAGAAAACAATTAACTAACCATACGAATGATCCTAGATATTGTTGAGTTGGAGCCAGTAGACAATGCCTCTACCCTTAAAGGACCATCCTGAAACATTTTTTAAGAAATGCTGGTTGTCAACAATGCAATAACAAAACATATAAAGAAAGACCTGCAAAAAAAGCAACATTAACAGGATTTTCTATTCCATCTTCAAAAGGACAAAATTTTGAGGCTCATTAAAAGAAGGAAAAAGACATCTTTGGTGCGCCACTGTATCTTTATTGTGATAACCTCATCTGAAGGTAATAAATGCATCAGTACAAAAGTGCCACTAAGTTCATAAATATAAGCAGATATGAGTTAGTTATGGCACATACACATTCTCCCTTGCAATTCAAAAATATAATCATACCCAGTTTATTGTTCCAGCTGAGACTTTGAGCCCTTCTTCCTTAAATACAGGCAGTGATTCCCCAGTAAGCATGGATTCGTCCACAACACTTCTTCCTGCAAGAACTCTCCCCTGTATTGAGAAAATTAATTCCAGCTGAATCAAACATGTGTGCTACTGAGATTCAAATGAAATTGCAAATTGAAATACTGGCATCTTATTTTTCAAATCATCAGCAAGTTCCTTTCAGTTTTAAAGTATCTCTATGGAATTTTATATGAATCCATTAAAACCTCATTGTTAGGTAGATTGATAAGGCTGTTGAACATCTGAATACACAACATTTATACCATTGAAAGTCTAAAAAACATAGTTTGTAACATTTCATGAATATAGAGCTACAAAGCAATGCAATTAAAGATATGCTCGTTATGTCATTGAAGCATAAGTTAGGATCAATTCTTCACAATTTATAAAGATGGGTGCTTGTGAAAAAAATTAAAATCTGTGAAAAATTTATGCCATAGTTAATAGTGTTGAAAACAAGTAATGCATTCACAAACTGCATATAAAAGAAGTGACTTGGCTCAATGAGACAAAAAGTTATGGTATATATATTAAGCACAACAATGTGAGAAAAGAAAGTCAACATATAAATTTTAAGATCATGAGTAATTTGATAAAGAATATGTAATGCTTACATCTACAGGAATAGTTTCTCCAGGTAGAACTAACAATGTGTCTCCAACTCGGACATCATCAGTGGGGACTTCAGTGCAAATAGCATCAGAACAAAGAACATTTTCCGTAGGGGAATTGCTATCCGAAGGAGTAATTACAAGTCGTGACTGAGTGGACATGAGTGCCTGCAAAAACACCCAGATCAATGAAATCACACACGTGATTATTAAATGTTCACCATATAATTAAAGTTTACTTGATACAGTTCAACAATAAAATTCATACATCTTGCAGTTAACAATAAAGTCTATCAGTGGCTTATTTTGGTAACTCAAGAACAAAACAACAGACAACCAATGTAAGGCAGCAAGCCATGAATTGATAATCCCAACATGATGAAACTTAACCACTGTCTGCTTGTTTGAAAAACATATCACAGTCATCTAAGGTTAGACAAGCTTGCTGCTCACAACAAGCAATGGTCTCTCATATGTAGAAAAATGAATATTGCCTTTGCTGACTTCACATTGGCAACCGTGATCGCTCTAAAATTAATACTCTGAGATATTACAACAATGAGTAGAATGGAAGTATATGAAACATCACAATGTTTGAGAAACTAATGAAGCGTTCTGCTGTCAAGTGTTCACTCAAATTTCCATGAATTGGCTAATACCAGTTCTATTCACCTATGAAAGCAAACAAACTGAATGCAACAAAGGTCAAACACCACAGAAAGAACAGAAGGAAAGAGGAGCAAGATTGTCTCAGCTGTAGAAATGAAGGTGTTTATGTTTACAACAAACATCCATCATATAAACAATTCAACAGGATGAACAAGAATTGGATTTGACATGGGAATCAAGTAAGCATCCCAGTTGCTTCTTGCAATAATCGATGTAAAAGTGATTACTACTTACAAGAAGTTCATTCATATCACTAGATGCCCTGATCCTCGCCTTTTCTTCAAGAGAGCGTCCTAGAAGCACAAAACCAAGAAGCATGACCTGCACACTAAAAGGCATGAGCCATCCATAAGAAACTTGTTCCTGGGACATAAAGTAAAAGCTATTTTCTGGCATTAATAAACACAAAACTGGTAGCTGATACATGTTAAAAAAAAAACCTATTATTGTGATAAGATGGGTGACGGCATTTGAGAGGTCATAACAGGACCAAGGAGTAATTTAAGTATTATGTCACACTCAGCTTGGAAGATCAATAAATTTCTCATTAAATCAAGAAACGTGAAAGAAAAAGTGCAAATACTAAAAGCAAGCAAGTCACCGGTTCATCAAAGAAAGATGCATCCCATTCGAGCGCAGGGTTGAGAAGCGAGATCTACAAGAGAGCACAATTAGAGGCAAAAAAACTTAGCAAAATGATCTCTTTTATATTGTGAGTGAAACGAAAATCACAGTATTGACTAAGGGTCTCACCGCACTGATGACAAATGCAGCAATGGATCCAAATCCCACAAGAGAATTCATATTCGGTGATCCCTTCTTGAACGCCCTTAGCCCATCAACAAGCAAGTCTGCAAAAGATCCTCTCAAGTCAAAAATCAAAAAAATTATCTGAGCTGTGATTGCTAGTATGTACATTTGGGTGTTGATTACCCTTTGTCAGTAATCACATCGGAGAAAAACATCTAGACGCATAAATTTGAAAGCAGTAATACAATAGTCAGTTAGCAAGAATATTAAGTGGTGATCCATACTTCATAAAGAAGGAAACTTAAATTTATTGCACGATTGGCCCCGCAGAGAATATGCATGATTAAATGAATTGTTGGTGATTCATATGCAGATGATATATAAAACTAACAAGGTTGATGTATAGATAAAAAAAAAAAAACAGTGCCAGTGCAACTAATTACCTCTTCCTGGTCCCAACAGAGATCCCAAAGCTAATCCTCCCTTCACATACGAATTATGCAGCACCTCCAAAACCGAACCTACTCCAAACCACATATTAGCAAGCAAGTCAACAACAATTTTCAACTGTCATCATCTTCACTTAACATCTTGAAATTAAGTAGCATCAGTCGGTTATTATGATTGAAATGACTGGTGCATTGCATTGGGTTACCGTGTGTGCATTACATTACATGCGCGTGATAATTACCATGACCAACGTGAATCCCAAAAGAGTGTAAGATATGAGAAGCATGAGATCCACAACACAAAGCAACCAATGTCCAAGCAAAAACCACCCGATTCCTACTCTTAACGATCAGCTCCTCTTTCTTTGTAACCATATCTTTCCACTTTTTTACATTCTCTGCCACTCCACTTCCCGATACCCTCTTCTTGGCTTCAAATCCACACTCGCTCAATCTCTTCGCCAAACTCTCACCAATACTCGCCGACACTTCTCCCTCCAACAACGCCTCCGGTTTCAGCTTCACCGCCGCCGTTTCGGTCAACATGTTGACCACGGCTGACTCAACTCTCTCGTCTGCGGAGAGTATCGATTTGACCCGCGAAACACATGAGCCGCACATCATTCCGGTCACATCAAGGAGAATCGGCGAATTGTTGTTCTTCGGAGCTTGAAACGCAGCGTTTTCAAGGTCAGTTTCGGTTTGGAGAGAACTTGAGAGGGTGAACTTAGGGAACGCACGAGGCCGGAGAGCCAACCGGCGGCGTTTAGAGAGGTTAGCATTGAAGTGAACGCGGTCAAAGTTGAATTTTGAAGTTCGAGCGAAGCAGAGCTTCGGTTTCGGAGAGACCACGAGAAGTAAATTGTTAAACATTTTGATAGAAATCAAAGTTTTAGAGAGAGAACTTCAGGGAAGGCATGAGAGAGAGAGAGAGAGAGAGAGAGAGAGAGAGAGAGACTGATTTGATGATCGTCAATGGATTGGATGTGATCGAGAGGAAGAGGAGATCATTAAATTGGTAAGCGTGGATGAATAGTGTTTTGACACGCTGGATGATTGTATCTTTTTGGCCGGTGGCGGCCGGTGACAGAATTGAAAACATGTGTTAAGACATAAAAGAAATTTTAACGTGTTTTTCAGAGTTCACAATATGACATGTCATTTGTTGTGAGTAAATGCAACCAAGGACTACAGTGTAGACGACAAGCCTTTCGTTTTAGGATAAACTGCATAGGATGCTAGCACTAAGTCGCCGGCTATCTTTAAGTGAATGTTTATAAATGCGGTATGATTGGTTTTTAAAGTGTAATATATTTACAAATATATTTAAAAAAATTTAAAATATAAAAAAATTAATTTTAAATAAAAATAAATAATTTTTTTACCAATTGCACTCCCTAAAAGTGAACACATCATTTTTCAAAACTCTAAAACAAATTATTTATTTAAAAATTTTTCAGTGTTTTTTGATCATTTTGATGTATTAATGTCAAAAATAAATTTTTAAAAATAAAAATAATACTATTTTAATATATTTTTAAATAAAAAATTATTATTATCTCAATATAAAATATGATCCCGTGAATTAATGAAGTTATGATATTGAAAAAGAAAAATATAATAGTATGCATTTATAAGATAAAAACTAAAAAGAAAATTGCACAATATATGTTGTAATGGTGGAAGAAACTATAAAGTAAAATAACAAAAATAAGAATAATAGTACATAAAAGATGACTATAAAGATTAATCATATAAGTGTATTTTAATGAATGTTGAAGAAATATGCATAATCAGATCAACTAGAGGTAGCTTGCAATGGTCATTAAAAATAAATGATTTAATAAACTCCTTCAAAAAATAAAAATAATGAAGCATTATTTCTCTATAAAGAATAAATAGGTAATGATGCAAGAATATCACAAATTAGACAGGGATCATCCAACCAGAAGACAACATCATGGCTAAGAGAGTTTGTCACTTTTCAAGGAATGGATAACTTAAGCAAAGCTTTATTTATTAACTAAAGGTCTAGGATGCATAAAAAATAATTAGTCAAACACGCAAAATCCTAATAGGTAAAAGAGCTAAAAGATTAAGAGAAGTCATCTTAAAAATTACAAACCTCATCCATTAAAAGGGGGGACTATATTTCAAAATAGGTAAAATACATGTATAAATATCATAAGGATATTTTTAGGAATTTCTTAAGAAAGATTCCTCGAAAGAAGCTAGAAAGGTTTAGCAAATGTGACCCATCAAAAATCAACTTAAAGATAATTAAAGATCTAATATTTCAAGTTAAATTTTATTTGAATTTATCACTCTATAAAATGACTAAATCTTTAAAATGATCACTCTATAAAAAGTTAAAATTATAAAATTTCTTTAAGCTAATCTTCTTATCAAAGATTTTCCTTGATTTCATCACTCTTTAATCCTTAAGATGATCACTTTATAAAAGTTAGAATTTCAAGATTTTCTTTAAGTTGATCTCGTTATTAAAAAATTTTCCTTAAAGTCGTTACTCTTTAAAATGATTAAATTTTCAAGATGATTGCTCTATAAAAAGCCAAAATTACAAAATTTTCTTCAGGTTGATCTCTCTATCAAAGAAATTTTCCTTAAGTTCATCACTCTTTAAAATGACTAGATCTTTGAGATAATTGATCATTTTATAAAACGTAAAATTTTAAAATTTTCTTTGAGCTAATCTATCTATCAAAGATTTTCTTTGAGTTTGTCACTCTCTAAGTTGACTAGATATTCACGATGTACACTATATAAAAATTCAAGTTGCAAAATTTTCCTCGAGTTGATCTCTTTTTCAAAGAAGTTTTCTTTGAGCTCGTCACTTTGTAAAATGATCAAGTTGAAAAAATCTTCATATTTTTCAAACCATGGGAATGTTAATCAATCACAAGCCAAAGGCAAGTCACCCTATCACGAACCACGTGTAAGTTATCCAATTATAAACTATAGGCAAACCATTTAAACATAGACCATTCATGAAAAATTATAGATATTTTTCATACCACGGGTAGATGACCTGAACACAAACCATTCATGAAAAATCATAGATATTTTTCTCACTAAGAGCAAGTCAGATAAACATTGATTATTGGTGAAAAATCCTAGACATTTTTCACACAACAAACAGGTTACCCAATCACAAATAATAGGCAGGTCGCCTGAACACAAACTATTTGTGAGAAATCCTGGGTATTTTTCACATCATAGGCAACTTAATCGATCATAAACCATAAATAGGTCACACGATCACAAATCATTTATGAAAAATACTAGATGTTTTTCACATCACAAACATATCACCTAATCATATATCATTTGTGAAAATTGATTAGTATTTACAAGTGTATTCTTATCAAGGTTTTATATCATCATTTTGCACTTGAAGTATCAATAATTCCTTAACTAAATTATATTTTATAATAACATATCTAATAATATAATGTACTTTGATTTATGGTAAATGTTTATCTTAAATGCAAACCTATCGCATAAAATTGTCAACCTTAATTCCTTTTGATGAAACAATGTGACCAAGTACAATGACGTTTGTTACCATAAAATGACATTTTTCCCAATTCAGCACAAGATTCTTCTCTTCACACCTAATCAAAACCTTTTCTAAGTTAGTCAAACAATCATCAAATGAATCGCCAAAAATACAAAAATCATGCATGAAAATCTCAAGAAAATGTTTAACCATATCACTAAATATACTAAGTATGCATCTTTGAAATGTGGCTCGTGCATTACATAATCCAAAAGGCATCCTTTGATATGCAAAAGTACCAAATGGACATGTGAAAGTAGTCTTCTCTTGATCTTCCAATGCAATTTCAATTTGGTTGTAACCCGAATAGCCATTTAGGAAACAATAAAATTCATGACCTGCAACTCTTTCTAGGATTTGATCCATCAAAAGTTAAAGGAAAATGATCTTTTCTAGTCATTGAATTAAGTTTCCTATAGTCAATGCACATGCGCCAACCAGTAACAGTTCTAGTGGGATTTAACTCATTGTTCTCATTTGTTATCACAGTGACTCCAGACTTCTTGGGTAGGACTTACCCATTTGCTGTCAGAAATAGGATAAATGATTTCATTATCTAGAAGCTTAATGACTTCATTTTTCACTACTTCTTTCATATTAGGATTTAGTCTTCGTTGCATTTCTCTGGAGGGTTTAGCATTTTCCTCTAAATAAATTTTATGTCTACAAATCAAAGGATTAATTCCTTTTATATCAGCTATGGTCCATCCTAATACATTTTTGTGTATTTTTAAAGTTTGTAATAACTTACCTTCTTAATGTGCATTAAGTTTGGAAGAGATTATTACCGCAAAAGTTTCATTTTCTCCCAAAAATAAGTATTTGAGATTGGATGGCAACGACTTCAAATCAGGTTTTGGTGGTTGAACACTTGAAGGTATGGACTTAATTGATCATGGTGGCAATTCCTCAATTTGTGGCCTCCAATTACTTATCTTTGATTCTTCCTGAAAATAAATCATTTGCAAATCATCAGATTCATCAATCTCAATTTCACTGGAAGTGGTTGGAAATTGATCATGAATTAATTTTTCAGTAAAGTCCACTTCCTATAAATCATTATCATCTCTAGGTTGCTTGCAAATGTTGAAAATATTCATCTTCAATGTCATATTTCCAAATGATAGCTTCATCAGTCCATTCCTACAATTAATCAATGCATTAGAAGTTGCAAGAAATGGACGTCCTAAAATAACAAGAAATGAATTACATACTTCAATAGGTTGTGCATCCAAGACAATAAAATCCACAAGATAAATGAATTTATCGACTTGTATTAACACATCTTCAATTATTTCTCTAGGCACTTTATAGATCTATCGGCAAGTAAAAGAATTATAGAAGTTGGTTGTAACTCACCTAGATTGAGACTCTGAAAAACTGAATATGGAAATAAATTCACACTAGCACTGAGATCAAGGCTTTTTCAATTTTATGCTCTCCAATAAAGCAAGAAATTGTAGGACAACCAGGGTCTTTATATTTCAAAGTATTATTGTTCTGAAGAATAACACTTACTTGTTCGGCTAGAAAGGCTCTTTTTTTCATATTCAGTTTCCTCTTCACAGTGCATAGATCTTTTAAAAATTTAGCATAGGAAGGAATCTGTTTAATAACATTTAGCAAAGGTATATTGATTCTTACCTGTTTGAAAGTTTCAAAAATTTCAGAGTTGTGATTGACCTTTATTTGGTCATGGCTTGAGGAAATGGAAGTGCTGGTGGAGAATCAGTCTTTTCTTTGCAATTTTTAGATGCAACCCCTTCCTTACCCTCAAAGATTAACTCATCATCTTTCTCATAAGGTTCAAGAGAGGGTTTTTCAATAACCTTACCACTGCGCAGAGAATGACAAAGTTTAATGACACTACTTACCTCATTGTCGGGAATGAATCTTTGAAATATTTGATCAGGACAATATTTGAATAAGTTAGGGTCATCACAATAAAAATTATTCACTTCGTTCAAAAACTTTTATTTATATTGGGTACTCCAATCAACTGACAAATCTCCTAAAGCAAGAAAATTGATATTTTTATCATACAAAGGCATTGGATTAAGAGAAAGTATTCATTAGGAAAGTAATCATTCATTGGTGTGATGTTAGATGTTGAATTTGTTGTCACTTTTGACAAAAGATCCGCATCAATATTTTCGGTGCGTTTTTCATTCGTGGTTTTTTCCTTAGAATAAATCATTTGCAAATCTTCAGATTCATCCAACTCATTTTTACTTAAAGTAGATTCAAGTTGATCATAAACTAATTCCTTAATATGATCTAGTTTTTGTAAATTGTCGCTACACGACGTCGGGCGACGACTCCACTCCTTTTTGTTTGTTTTTTAACAAAAAAGAATAATTTAGTTTTTATTTGATTGGGGGAAATAAAGATTTTATTGGAGTCGCCATCTAGTAATTTGAGGGAACTAGAAATCCAAAATTAGACACGAGTCCCAAAGATTCGGGAACTGGGTTAGTTATGATTAAGGGAAGGTAGACACCACTCTTAAAATATCCTTTCAGAGAAAGGTTACCTTTACTTGTGTGTTTTTCTTATTTGATTCAAATGCTATTATATTTTGAGCTTATTTGTAAATTTTTAACATGGTTAACTCGGTCCCTAAAAATAGGAGATACGTTAAAAATGACATCAGTCCCTAAAATTAGGAGACTTTGTCTAAAATATCGATGTTTATCCCTAAAAAGAAGAGTTACGTCTGATTTACCAAAATAAATAATAATGGACATAATCCATATTTGGTATTTAAATTTTTGACATCGGTTCTTTTCTGTAAATAAAAGAGACGTGTCGACAAATAATATTTATTTTATAAAACAAAAATTATTTTGATATCATTGACAAATGGATATATCAATTCTTGAGAATTGAGTTTTTGACCCATGAACAGTGATATGATAAAATAGGTGTTGGACCCGCATCATTATTTATTTTAGTTTTTTTTTGTTTTTTTTTTCACATGCAAACATTTACAAGTATTTATATATAAAAATATCAAAAAATACCATAAAATATCATAGAAAACTACATGAGTACCCCTGTATAGGCAAAAGACTGAAATACCCTCGGATTTATCAAAAATTTATGAAAATGCCATTGGCGGCGCGTGTGACTCACGCGCGGTTACTGTTGATGGCGGCGAATTTTTTCGGTGAGATTCTGGCCAAACGATGGTTGATTCTGGTAGATCTGAGGACGAGGATTCTGATGGTGGTAGTCTTGTTGGTCGTTGATGGCTGAGGAGGGAGAATCGACGACTTGAAGGTCGATTGGCCGATGATGGTCGAGGCCTTTTTCCGACCACAATCGCTGGTGAAAAAGTGTAAAATGACCGGGGTTTTGCTTCAGAGGAGGTGATGCTCGTTTCTGTGGTGGTTTCGCGGCTTGTAAGAGCCGGAAATGGGAGATCGGTGGAGAGAGAGAGAATCGCCAGTGAGAGGAGAGAGAAGCTCAGGGTTGTGCTATGGTGTGGACGGGGTGTATGGTGCACCAGTGGGTCTGAAGCCTGGGAATCATCGAATCTCGGATGAACAAATCGTGCGGCTGTGATTAATTTGATCTTCAAGTTGATTGGACGGTCAAGATGGACTAGGCTACGATCTAGTGTTTCGCGGTGTACCGAGTGTTTGATACACCTGCTGACGTGGCACAACAGGATCAAAGGGCAGATTATTTTAAAGACTGAGATTGATTTGGATTTTAATCTGGTGTGGTAAAGCCTATTGCATCCTAAGAAATCAAAGGCTCAGATTTAAACACTATTAGATCTAACGGTTGGAATATTTTTGATATTTTTTAATTTGTTTTAAAAAAAATCAATATCTTACTAGGATGTAGAAAAAGTATAAAATAAAGGAATAGTACACAAATAGTAATGCAAATAGTTGCGCTCGAATTCAGAATTAAGAATTGGTTTCTGTCTCTTCGTGCTCTCTGTCTTGATTTTATAGCCAATGAAAGGGGACAACAAATCACACGATTATGCAGGTAATCAAAGGATTGTGCAAAATTTTCAACGTACAGCTGCAACGCCTGCCATCGATAAAATTGAATTATTTTTTTTTGTTTTATTATATATAATAATAATAATATTTATTTATAGGGGTAAAATTAAAAATCCAAATCAGTATTATAAAAAGCTTTTCATCCGCTAAAAATCAATTTTAATTACAAAAAAAATCTTTATACGAGTATCAACTCGGTGGACCGGGTTTTTTGACCAAAAATATCAATTTTGACCAAAAATAGTATGAAACTCATTTTTTTATCGCGGTTGACATGGTGGGACCCGTATTGACTCGATGGACTCGGTTTTGGCCGAAAATGACAGTTTTGACCCGAAACAGTCCGAAACTTATTTTTCATCCTGGTCGACATGGTGGGACCCGTATTGACCCGGTGGACTCGGTTTTGACTCGAAATGGCCCGAAACTCATTTTTCATCCTGGTTGACATCGTTTAACCCGTATTGACCTAGTGGACTCGATTTTGGTAGAAAGATGCGGTTGACTCGAGAAAATATATTTTAAACTCTTTTTTTTCTTCTCTTTTTTTATTTATTATATTTTTTTATTATGAATAATAAGATAAAATAACATTAAAAAAATTTTAGTGAATCCAAAATTGGGTTACAACAGTTGCCCCCTCTTTACAATGCTTACGGTGCAAAGACATTGAAAAAATCATTTTCTTTTGACTTTACATAAGAAGTTTTGTAAAGAAAAATGATGGAGGTGTTGAAAAACACATATATTTTCAGTTGGTCTAATTCTTATGGGCGACCTGCCTAAGTGAAAAACATGAAAGTGTTTTCAATCTTGATTTTGTGAAATACTTGAAAGTGATTTCAACAATGGTTTGGTGAAATACATGAAAGTGATTTCATCAATGGTTTCCTGAAATACATGAAAGAGATTTTAGATTTTTTTTTATGAAATACATGAAAGTAATTTCATCATTGATTTTGTGAAATACATGAAAGTGATTTCAACAATGGTTTCCTGAAATACATGAAAGTGATTTCATCATTGATTTCCTGAAATACATGAAAGTGATTTCATCATTGATTTCCTGAAATACATGAAAGTGATTTCATCAATGGTTTTGTGAAATACATGAAAGTGATTTCAATAATGGTTTTCTGAAATACATGAAAGTGATTTCAGATTGATTTTGTGAAATACATGAAAGTAATTTCATCATTGATTTTGCGAAATACATGAAAATGATTTCAACAATGGTTTTTTGAAATACATGAAAGTGATTTCAGATTGATTTTATGAAATACATGAAAGTGATTTCACTATGATTTTCAAGGTTAATGAAAACTTCTAAAGGAAGTTGTATTTGTACGACTCAGATCTGATTTGTAAAAATCGATCTCAAAGATGATGAAAGCTTCTCACGAAAGTCTTATATCTATGGTTGAGATCTGATTTGTAAATCGATCTCAGAGATGATGAAAGCTTCTCACGAAAGTCTTATATCTAAGATTGAGATCTGATTTGCAATCGATTTTAGAGATGATGAAAGCTTCTCAAGAAAGTTTTATATCTATGGTTGAGATCTGATTTGTAAATCGATCTTAGAGATAATGAAAGTTTCTCACGAAAGTCTTATATCTATGGTTGAGATCTGATTTGTAAATCGATCTTAGAGATGATGAAAGCTTCTCAAGAAAGTCTTATATCTACAATTGAGATTTGATCATTTGTTCAGAATAATAGTAGGAGTAGAATCCTTATAAATTATGCAGTATTTGGTGACAAACATCATCAACTTCTTGTATTTCAAGCCTTTCAAAGTTCTCAACTCTTAAAGCTTTAATCATGTCTTCCTCTTCTTCTAATGCTAACCGAAATCTTATTCCTGCAGTAGAGCCTATAATTTGGCGTACTACTTTTGAAGTGAATGGTCGTCCAGTTACAATAGAAGATACTGTAATGGACAATAAAGATACTGCTGTAGCCATGGCTAGAAACATGGTCCTTCCTCGTGATGAAACCATGCTGGCAGCTAGGAGCGATATTGAAGTTGTGAATCAGTCACTTGCTCTTAGTATCAGAGCTACTTCATCTTTGGTGAACATTGCAGAGCATCTTCATGCTAGAAGACTTGAATTGAATACTCAGGTTCTTGATCTCCATCATCTGATTGAGAATTTAAGGAATAGACTCCGTGATGAAAGACGTCACGGAAACGACTTGGAGAGGAGGAACCAAGAGTTTAATACACATGTCGACTTTTGGAAGGACTATGTTAACACACGACACCTCGAGTTCGAGGAAGAGATGGAGAATATGCGTAAAAAATTTAAAGAATTTCGAGGCCTGATTAATGATCAAGATGACAATATCCCTGATCGTCCTCGCACTGTTTAATATTTGTACTTTTAAACCTTTTGTCATAAATAAAAAATCCATCTTTCTTATCTTCATTTATGAATTTTGCTTTCATGAAATTCCCATATTTGATGTGATTAGAATAACTTCATTTCGTTTGAATCTCGTTGGATCTCGTTGGGAATTTTGTTTCAAGAGATATCTACAAGACAAATATACAATGTTTGTGAAGTTAGATGATATATGATGCATCTTACCTTTTTTGAAATATAGATTGCCCATTCATCTTGTCTGGCGATCTTGAATGTTAGTAAGCTCTTTTGATTCACGCATCTTTCAAATCTACTCAAACTGACCCATGTTGTTGAGTTCTCCAAGATAAACTTTGTTTGAGTTTCCCAATAGTCACTGCCTCTTTCTCTATTGGATACTTCATTGAGAGCATTAGCTTCTCCCTGGCCTGACATTGTGTTGTTGGTAACATTCTCATTGTTGAGGATTCTTTAACCAATTCACATGGTCAATATATGAGGATTATCCCACTTTACCTGGGATTTTCATATCTGAAGATGTATCAGTTATCATATTGTCTAACTGATCATATTATAAGAGGCAAAAATCTCATTTCATAGAAACTGCATAATCATGTTATTTCAATCCCACACTAGAAGAAGTCTATAGTTTTATCATGTGTATCTCCCACTAGGAAAGCAAATTTCTTTGTGCCATTAGGAATTTGGTGACTGCTTCTCTGCCTCTGGAAGAGTTTTTATGATTGATTCTCTACCCTTGAAAGAAGTAACTGTCTCTTTTCATTTCTTCATTTGCTCTTGTTGTCGTTAGAATCTCTAATTTTCTAACACTACCTCTTGGTATGTCATATATCTGTCTTCTTCACATAGAAAACCATTTTTTCAAAAATGATTTTTCAAAAGATCTCTTTTGTTTTTGAAAACTGAAACTCTTAATGTCTGTTTATAACAATATTCAAGCAACTCTAAGGATTTGTATTAAATCTCTTAGTAAAAGTAATCTCAAATAAAGGTAAGTGATGAGATGACCTTTTGCTTTGGTTTTCAAAGTGTTCAAGCGATTGCTAGAATGTATTTTGAGGGAAAAGGAACAATTGCCTTTTATTTTTAGAAACACTACTTTTAACAACATGAATAATAATGAATAATTATTTGTTATATCATGACTCTTTATGAAAAAGTCTCTTATATTTTGGGAACGTTGTTTATTAATTCAGGTTGCTTTCTTGATTAGAAAGGACTTTAAAGGCATGTAATGTATTTATGACTCAAGGCTGTAAAAGAAAGAGGATTTCATAAGCTTAAAAAAAGTGTTTAAGGGTTTGAAAACTATAGATCATTGTTATCTTATCTTCATCTTCTTCTTTTTTTGCTATCTTGACAACAAAATGATACTAAATATTCCAAATTAGGAATTTTTTCTATTTGTTAGGAATTCTCTCAATTATTTGTAATTTTTTTGTTTGAATTCCTTGTTGTCAGACTTCATAAGTTCACATGTCTTCAAGATGATTTCCATGATCATTTCTTTCATTTTACCCCCAGTGTATGGTGTGATCTTAGTTAAGGTTCTTATAAAAAAAAAACTTTAAATAGACTCGGCTTAAATTGGGACTGCAAAGGATAAAAAAGAAAGTGAAAGAATATCAAAGATGACCTTTCTTCATTTCAAGTAGGATCGGTTAAAACCAATAAACTTTGTCCACATCCAGCATAATGTTTTGGATTTATAAGATACCATGTTTTGCGAGTCCATGACAAGCTAATGTACTACCAACCATTATTTATGCTGATAAAATGTAAGTCCAAGACAGAATTTAAGTGATAGTTATTCCAATTGCGTGTTTTTGACTTGTATGGTCATCTCTTTTAAGAGAATTGCTTTGAACATTATCCTAAACAAATCATTGATTTCTCATTGAAATCATAAACAAAATCAATTCTTTTAAAACCTCATTTAAGAAGAATGGGTTCTCTTGTAAAAAACATTTGAAAGATCAAATTGTTGAGTCATTGATATCATGCATGGGCTTTTTGGTAAGGTATATGCAAAGAGAATTTCCTGGCCAAAACTTCATTTCATTTGATTTTGATTGGATGAAATACATCATACATAATACTTTTTCACAGAATCAGAGTTCACGGGCCTAGGTAAATGACACGACTAAAAGATTGATGTCTTCTCCCAAGTGCAGGAGTGTCGAAGTAATAAATAACCCGGCAAGACCGGGGTCGAACCATAGGGAGGTTAATTGTACAAATTATAGACAACAATTATAAGCAATAATAATAGCACTAACAACAACAACAACAATTATAATAATAATAATAATAATAATAATAATAATAATAATAATAATAGTAGTAGTAGTAGTAGTAGTAGTAGTAGTAGTAGTAGTAGTAGTACTAATAATAATAAAGAAAGAGAAGAAGAAGAAGATGATAAGAACTTGGAGGTGGAAAATTAATGTAAGGATTAAACAATAATAATAACAAATGTTTAAACAATAATAATAACAAATGTCAAGGTTAGAGGTTCTACTAATGGTATATCAAACAAGTATAGTATAAACTCTTATTATTGAATTGGAAACCACACACAAAGGAGGTTCCAATCAGATTATATATTGTTAACATGATTACATTAGTCATCTTATTCAATTAATGCTAATACTTGTAAATCTCGTGAAGCATTCATGATTATAACTTATGTTAACAACAAATCAAGTTCCTTTCATAGCTCAGGTGTCGGTTATACCATACATTATGGGCTATGAAAGTGCCAAGCATTTGTTGTACCAAGTGTTATACAACATAAATCAAGATTAGTCATTTAACAAGCAAAGTATTAAAGAGTGAACAAGATAACAAATATAAAACATGTTAGTATCAAACTTTAAAGTCCATATTAAGTTTACATTATACTTATTCTTACACTATTAGTGTAACCTTTTCACCTTGACATAATAAACTTAGCTAGACATAATGAAAGAAAGAAAAATAGATAAACAAAATAAGAACATAAAAGCTAACTAAGTAAAGGAAAGGAAATGAAAAGCATAAACTTAATATTAATGAAAGCAAAGCATAAACATTACAAAAAATACAAAGAGAGAAAGGAAGAGCATGATCTTGATCTGGAAACCAAGATGCCTAAATGCATGGCAAATGCCTCCTTTTATAGGCCAAAATTGGGAACTATTGATTTGATGATTAATTGATAAGTGGGTGGCCAACTTTTGACTTGGTGACAATCCTTATCTTCTCTTGTCTGCCCAAAACGTCATTGATAACGTCAAAATTGGAGCCAGTTGCAAACATGAAAGTTGTAGGCAATTGTCTCAGCTTTCTTGTGTAAAATATTTAGCTCATTTGGACTTCTAGAACTCTAGATATGGCCAAAATACCGAACAGTGCTCGGGCTGGAAGACAGATTCGGGCTTCTTTGTTGTTGCTACAATTTGGACTTGATAATGGCCTTTTTAGATCTTGGGCTCCATATGAAAGTTGTAGGCCTATGTCTTACCTTTCCATCCATATAAATTGGACCTAAATCTGAGATATATAGCTCCAGATATGACCCAATTACCAAACAGTATTCCGGTTTGGATTGCACCGACATCTATTTTCTAAGTTTGGCCATCTCTTTATCCTTGCAATTTAAGTTCTTAAAGTCATCAATCAATCCTTTTATTTATGTGATAGGCCTGCATTTAAAATAAATATTGACCACAAATTAAAGGTATCTTATATTATTAGATATATTATTATAAAACATGTTTTAGTTAAGGAGTTATTGATACTTCAAGTGCAAAATGATGATATAAAACCATGATAAAAATGCACTTTTAAGTACTAATCACACCCCCCAACCAGCTTATTACTAGTCCCTAGTAATCAAAGCGTTAAAATAGAAAAACAAATTTGCAAATTTCACAAAGCAAGGTATTCATCATTTAACTTCCATTAATCTATCTAGATAAACAAACTCTCATTAAATTTATATATCTGCTCAATACCTCTTAACAAGATATTAATAAACCTTTTTTTTGTGTGCTTAATGTATCAACACATAATTATGGGGTTTTTCTTGGAAGAAAACAAAATTTTTGTTCTAATGTTTAAGGTTAACTTCCTTGGGTTGGGATTATTATTTTTATCTTTTTTTTTTCTCTTTTTTTAAACTCTATATACATATAATTTAAAAACATCATGCATCTTTAACCCATGTAACGAGTTTTCGGCTAATGACTCCCAGACCAGTTGGTCTTAGGGCATTAGGTGTTAAGACACCCCTACGAGCTTAGTAACTCGGGTCGCAGATACTGATATGTAGATAGTGCAATGTTTGATTCCCTTAAGCTTTTCTCCTCAACCTATGTAACAAGCGTTGGGTCAATAGCTCCCAAGTCAGTTGACTTTAGGGTATTAGGTGTTAAAACACCCTTTCGGGCTTAATTGCTTAGGTTAAGGAGGCTACGAAACCAAACTTATCTACATTTTTATTATCATCATTTTTTTTTCTTTTTTTCTTTTTTTTCTTTTTTATTTTTTTTTATTTTATTTTAATTATATACAATCCCTTTCCCTTAGATGTTACCTTTAACAAAAGAACATAAATAATGTAATAATCCAATATGCAACCCACAATCATATGTTAAAGTGTGTGTGTGTAAATTAAGGTTTGAGAATACATGTTAAATAAGTATATGAGCAGAATTAAGTGGTAACAATACGAGAGTTTGTAAACCTGAATATTTTAGGAAGTATTATAATAGACCTTGTTAAGAATGGTTACTAAGATGCGTCTCAAGAGTCACTTTAACAAAAGAACTCCTTTACTTTACCATCCTAGTAATAACAATTATGCACATGCTTTATGAAATGAAAAACAATTTTTTTTTATCAACTACTACCCTCTCCCCCCAACCAAAACGAGACATTGTCCTCAATGTTCTAAAGTAGAAAGATAGAGTATAGAAGATATCACCTGAAATAACGAACACTGACAAAACTTGAAACACACTGAAACAAAAATAAGAAATAACAAAACACAATAATAAAACCAAAAGACACAAAAATTCATAAATGAAGGCTCAAATCCAATCTAAGCTTTTTACGACTTCTCGTAGATGATCAATTTATGCGACTCATGGAAGGATCAATCACAGGAATGAAAGATTGTAGTTGGTCAATCAATTGTTCAGCAGTAGTAGCAGAGATTATGATTTGTCGTGCAGAAGATGTTAGAAATTCCTGTTCCACAGCATGATCAAGAAAAGACAATAATTTATCATAATAACCATTAACATCTAACAAACCTATGGGTTTATGGTGAATGTGCAGTTGAGCCCAAGAGGAAATATGAAAGATCTCTTCCAATGTGCCTAGACCACCTGGTAAAGCAATGAAGGCATCAGCATGGTTAAACATTGCATTCATGCGAGCCGACATTGTGGAGACCTGAAGTTCCTCTCCAATTATTTTTCCAATGATGTCCCCTTGTGCTAAAGTTTCGGGGACGACCCCCAAAACTTGACTACCTCCTAAAAATGCAGCTATTGAGACACCTCCCATTAACCCAAGACTGCCTCCCCCATACACTAAATGAATCTTTCTCTTAGCTAGCACTTGACCAAGATGATTTGCTAATTCTAAAAACTCCTTTTCTTTCCCAGGACTAGATCCATCGAAAACACAAATATTTCTTATTTGATGACTTGAGGAACTTGCCATTTCTACACACTTTTGTATTTGTTGAATGTATGAGTTGAGTAGAAATGAAAGGAAGGAAAAGAGGGTTTTATAGATGAAAAATTAGAAAGGCAATCATAACACCTATATGTAGGCCAGCTGGAGTCTCACACTCTCTCTTTCTCTTTTTATTTATTTATTTATTTACTTTTGAAAAAAACATATGTATGTACAGGTAGTTGTGATTGTGGCTCACATCTTCTCTTAGTTTTACGTCCAAGAATGGCTTAAACGCCCTCTATGGGTCGGGGATAGGCTTCCCATCCAGTTTTCTTAAAAACTAGCAAATAAGGTCTTTTTTAGTCAGATTCCCAAGACTAAGTCGATCATGTTCTTTATGAAATACTGGTCATAAATCATGAATTACACGATGCACATCTCCACTAGGATGCGTCTCAAGAGTCAATAGAAGATTATCTAAAGACTCCTTACTCAGGCCACCCTTAATGAATTGTATTTTATCTTCACGATTTATAGATACCATTCCTAAAGAACGACATTGTGTAATACAAGTCCATCTAGCACATCGATGACAGACTTCTAGTCGTTTTGCATGACGCTTCTTTGCAAAAGTGCTTTTACCTGTTCCAAGCATGTGTGAAATAAAGAAATTAGAGGACTCACCTGATAATTGGACCTTTGCTTCAATCAACCAGCGAATATCTTCAGGAATTCCATGATTCATTAACAATCTCAATCTTGCACATCTAGCACGGTAAATTTTTGTAATCGCATTCTGAGGCAGAGCGGGAAAATACTTTTTCAATTTTTCAAGATTAGTGTCCATTTTCAAATGAGAATTGGAAGAGAGATTCAAATAATGGCACAGATATATACATAGATATCAGTAATTGTGGGAAACTGAAAGAACCGACTTAAGTCACGGAGTACCGTTATCCGCCATTTGACCGAGGTGAGAGAAACTAGCAAAAATCACTAAAAAAGAAACACAAAAAAATGTGAGAAAAACAAAATAATCAACCTTTATCTACAAGATCATTCAAAACAGTTGATTCATTTTCACTAGGAAAATTATCAAAGTAAGCTTTCAAACGATTTCCATTTTCCTTAAAATCATTGTCATTCATTAAATTCTCAATATCACAGGCCCTAAGGATTGCTTCATCTTGGTCTTAGCTCTCTGGAGAATGCATAGAGTTGAGAATTATAAAACAAAACTTTTTGACCAGTATCAATCTTTTGATAATTTTCACAAGTTTTGCAGAATGCATGTGTGTCCTTAAACATGGTAGGCCAATAAAATCCATTCTGAAAGATTTTTGCAGCTGTCTTTTTTGATGAGAAATAACTTCCACATGCTTTAGAATGACAAATTTTAATGACACTACTTACCTCATTGTCGGGAATGAATCTTTGAAATATTTGATCAAGATAATATTTGAATAAGTTAGGGTCATCACAATAAAAGCTCTTCACTTTGTTCAAAAACTTTTCTTTGTCTTGGGTACTCCAATCAGCTAGCAAATCTCTTAAAGCAAGAAAATTGATATTTTTATCATACCAAGGCATTGGATTAAAAGAAAGTAAGGATTCGTTAGGAAAGTAATCATCAATTGGTGTGATGTTAGATGTCAAATCTTTTGTCACTGTTGACAAAAGATTCGCATCAACATTTTTGGTGCTTGTTTCATCCGTGATTTCTTTCTCAGAATAAATCATTTGCAAATGTTTAGTTTCATCCAATTCATTTTTACTTAAAGTAGATTCAAGTTGATCATAAACTAATTCATCAATATGATCTACTTCTTGTAAATCATTATCATCTCCAGGTTGCTTGCAAATGTTGAAAATATTCATCTCCAATGTCATGTTTCCAAATGATAGCTTCATCAGTCCATTCCTACAATTAATCAATGCGTTAGAGGTTGCAAGAAACGGACGTCCTAAAATAATAGGAAATGAATTACATGCTTCAACAGGTTCTATGTCCAAGACAATAAAATCCACAGGATAAATGAATTTATCGACTTGTACTAACACATCTTCAATTATTCCTCTAGGCACTTTTACATATCTATCGGCAAGTAAATGAGATATAGAAGTTGGTTTTAACTCACCTAGATTGAGACTCTGAAAAACTGAATATGGAAGTAAATTCACACTAGCACCAAGATCAAGCAAGGCTTTTTCAATTTTATGTTCTCCAATAAAGCAAGAAATTGTAGGACAACCAGGGTCTTTATATTTCAAAGCATTATTGTTTTGAAGAATGACACTTACTTGTTCAGCTAGAAAGGCTTTCTTTTTCACATTCAATTTCCTCTTCACAGTGCATAGATCTTTCAAAAATTTAGCATAGGAAGGAACCTGTTTAATAGTATCCAGCAAAGGTATATTGATTCTTACCTGTTTGAAAGTTTCAAAGATTTCAGAGTTGTGATTGACTTTCCTTTGTTTAGTCATGGCATGAGGAAATGGAAGTGCTAGCGGTGAATTAGTCGTTTCTTTGCAATTTTCAGATTCATCCCCTTCCTTACCCTCAGAGATTGACTCATCATCTTTCTCATAAGGTTCAAGAGAGGGTTTTTCAATAACCTTACCACTGCGCAGAGTAGTGACTGATTTGACTTGATCCATGTGTTGGCTTTCGGAACTACTTGCATTTGCATTGTATTGCCCTTTGGGATTTTGTTGCGGTTGAGATGGAAACTTACCTTTCTCTTGGAAACTGAGAGCAGATGTTAATTTAGCAAGAGTATCTTTAAAATCTGTCATATTTTGAGCAAGTTGAGTATTGATTGTCTCTTGCTTTTCAATGAATGCATGCAATGTTTCCTCAAGATTTCTTCTAGGAGGTGGAGCATAAGGAGATGCATATCCATGAGAATTTTGGAAATTGTGGTGTGCTTGAAATGGTGGTTGTGAAGTTTGTGCATTGTTGTTCTTACTCTTCCAATTGAACTTTGGGTGATTTCTCCAACCAGGGTTGTATGTTTGGGAGTATGGGTTGTGGTTGGGCCTTTGGAAACTATTTAAAGCATGGGCTTGTTCATGGAGACATTCCTTAAAAGAAGGCAAGGTTGGACAATCGTTGGTTGAGTGTTCATTTGTTTCACAGATTTGACACACAATGTTTTCAACAGATTTTAATTGACCACTCCTTTTCAATTCTAGTGCCTCGACTTTTCTAGCTAAAGATGCAAACTTGGCTTGAAGGTCATGATCTTCCCTAAGGTTGTACATACCTCCACTAGATGTATGAGGTTGAGTTTTACTCGGTGCCTCATAAGTACCCGTGGTGTCCCAATTTTGAGCATTTTCAGCTAATAAGTCTAAGTACTCCATTGATTCATCAAGGTCTTTATCTTTAAAAGTTCCATTGCATATCAATTCAACCATTTGTCTATCTTTAAGTGTTAACCCTTCATAGAAATGTCAAACCAATCTCCATGTTTCAAAACCATGATGAGGGCAAGTACAAAGCAAGTCTCGATACCTATCCCAACATTGGTAAAATGTTTCTCCTGGTTTTTGAGTGAAAGTGGTGATTTGTCTCTTGAAAGAGTTTGTTTTATAAGATGGGAAAAACTGCTTTAAAAACTGTTGTTGCATTTCATCCCAAGCACGAATGGATCCTGGTCTTAAATTTTGTAGCCATGTTTTAGCTTTATCTCTTAATGAAAAAGGAAAAAGCTTTAATCTGATGGTGTTCATGCTACAATTTAAGTTATTATATGTGTTGCACACCTCCTCAAATTCCCTTAAATGCAAGTATGGATTTTCCAATTCTAAACCATGAAAAGAAGGTAAAAGTTGAATAATACCTGATTTAAAATTAAAATGAGATGCATCGGGAGGAAAAACTATGCATGATGGTGCACTTGTTCTTGTAGGATTCATGTGGTCTCTAAGTGTTCTAGCATGGTTATTCTCATTATTCTCATTTTGAAGTGATTGATTATCTTCTTCGGCCATATTTTCTGAAAATGATGAGGATATCCTACAAAGTCTACCACTTGATGTACGTGACCACACTGTCATGCATGTATAGGAATAAAATAAAAAAAGAAGAAGAAGAAAGCAAAAGAAGAAGGAAGAAAACAAAATAAAAAGAAACAAAAGAAAAGAAACAAAGTTCTATACAAGAAAAATGAAAAGAGAAAATAAAATAACTACTATAATTTATACAAGAACTTACTTCCCCGACAACGGCGCCAAAAACTTGACACGACTAAAAGATTGATGTCTTCTCCCAAGTGCAGGAGTGTCGAAGTAATAAATAACCCGGCAAGACCGGGGTCGAACCACAGGGAGGTTAATTGTACAAATTATAGACAACAATTATAAGCATCAATAATAGCACTAACAACAACAACAACAACAACAGCAATTATAATAATAATAATAATAATAATAATAATAATAATAATAATAATAATAATAATAGTAGTAGTAGTAGTAGTAGTAGTAGTAGTAGTAATAGTAGTAATAATAATAATAAAGAAAGATAAGAAGAAGAAAATGATAAGAACTTGGAAGTGAAAAATTAATGTAAGGATTAAACAATAATAATAACAAATGTTTAAACAATAATAATAACAAATGTCAAGGTTAGAGGTTCCACTAATGGTATATCAAACAAGTATAGTATAAATTCTTATTGTTGAATTGGAAACCACACACAAAAGAGGTTCCAATCAGATTTAACATGATTACATTAGTCATCTTATTCAATTAATGCTAATACTTGTAAATCTCGTCAAGCATTCATGATTATAACTTATGTTAACAACAAATCAAGTTCCTTTCATAGCTCAGGTGTCGGTTATACCATACATTGTGGGCTATGAAAGTGCAAGCATTTGTTGTACCAAGTGTTATACAACATAAATCAAGATTAGTCATTTAACAAGCAAAGTATTAAAGAGTGAACAAGATAACAAATATAAAACATGTTAGTATCAAACATTAAAGTCCATATTAAGTTTATATTATACTTATTCTTACACCATTAGTGTAACCTTTTCACCTTGACATAATAAACTTAGCTAGACATAATAAAAGAAAGAAAAATAGATAAACAAAATAAGAACATAAAAGCTAACTAAGTAAAGGAAAGGAAATGAAAAGCATAAACTTAATATTAATGAAAGCAAAGCATAAACATTACAAAAAATACAAAGAGAGAAAGGAAGAGCATGATCTTGATCTGGAAACCAAGATGCCTAAATGCATGGCAAATGCCTCCTTTTATAGGCCAAAATTGGAAACTATTGATTTGATGACTAATTGATAAGTGGGTGGCCAACTTTTGACTTGGTGACAATCCTTATTTTCTCTTGTCGGCCCAAAACGTCATTGACAACGTCAAAATTGGAGCCAGTTACAAACATGAAAGTTGTAGGCAATTGTCTCATCTTTCGTGTGTAAACAATTCAGCTCATTTGGACGTCTAGAACTCTAGATATGGCCAAAATACCGAACAGTGCTCGGGCTGGAAGACAGATTCGGGCTTCTTTGTTGTTGCTACAATTTGGACTTGATAATGGCCTTTTTAGATCTTGGGCTCCATATGAAAGTTGTAGGCCTATGTCTTACCTTTCCATCCATATAAATTGGACCTAAATCTGAGATATATAGCTCTAGATATGACCCAATTACCGAACAGTGTTCTGGTTTGGATTGCACCGACATCTCTTTTCTAAGTTTAGCCATCTCTTTATCCTTGCAATTTAAGTTCTTAAAGTTATCAATCAATCCTTTCATTTATGTGATAGGCCTGCATTTAAAATAAACATTTACCACAAATTAAAGGTATCTTATATTATTAGATATATTATTATAAAACATGCTTTAGTTAAGGAGTTATTGATACTTCAAGTGCAAAATGATGATATAAAACCATGATAAAAATGCACTTTTAAGTACTAATCAGTAAATCATCTCCACCCATCCTAGTTAACAACAAAGCCTCTCTGAAGAATGCTTTCTTCACTACATATGGGCCTTCATAGTTTGGTGCCCACTTGCTTCGGTCTTCACTTGGTAGTGGTAAGATTTTTTTTAGTACAAGATCCCTTTCTTTGAATTCTCTTGGTCGGACTTTCTGGTCATATGCTTTGGCCATCCTTCTTTAGTATAGCTGGTGATGACAAATTACAACCAACCTTTTCTCACTTATCATGTTTAGCCGCTCATATCTCACTTTAGCCCATTCAGCTTCTTTTAGTTCAAATTCTATTAGTACTCTCAAAGATGAAATTTCTACTTTCAAAGGCATCACCACCTCTATCCTAAATACTAGTGAATAAGGTGTAGCTCCAGTAGATGTTCTTACTGCTATGCGATATGCATGTAGAGAAAAGGGAAGCATCTCATGCCAATCCTTGTAAGTGACTACCATCTTCTGGATAATCTTCTTGATATTCTTGTTTGCAGCTTCGACAACACCATTCATCTTTGGTCTATAGGGAGATGAGTTTGCATGTTTAATTTTCCACTTCACGCACAATTCTGTGATCATTTTTCCATTAAAATTCTGGGCATTATCGGTTACTATCTTCTCAAGTGAACTATACCGGCAGATCAAATCTTTCTCAATGAAACTTTTGACCACCTTTTGAGTTACATGGGCATAAGAGTTGGCCTCCACCCACTTTGTGAAGTAATCAATGGCTACTAAGATAAATTGATGCTTATTGTTGGCCTTTGGGTTGATTGGCCCAATCACATCTATTCCCCACATTACAAATAGCCATGATGATGTCATATTAAATAGAGGAGCTGGAGGTGCATTTATCTTATCACTATACACTTGACATTTATGACATTTCCTGACATAATCGATGCAATCTTTCTCCATGGTCATCCAGAAATACCCAGATCGTTGTAATTGTCTAGCCATCATATGCCCACTTATATGAGTTACACAAATTCCTTCATGAATTCCTTGCAACGCTACCTTAGCTTCGATTTCATCTAGACATCTTAGTAAAGTCTCATTGAATGACCTTTTGTATAGAATTTCTCCATCCAGGTAAAATTTCAAAGCTAACCTTCTCAAGGTCTTCATATCTGCTTTGGATGCCCTCAAGGGATACTCTTGATATTGGATAAACTACTTGATGTCATAAAACCATGGGTTCCCATCTATTTCTCTTTCAATTGAACAACAATGAGCTGAAAAATTTCTAATTTCAATGTAGATTGGTTGTACCCTGACTCCGTAATCAGTTTTGGCCATAGAAGCTAAGGTTGCCAAAGCATCAGCAAACTGGTTTTTGTCTCTTCCTATGTGGATAAAATCTATTTCATCAAAGCCCTTAGTCAGTTTCGAGAGATATTGTTGATATGGTATCAGTTTTTCTTCCTTGGTCTGTCTTCGCCTTTCACTTGACAAATTATTAACATTGAATCCCCATAGACATCAAGCTTCTTTATTTTCATCTCCAAAGCAGCTTCTAATCCAAGGATACAAGCCTCATATTCAGCAGTATTGTTAGTGCATTTAAATTATAGTTTGACTAAAACGGGATATTGCTTCTTGTCAGATGAGATTATCACAGCGCCTGCTCCATTACCAGAAACATTCACTGCCCCATCAAAATACATGATCCACCAATCATTCTTTTCTTTGTCTTCTTCTACTATCAACACATCCTCATCCGGAAAGTCAAATTTCAAAGGCTCATAGTCATTGATAGCATTATCTGCTATATGATCAGCAATTACACTTCCTTTTACAGATTTTCTTGTCTTGTATACAATGTCATACTCAGCCAACATTACTTGCCATCTTGCTATTCAGCTTGACAAGTAGGGTTTCTCAAAGATGTATTTAAGAGGATCTATTTTTTAGATCAACCAGGTGGTATAATACAATATATATTGTCGAAGATGCTTCGTACTCCATACAAGAGCACAACATAGCTTCTCAGTCATAGTATATCTGGATTCACAATCTGTAAACTTCTTACTCAGATAATAGATAGCTTGCTCCTTTCTTCCAGACTCATCATGTTGTCCTAACACACAACCTATTGCTACCTCAGTTACTGTCAAATACAAGATCAAAGGTCTTCCAGGCACAGGGGGCACGAGCAAAGGTGGATTCTATAAGTATTGCTTTATTTTATCAAAAGCCTCTTGACAATCTTTGTCCCATGTACCAGGGTTCTTTTTTCGAAGTAATCGAAAAATTGGCTCACATGTTGCTGTTAACTAAGATATGAATCGAGCAATGTAATTCAAACGTCCTAAGAAACCTCTTATTGCTTTCACTTTATCAGGATCAACCTCTATTCCTTTATTGCTTATCACAAATCCTAGCAACTTTCCAGACTTTACCCCAAACGAGCATTCTGAAGGATTCAGCTTCAATTGATACTTTCTTAGTCTTTCAAATAATTTTCTTAGAACCTTAACATGATCTTTTTCATTCTTAGACTTGGCAATCATATCATCCATATACACTTCAATCTCTTTATGTATCATATCATGGAAAAGTGTCATCATTTCCCTTTGATATGTGGCTCCAGCATTCTTCAACCCGAATGGCATCACTTTGTAGCAAAATGTTCCCCATGGTGTGACAAAAGTGGTCTTCTCTTTATTTTCTTCAGCCATTTTAATCTGGTTATAACCGGAGAATCCATCCATGAAGGAGTAAGTTGAACTCCTAGCAGCATTGTCTATCAGGACATCTATGTGAGGCAAAGAAAAATCATCCTTTAGACTGGCTTTGTTTAGATCCCTGAAATCTATATATACTCTGATTTTGTTATCCTTTTTTGGTACCACCACTATATTAGATACCCATTACAGGTATTTAATAACTTCTAGAAAACCGGCATCCCACTGCTTCTCTATCTCTTCCTTAACCTTGAGCACAATATATGGGCGAGTTCTTCTTAATTTCTACTTAACAGGTTTACTTCCTTCTATCAAAGGCAATCTGTGTACTACAATATCAATGTCTAAACCAGGCATATCTGTATAAGACCAGGCAAACATATCGATAAACTCTTGTAGTATGAGGTTAAACAACATCTTTCTTCTGTAGTGATCAGAGTTCCAATCTTTAACTCTCTTTTATCTTGCTCAGTGCCTACATTTATCACCTCTAGTTCTTCCTTCACAGGTTTCCAAGCATGCTCCGACTGTTTTACTCGTCTAGCAAACTCTTCATCCCATTCCTCTTCATCCATTGCAATCTCATCCTTATCAAAGTTTGGTCATTCATTTTCAATGCAATATGTTTGTGGATTTATGGAGGATTCACTTTCAGAATTCCTGAAAATGGGAGGTGTTTTTAGTGTGAATGCATATCTTGTAGCCGAACAAAACAAAAGGAATTCAACAAATATTGATGAAAATGCTTGATCTCAATATTATTTTAAAAGTTGGCTCAACAATTATGAAAAGACCTTATGTTGTCATCTTGAGCCAAGATTTCCAACTAGGTATAAAAACACAAAGAAAACTACAATGCAAAGCACATAAAAGCAAATATAAGTAGATACTTAATCATTACTTCTTGAAAATAATTGGGGCTTCTTCAATCTCCCAATTCTAGAATACTTTTTTAACTAAAAGCTTTTGCACAAAGGCACTGGTTGGAGCTTCTTCTAGAGCATGGACAGTTAACTGAGGTAACAATTCATCTTCTTTTATTGTTCTTGGCTCATCATCATAGTTCCAGCCTTTCTCTTCACCTTTTTCTACATTGTTGATATCCATGACAACAAGTTTCTATCCCAAGACTTCCATTATGTTTTCAGGTTTCATCACATATGCTGACTTTGGAAAAGAAACATGGATAGGTGGGATTACAATGTCTTCTTCCTCTGGCTTTCTTCCTTCTATTCTGGCCAACCTTCTCTCTCGCTTTATCCTAGCAGCTCTCTTATGATCATCTTTCTTAGGCTTGAAGCCAAGCTCAAACCTTTGATCAGTGGCCTTAATTTTCATCATGTTAACTCTTTTATTATTTCCAGCAATTAGATCATTCTGGAATGGTAACCTATGTTTTAAAAAATATTTAGCTATCATTCTAGCAGTATCAGAAATAACTGGTCTTCTCAACACCGTATTCTCTGGTACCCATTCGGTGTTCACAATCTCGAAGGCATGGAGATTTCCATCTTTGCAATCTTCTGCTTCAATATAAGGAACCGCCACATTCCTTATCATGGACAAGGTTTCTTTTGCCTTAACTTTCACTAAAGTACCATTGATGATGTACTTTAGGCATTGGTGTAGAGATGATGTCATAGCCTCAGAGGCGTGTATCCATGGCTTTCCTAATAAAATGTTATACGAAGGATGGATATCCATCACTTGTAGGGTTATCAAAAACTTTTGAGGCCCTATAAACAATTCAATATCAATGGTCCCTATCAACTGTCTAGGGGAACCATCATATGCTTTAGCCATCATAGTACTTGGCCTCATATGAGTAGCATCAATTGGCATCTCATCTAGCATATACCTTGGTAGCACATTCAAAGCTGAACCATTATCCACAAGCACTTTGCCGATTAGACAATCCTTATATTTCACAGTGATATACAAGGGCTTGTTATGCCCAGTCCCTTCCGGGTCTAGCTCATCTTCAGTGAAATATAAGTAATTGGAGGCTTGAATTCTTCCCACTAAATGCTCCATTGTATCCTGAGTAATATCCTGTGGCACATATGCTTCATTCAACACCTTTTGCAACGCTTTACGGTGTAACTCAAAACTCAAGATAAGTGACATTAAAGAGATTCTAGTAGGAGTTTTCTTCAACTAATCTACCACACTATACTCACTATGCTTCATCAGTTTCAGAAATTCATTAGACTCCTCTTCACTTATGGGTTTGTTCACTTCCATATCTTTAAAAGCCTCAACTGTTTCTTTTCATTTAGCTTTCCTTTGCCTCTCTAATTCTTTTGGTGTAAAACACCGACCACTTCAAGTTAAACCACCAATTTTAGTATGGAAGATAGGAGTAAGATTTTTAATGTTGAAAGCATACCCATAATTGTAAGGCATTGTGCCATAACTTCCATTATTGGTACATACAGGCTTGATTAGCATTAGTTTTGGCGGACCACCCACAGTTGGTTGGAGTCTATAAACCTCTCTTTTTTTCTCCTGACCGCCTATCATCCCAACTTCACTGCTTTCTTCTTCACTTTCTATCCGTATCATGCCGAAAATCAGCATCCTTTTCACTTTTTGGTGAAATTCTTCGCAATCATCAATGTGATGTCCCACCTTGGCATGAAACTTACAGTAATTACTTCCATTCATTACTGGTTCAAACTCGGATAAATATCCAGACTGTACCATCATACCATATAGTTTTTCCATGGAAACCTTCAAAGTTCTTTCTTTTTTACCCTCTACTCCTACAACATTCACCCCTCCACTGCTTGTAGCATGATTGGGTAAAGGGTTGGAATTCACATTCAGTGCATCATCAAAAGTTATCCATCCAGCTTTTATCAATTGCAGAAGCTTGTTTTTGAATGCATTATAGCTTTCAATGTTATGCCAGCATGATATTCATATGTCATATCAGGCTTATACCAATTTGGGTATGGAGGTTGTAGTGGGGTTAAGGGAACAAGGGCTACCTACCCAATACTCAACAACTTCGAATACATTTCTCCCAAGGGAAGTGGTAATGGTGGCATCCATTCTTGGGTTCTTTGAAAATTCCTTCATGGAGGATTAACAATCTGGTTACTTTGTTGGTCATTTGGTTGGTTTTGTTAGTTGGTAGGGAAAGGTTTAGTGAAGTTTACACTTGTAACTTGTTGGGTAGTGACACGACAAAAAGGTTGATGTCTTCTCCTAAGTGCAGGAGTGTCGAAGTAATAAATAACCCGGCAAGACCGGGGTCGAACCACAGAGAGGTTAATTGTACAAATTATAAACAACAATTATAAACAACAATAATAGTAAGAACGATAACAATAACAATAATAATAATAATAATAATAATAATAATAATAATAATAGTAGTAGTAGTAGTAGTAGTAGTAGTAGTAGTAGTAGTAGTAGTAGTAGTAATAATAATAATAATAATAATAATAATAATAATAATAATAATAAAATAAGGAGAAGGAGAAGAAGATGATGATGAGAACTTTAAGATAGAATATTAATGTAAAGATTAAACAATGATAAGAACAAATGTCAAGGTTAGAGATTCCACTAATGGTATGTCAAACAAGTATAATATAAACTCTTATTATTCAATTGGAAACCACACATAAAGGAGGTTCCAATCACATTATAGATTGTTAACATGATTACATTAGTCATCTTATTCGATTAATGCTAATACTTGTAAATGTCGTCAAGCATTCATGATTATAACTTATGTTAACAACAAATCAAGTCCCTTTCATAGCTCAGGTGTCGGTTATACCATACATTATGGGCTATGAAAGTGCCAAGCATTTGTTGTACCAAGTGTTATACAACATAAATCAAGATTAGTCATTTAACAAGCAAAGTATTAAAGAGTGAACAAGATAACAAATATAAAACATGTTAGTATCAAACACTAAAGTCCATATTAAGTTTACATTATACTTATTCTTACACCATTAGTGTAACCTTTTCACCTTGACATAATTAACTTAGCTAGACATAATAAAAGAAAGCAAAATAGATAAACAAAATAAGAACATAAAAGTTAACTAAGTAAAGGAAAGGAAATGAAAGACATAAACTTAATATTAATGAAAGCAAAGCATAAACATCATAAAAAATACAAAGAGAGAAAGGAAGAGCATGATCTTGATCTGGAAACCAAGATGCCTAAATGCATGGCAAATGCCTACTTTTATAGGCCAAAATTAGGAACTATTGATTTGATGACTAATTGATAAGTGGGTGGCCAACTTTTGACTTGGTGACAATCCTTATCTTCTCTTGTCTGCCCAAAACGTCATTGATAACATCAAAATTGGAGCCAGTTGTAAACAGGAAAGTTGTAGCAATTGTCTCAGCTTTCTTGTGTAAAAAATTCAGCTCATTTGGACTTCTAAAACTCCAGATATGGCCAAAATACCGAATAGTGCTCGGGCTGGAAGACAGATTCGGGCTTCTTTGTTGTTGCTACAATTTGGACTTGATAATGACCTTTTTAGATCTTGGGCTCCATATGAAAGTTGTAGGCCTATGTCTTACCTTTCCATCCATATAAATTGGACCTAAATCTGAGATCTGTAGCTCCAGATATGACCCAATTACCGAACAGTGTTCCGGTTTGGATTGCACCGACATCTCTTCTCTAAGTTTGACCATCTCTTTATCCATGCAATTTAAGTTCTTCAAGTCATCAATCAATCCTTTCATTTATGTGATAGACCTGCATTAAAAATAGACATTTACCACAAATTATAGGTATCTTATATTATTAGATACATTATTATAAAACATATTTTAGTTAAGGAGTTATTGATACTTCAAGTGCAAAATGATGATATAAAACCATGATAAAAATGCACTTTTAAGTACTAATCACACCCCTCAACCAGCTTATTACTAGTCCCTAGTAATTAAAGCGTTAAAACAATTTCAAATTTCACAAAGCAAGGTATTCATCATTTAACTTCCATTAATCTATCCAGATAAACAAACTCTCATTAAATTTATATATCTGCTCAATACCACTTAACAAGATATTAATAAACCTTTCTTTTGTGCTCAATGTATCAACACATAATTATGGGGCTTTTCTTGGAAGAAAACAAAATTTTTGTTCTAATGTTTAAGGTTAACTTCCTTGGGTTGGGATTACTATTTTTGTCTTCTTTTTTTTTTAACTCTATATACATATACTTTAAAAACATCATGCATCTTTAACCCATGTAACGAGCTTTCAGCTAATGACTCCCAGACCAGTTGGTCTTAGGGCATTAGGTGTTAAGACACCCCTACGAGCTTAGTAACTCGGGTCACAGATACTGATATGTAGATAGTGCAATGTTTGATTACCTTAAGCTTTTCTCCTCAACCCATGTAACAAGCGTTGGGCCAATAGCTCCCAAGTCAGTTGACTTTAGGGTATTAGGTGTTAAAACACCCCTTCGGGCTTAATTGCTTAGGTTAGGGAGGCTACGAAATCAAACTTATCTACATTTTTATTATCATCATTTTTTATTTTTTTTTCTTTTTTTTCATATATTTTTTTTTAATTATATACAATCCCTTTCCCTTAGTTGTTACCTTTAACAAAAGAACATAAATAATATAATAATCCAATATGCAACCCACAATCATATGTTAAAGTGTGTGTGTGTAAATTAAGGTTTAAAAATACATGTTAAATAAGTATATGAGCAGAATTAAGTGGTAACAATACGAGAGTTTGTAAACCTGAATATTTCAGGAAGTATTATAATAGACCTTGTTAAGAATGGTTACTAAGATGCGTCTCAAGAGTCACTTTAACAAAAGAACTCCTTTACTCTGCCATCCTAGTAACAACAATTATGCACATGCTTTATGAAATGAAAAACAATTTTTTTTTTTATCAACTACTACCCTCTCCCCCCAACCAAAACAAGACATTGTCCTCAATGTTCTAAGGTAGAAAGATAGAGTATAGAAGATATCACCTGAAATAACGAACACTGACAAAACCTGAAACACACTAAAACAAAAATAAAAAATAACAAAACACAATAATAAAACCAAAAGACACAAGTTTTTACAAACAAAAAAAATTCAAATCGCAGTTGTGAATGTGGCTCACATCTTCCCTTGGTTTTACGTCCAAGAACAGCTTAAACGCCCTGAATGGGTCGGGGATAGGCTTCCCATCCAGTTTTCTTAAAAACTGGCAAACAGGGTCTTTTTTAGTCAGATTCCCAAGACTAAGTCAAGTATGTTCTTTATGAAAATGGGTTCATAAGTCATGAATTACACGATGCTTATCTCGACTATGATGAGACTTAAGAGTCAATAGAAGATTATCTAAAGACTCTCTGTGTTTTGAAATAAATCCCACCTTCTGACAATTTTCATAGTTTTTGCGGAATGCATCTGACTCCTTGAATATGATGGGCCAGTAAAATCTACTTTGTAAGATTTCTACAATTCTTTTTTTTGATGAAAAATGATCCCCACATGCCTTAGAGTAACAAAAATTAATGAAATTACTTACCTCATTGTCGAGAATGCATTTTTGAAATATTTGATCAGGACAATAATTGAATAAGTAAGGGTCATCCCAATAAAAATTTTGCTCGTTGCTCAAAAATTTTCTTTTGTCTTCAATACTCCAATGAGTTGGAAAAAATCCTGAAGCAAGAAAATTGATATTTTTAGCAAACCAAGGCATTGAATTAAGAGAAAGTAGAGATTCATCAGGAAAGTGATCATCGATTGGTGTGATGTCGAGTGTCGAATCTGTTGTCACTTTTGATAAAAGATTCGCATCAACCTTTTCGATGCCTTTTTCATCCTCGATTTCTTCCTGATTGGTCATGGCATGAGAAAATGGAAGTGCTGGCGGAGAATCAGTCGTTTCTTTGCAATTTTCAGATTCAACCCCTTCCTTTCCCTTAGAAATTGACTCATCATCTTTCTCATAAGGTTCAAGAGAGGGTTTTTCAATAACCTTACCACTGCGTAGAGTAGTGACTGATTTGACTTGATCCATGTGTTGGCTTCCAGAACTACTTGCATTTGCATTGTATTGCCCCTTGGGATTTTGTTGTGGTTGAGATGGAAACTTACCTTTCTCTTGGAAACTGAGAGCAGATGTTAATTTTGCAAGAGTATCTTTAAAATCTGTCATGTTTTGAGCAAGTTGAGTATTGATTGTCTCTTGCTTTTCAATGAATGCATACAAAGTTTCCTCAAAATTACTTCTAAGAGGTGGAGCATAAGGAGGTGCATATCCATGAGAATTTTGGAAATTGTGGTGTGCTTGAAATGATGGTTGTGAAGTTTGTGCATTGTTGTTCTCACTCTTCCAATTGAAATTTGGGTGATTTCTCCAACCAGGGTTGTATGTTTGGGAGTATGGGTTGTGGTTGGGCCTTTGGAAACTGTTTAAAGCATGGGCTTGTTCATGGAGACATTCCTTAAAAGAAGGCAAGGTTGGACAATCGTTGGTTGAGTGTTCATTTGTTTCACAGATTTGACACACAATGTTTTCAACAGATTTTAATTGACCACTCTTTTTCAATTCTAGTGCCTCGACTTTTCTAGCTAAAGATGCAAACTTGGCTTGAAGGTCATGATCTTCCCTAAGGTTGTACATACCTCCACTAGATGTATGAGGTTGAGTTTTACTCGGTGCCTCATAAGTACCCGCGGTGTCCCAATTTTGAGCATTTTCAGCTAACAAGTCTAAGTACTCCATTGCTTCATCAGGGTCTTTATCTTCAAAAGTTCCATTGCACATCAATTCAACCATTTGCCTATCTTTAGGTGTTAACCCTTCATAGAAATGTGAAACCAATCTCCATGTTTCAAAACCATGATGAGGGCAAGTACTAAGCAAGTCTCGATACCTATCCCAACATTGATAAAATGTTTCTCCTGGTTTTTGAGTGAAAGTGGTGATTTGTCTTTTGAAAGAGTTTGTTCTATGAGATGGGAAAAACTTCTTTAAAAACTGTTGTTGCATTTCATCCCAAGCACGAATGGATCCTGGTCTTAAATTTTGTAGCCATGTTTTAGCTTTATCTTTTAATGAAAAAGGAAAAAGCTTTAATCTAATGGTGGTCATGCTACAATTTAAGTTATTATATGTGTTGCAAACCTCCTCAAATTCCCTTAAATGCAAGTATGGATTTTCCAATTCGAAACCATGAAAAGAAGGTAAAAGTTGAATAATACCTGGTTTAAAATTAAAATGAGATGCATCGGGAGGAAAAACTATGCATGATGGTGCACTTGTTCTTGTGGGATTCATGTGGTCTCTAAGTGTTCTAGCATGGTTATTCTCATTATTCTCATTATGAAGTGATTGATTATCTTCTTCGGCCATATTTTCTGAAAATAATGAGGATATCCTATAAAGTCTACCACTTGATGTACGTGACCACACTCTCATGCACGTGTAGGAATAGAATAAAAGGAAGAAAATAAAAGAAGAAGAAACAAGAGAAAAGAAACAAAGTTATATACAAGAAAAGTAAAAAGAGAAAACAAAATAAATATTATAATTTATACAAGAACTTACCTCCCCGGCAACGGCGCCAAAAACTCGACACGACGAAAAGATTGATGTCTTCTCCCAAGTGCAGGAGTGTCGAAGTAATAAATAACCCGGCAAGACCGGGGTCGAACCACAGAGAGGTTAATTGTACAAATTATAAACAACAATTATAAACAACAATAATAGTAAGAACGATAACAATAATAATAATAATAATAATAATAATAATAATAATAATAATAATAATAGTAGTAGTAGTAGTAGTAGTAGTAATAATAATAATAATAATAATAATAATAATAATAATAATAATAATAATAATAATAAAATAAGGAGAAGGAGAAGAAGATGATGATGAGAACTTTAAGATAGAATATTAATGTAAAGATTAAACAATGATAAGAACAAATGTCAAGGTTAGAGATTCCACTAATGGTATGTCAAACAAGTATAATATAAACTCTTATTATTCAATTGGAAACCACACATAAAGGAGGTTCCAATCACATTATAGATTGTTAACATGATTACATTAGTCATCTTATTCGATTAATGCTAATACTTGTAAATGTCGTCAAGCATTCATGATTATAACTTATGTTAACAACAAATCAAGTCCCTTTCATAGCTCAGGTGTCGGTTATACCATACATTATGGGCTATGAAAGTACCAAGCATTTGTTGTACCAAGTGTTATACAACATAAATCAAGATTAGTCATTTAACAAGCAAAGTATTAAAGAGTGAACAAGATAACAAATATAAAACATGTTAGTATCAAACACTAAAGTCCATATTAAGTTTACATTATACTTATTCTTACACCATTAGTGTAACCTTTTCACCTTGACATAATTAACTTAGCTAGACATAATAAAAGAAAGCAAAATAGATAAACAAAATAAGAACATAAAAGTTAACTAAGTAAAGGAAAGGAAATGAAAGACATAAACTTAATATTAATGAAAGCAAAGCATAAACATCATAAAAAATACAAAGAGAGAAAGGAAGAGCATGATCTTGATCTGGAAACCAAGATGCCTAAATGCATGGCAAATGCCTACTTTTATAGGCCAAAATTGGGAACTATTGATTTGATGACTAATTGATAAGTGGGTGGCCAACTTTTGACTTGGTGGCAATCCTTATCTTCTCTTGTCTGCCCAAAACGTCATTGATAACATCAAAATTGGAGCCAGTTGTAAACAGGAAAGTTGTAGCAATTGTCTCAGCTTTCTTGTGTAAAAAATTCAGCTCATTTGGACTTCTAAAACTCCAGATATGGCCAAAATACCGAATAGTGCTCGGGCTGGAAGACAGATTCGGGCTTCTTTGTTGTTGCTACAATTTGGACTTGATAATGGCCTTTTTAGATCTTGGGCTCCATATGAAAGTTGTAGGCCTATGTCTTACCTTTCCATCCATATAAATTGGACCTAAATCTGAGATCTGTAGCTCCAGATATGACCCAATTACCGAACAGTGTTCCGGTTTGGATTGCACCGACATCTCTTCTCTAAGTTTGACCATCTCTTTATCCATGCAATTTAAGTTCTTCAAGTCATCAATCAATCCTTTCATTTATGTGATAGACTTGCATTAAAAATAGACATTTACCACAAATTATAGGTATCTTATATTATTAGATACATTATTATAAAACATATTTTAGTTAAGGAGTTATTGATACTTCAAGTGCAAAACGATGATATAAAACCATGATAAAAATGCACTTTTAAGTACTAATCAGGTAGGTATTTGAAAGTTATAGTGATGGTAATTTTTCTTCTTACCCGTGTACCCTCCTTCCACATTGTTCACCTCAGACTCCTTTTTTCTAGTAAAGCCTTTCTTCTCAGTAGGCTCTAACATTTTCCCCATTCTTATTGCTTGTTCTATCCTCTCAGCAATAGTTACAACATCATGGAAATGCTGAGATGAACTACCCACTAGGTGTTCAAAGTAGGGAGATTTAAAAGTGTTGGTAAATAGAGTGACCATGTCTTTTTCTAACAAAGAGGGTTGCACATGGGATGCTTTTTAACACCATCTCAAAGCGTATTCTCTTAGAGTCTCTTTGTTGCCCTTCTCCATGACTAACAAGCTTGACCTGTCTGGGGCTACCTCCATGTTGGATTTGTACTGCTCCACAAAGACTGTCTTGAAAGAAATGGATGAGAAGTTTCTCATCATTCACCACTTCTATCATCTTATTGCAATAAGATTTAATATGAGTGACTGGGCATTCAGTTCCCGTATACTTATGCAGTTTGCCCCTTCGACTGCTCTCAATCTTTCTTCTAAAGCGGTCAATTTATAATAATCAACAGGTTTAGAGTATCTCATCCTATGTGAGTCATCAGTTGTCAAATTTATAATCGACACTTGTGCTGGTGGAATATTGGCAGTGAACTGTTGTTCAGATGAAGAAGGATTTGCCCCTAGATTTTGAGAAGTGAATACGAAAGGAGCTACTAGCGTAGATACAGATGGAGTTGCAACTGCTGGCTGAGTAGAGGTATCCTCTCCAGACTTGGATACCAGGGCCTGCTTGAGTAGACTTGTAAGTCGTGCGATATCATTTTTCATGCTCTCCAACTCCCTTTGATAATGAGCCTCTAGGTGTGCTCTTTCTTCATTCTCCATTATCTTTCTTCGTAGTCGAGTGTAATGAATTTTATGGTCTTTTGGGGGACCTATATTTCAACCTGAATGAATGCCATAAAAATGAATGAAATGCACAAATGGATGCAAAATGTCATATGGATGATGTATGCTTGTTATTTGTTTTAGGTTTTCCTTTAACTTATGATGAGGAACAAACCAGATCAGATTCTTTTAAAAAAGTTCTCACTGAGGACTCCAAACTTACAGGAACTTGAACCGATTTAGGGAAGAAATTTGATGCCTTAATTTTGATCTGGTAAAAAATTCCTCAATAGATTTGGTTTTTTTTTCCATCTCACACTTCCTGTAAGGATCGGTGGAGATATAATAAGAATATGGAATGTATACTAAAATGTATGTTAATGCATTAACATTTATTTGTGTCTTATATCCTACTTGATAGGATTTAATTCATAAAGTTTGGCTTAGTTTATTCTATCCTTAAAGAAATTATTTGGTTCTTAGATTGCCCGAATTACTTGTGAAGTAATCGGCCTCTTAACCTTATACAACATGAGTATGGGATAAAATTCCACAATACCTGTTGCATAGGGTGAGTTACAATCCAAGCGAAAGTCCAAATGAGCATTAGTGGACATAAGTCACACTTGCCACTTGAATCTTTCTTTTCTAATCTTAAAAAGGACGAAGCTCGGGTCCAGAGCTTTTATGGGTTCATCGTGAAGTGTGTGAGTACATAAATAAATACCATGCATATGGCAATATGAAAAAGTGAAAAGAATTACAGTAATAAATAATGTAAATAAATAAATACCAAAAATAAATAGCATATAAGAAAAAGCATATGAAAAGAAAACACAAGCAGTTGGTTCAACCCTAAGTCCCTAGTGGACTCGTCATTCTGTCGCTACATAATGTCGAGCGACGGCTCCACTCCTTTTTGTTTGTTTTTTAATAAAAAAGAATAATTTAGTTTTTATTTGATTGGGAGAAATAAAGATTTTATTGGAGTCGCCATCTAGTAATTTAAGGGAATTAGAAATCCAAAATTAGACACTAGTTCTAGAGATTCGGGAACTGGGTTAGTTATGATTAAAGGAAGGTAGACACGACCCTTAAAACATCCTCTTAGAGAAAGGTTACCTTTACTTGTGTGTTTTTCTTATTTGATTCAAATGCTATTATATTTTAAGCTTATTTGTAAATTTTTAACATGGTTAACGTCGGTCCCTAAAAATAGGAGACACGTTAAAAATGACATCAGTCCTTAAAATTAGGAGACTTTATCTAAAATGTCGACGTTTATCCCTAAAAAGGAGAGTTACGTCTGATTTACCAAAATAAATAATAATGAACATAATCCATATTTGGTATTTAAATTTTTGACATCGGTTCTTTTCTATAAATAAAAGAGACGTGTCGACAAATAATATTTATTTTATAAAACAAAAATTATTTTGATATCATTAACAAATGGATATATCAATTCTTGAGAATTGGGTTTTTAACCCATGAACAGTGATATAATAAAATGAGTGTTGGACCCGCATCGTTATTTATTTTGGTTTGTTTTTGTTTTTTTTCACATGCAAAAATTTACAAGTATTTATATATAAAAATATCAAAAAATACCATAAAATATCATAGAAAATTATCTGAGTACCACTGTATAGGCAAAAGACTGAAATACCCTCAGATTTATTGAAAATTTACGAAAATGCCACTGGCGGCGCGTGTGGCTCACGCGCGGTTACTATTGATGGTGACGAATTTTTTCGGTGATATTTCAGCCAAACGATGGTTGATTCTGGTAGATGTGAGGATGAGGATTCTGATGGTGGTAGTGTCGTTGGCCGTTGATGGCTGAGGAGGGAGAATCGACGACTTGAAGGTCAATTGGCCGATGACAGTCGCGGCATTTTTCCGGCCAAAATCGCCGGTGAAAAAGTGTAAAACGACCGGGGTTTTGCTTCAGAGGAGGCGATGCTCATTTCTATGGTGGTTTCGCGTCTTGAAACGGCCGGAAATGGGAGATCGATGGAGAGAGAGAGAATCACCCGCGAGAGGAGAGAGAAGCTCTCGGTTGTGCTACGGTGTGGACGGATGTATGGTGCACCAGTGGGTCTGAAGCCTAGGAACCGTCGGATCTCGGATGAACAGATCGTGTGGCTGTGATTCGTTTGATTTTCAAGTTGATCGGACGGTCAGGATGGACTGGGCTACGATCTAGTGTTTCGCGGTGTACCGAGTGTTTGGTACACCTGCTGACGTGGCACAACAGGATCAAAGAGCAGATTATTTTAAAGGCTGAGATTGATTTGGGTTTTAATCTGGTATGGTAAAGCCTATTGTATCCTAAGAAATCAAAGGCTCAGATTTAAACACTATTAGATCTAATGGTTGGGATATTTTTGATATTTTTCAATTTGTTTTTTTTTTTTAAATCAATATCTTACTAGGGTGTAGAAAAAGTATAAAATAAAGGAATAGTACCAAATAGTAATGCAAATAGTTGCGCTCGAATTCAGAATTAAGAATTGGTTTTGTCTCTTCGTGCTCTCTGTCTTGATTTTATAGCCAATGAAAGGGGACAGTAAATCACAAGATTATGCAGGTAATCACGGGATTGTGCAAAATTTTCAACATACAGCTGCAACGCTTGCCATCGACAAAATTGAATTATTTTTTTTGTTTTATTATATATAATAATAATAATATTTATTTATAGGGGTAAAATTAAAAATTCAAATCAGTATTGTAAAAAGCTTTTCATCCGCTAAAAATCAATTTTAATTACAAAAAAAATCTTTATACGGGTATCAACTCGGTGGACCGGGTTTTTTGACCAAAAATACCAGTTTTGACCAAAAATGGTCTGAAACTCTTTTTTTTTATCGCGGTCGACATGGTGGGACCCGCATAAACTTGATATTAATGAAAGAAAAGCATAAACATTACAAAAAATACAAAGAGAGAAAGCAAAAGCATGATCTTGATCTGGACACCAAGATGCGTAAATGCATTGCAAATTCCTCCTTTTATAGGCCAAAGTTGGGAACTATTGATTTGATGACTAATTAATGAGTGGGTGACCAACTCTTGACTTGGTGACAATCCTTATCTTCTCTTGTCTGCCCAAAACGTCATTGATAACGTCAAAATTGGAGCCACTTGAAAATATAAAAGTTGTAGGAAATTATCTCAGCTTTCTTGTGTAAAACATTCAGCTCATTTCAACTTCTAGAACTCCAGATATGGCCAAAATACTAAACAGTGCTTGGGCTGGAGGACAGCTTCAGGCTTTTTTGTTGTTGCAACAATTTGTACTTGAAAATGGCCTTTTAGATCTTGGGCTCCATATAAAAATTGTAGTCTTATATCTTACCTTTCCATCCATATAAATAGGACTTAAATCTGAGATCTATAGCTCTAGATATGACTCCATTACCGAACAGTGTTCCAATATGGACTGCACCGGCATCTCTTTTCTAAGTTTGATCATCTCTTTGCCCTTGCAATTTAAGTTCTTAAAGTCATCAATCAATCCTTTCATTTATGTGATAGGTCTGCATTTAAAATGAATGTTTACCACAAATTAAAGGTATCTTATATTATTAGATATATTATTATAAAACATGCTTTAGATAAGGAGTTATTAATACTTCAAGTGCAAAATGCTGATATAAAATCATGATAAAAATGCACTTTTAAGCACTAATTAAAAGGTCTAATTATCAGATGAATCCTCTAACTCCTTCATTTCACACATGTTTGGAACAGGTAAAGGCACTTTTGCAAAGAAACGTCGTGCAAAACAACTGAAAGTCTGTCATCGATATGCTAGATGGATGATTAGTACTTAAAAGTGCATTTTTGTCATGGTTTTATATCATCATTTTGCACTTGAAGTATCAATAACTCCTTAACCAAAGCATGTTTTATAATAATATATCTAATAATGTAAGATACCTTTAATTTATGGTAAATGTTCATTTTAAATGCAGGCCTATCACATAAATGAAAATATTGATTGATGACTTTAAGAACTTAAATTGCAAAGGCAAAGAGATGGTCAAACTTAGAAAAGAGATGTCGGTGCAATCCAAACCAGAACACTGTTCGGTAATTGGGTCATATCTGGAGCTACAGATCTCAGATTTAGGTCCAATTTATATGGATGGAAAGGTAAGACATAGGCCTACAACTTTCATATGGAGCCCAAGATCTAAAAAGGCCATTTTCAAGTCCAAATTGTAGCAACAACAAAGAAGCCCGAATCTGTCTTCCAGCCCGAGCACTGTTCGGTATTTTAGCCATATCTGGAATTCTAGAAGTCCAAATGAGCTGAATTTTTTACACAAGAAAGCTGAGACAATTGCCTACAACTTTCATGTTACAACTGGCTCCAATTTTGACGTTATCAATGACGTTTTGGGCAGACAAGAGAAGATAAGGATTGTCACCAAGTCAAAAGTTGGCCACCCACTTATCAATTAGTCATCAAATCAATAGTTCCCAATTTTGGCCTATAAAAGGAGGCATTTGCCATGCATTTAGGCATCTTGGTTTCCAGATCAAGATCATGCTCTTCCTTTCTCTCTTTGTATTCTTTGTAATGTTTATGCTTTACTTTCATTAATATCAAGTTTATGCCTTTCATTTCCTTTCCTTTACTTAGTTAACTTTTATATTCTTATTTTGTTTATTTATTTTCTTTTCTTTCATTATGTCTAGCTAAGTTAATTATGTCAAGGTGAAAAGGTTACTCTAATGGTGAAAGAATAAGTATAGTGTAAACTTAATATGGACTTTAATGTTTGATACTAACATGTTTTATATTTGTTATCTTATTCACTCTTTAATACTTTGCTTGTTAAATGACTAATCTTGATTTATGTTGTATAACACTTGGTACAACAAATGCTTGGCACTTTCATGGCCCATAATATATGGTATAACGGACACCTGAGCTATGAAAGGAACTTGATTTGTTGTTAACATAAGTTATAATCATGAATGCTTGACGAGATTTACAAGTATTAGCATTAATTGAATAAGATGACTAATGTAATCATGTTAACAATATATAATCTGATTGGAACCTCCTTTGTGTGTGGTTTCCAATTGAATAATATGAGTTTATACTATACTTATTTGATATACCATTAGTGGAACCTCTAACCTTGACATTTGTTATTATTATTGTTTAATCCTTACATTAATATTTTATCTCTAAGTTCTCATCATCATCATCTTCTTCTTCTTCTCTTTCTTTATTATTATTATTATTATTATTATTACTACTACTACTACTAGTATTATTATTATTATTATTATTATTATTATTATTATTATTATTATTATTATTATTGTTGTTGTTGTTGTTGTTGTTGTTATCGTTATTACTATTATTGTTGTTTATAATTGTTGTTTATAATTTGTACAATTAACCTCCCTGTGGTTCGACCCCGGTCTTGCCGGGTTATTTATTACTTCGACACTCCTGCACTTGGAAGAAGGCATCAATCTTTTCGTCGTGTCAAGTTTTTGGCGCCGTTGCCGGGGAGGTAAGTTCTTGTATAAATTATAGTAGTTATTTTTTTCTCTTTTCACCTTTCTTGTATATAACTTTGTTTCTTTTCTTTTGTTTCTTTTTATTTTGTTTTCTTCCTCCTTCTTTTGCTTTCTTCTTCTTTTTTATTTTATTCCTACACGTGCATGAGAGTGTGGTCACGTACATCAAGTGGTAGACTTTGTAGGATATCCTCATCATTTTCAGAAAATATGGCCGAAGAAGATAATCAATCACTTCAAAATGAGAATAATGAGAATAATCGTACTAGAACACTTAGAGACCACATGAATTCCACAAGAACAAGTGCACCATCATGCATAGTTTTTCCTCCTGATGCATCTCATTTTAATTTTAAACCAGGTATTATTCAACTTTTACCTTCTTTTCATGGTTTAGAATTGGAAAATCCATACTTGTATTTAAGGGAATTTGAGGAGGTGTGCAACACATATAATAACTTAAATTGTAGCATGAACACCATCAGATTAAAGCTTTTTCCTTTTTCATTAAAAGATAAAGCTAAAACATGGCTACAAAATTTAAGATCAGGATCCATTCGTCCTTGGGATGAAATGCAACAACAATTTTTAAAGAAGTTTTTCTCATCTCATAGAACAAACTCTTTCAAGAGACAAATCACCATGTTCACTCAAAAACCAGGAGAAACATTTTACAAATGTTGGGATAGGTATCGAGACTTGCTTAGTACTTGCCCTCATCATGGTTTTAAAACATGGAGATTGGTTTCACATTTCTATGAAGGGTTAACACCTAAAGATAGGCAAATGGTTGAATTGATGTGCAATGGAACTTTTAAAGATAAAGACCCTGATAAAGCAATGAAGTACTTAGACTTGTTAGCTGAAAATGCTCAAAATTGGGACACCGCGGGTACTTATGAGGCACTGAGTAAAACTCAATCTCATACATCTAGTGGAAGTATGTACAACCTTAGGGAAGATCATGACCTTCAAGCCAAGTTTACATCTTTAGCTAGAAAAGTCGAGGCACTAGAATTAAAAAAGAGTGGTCAATTAAAATCTGTTGAAAACATTGTGTGTCAAATCTGTGAAATAAATGAACACTCAACCAACGATTGTCCAACCTTGCCTTCTTTTAAAGAATGTCTCCATGAACAAGCTCATGCTTTAAATAGTTTTCAAAGGGCGAACCACAACCCATACTCCCAAACATACAACCCTGGTTGGAGGAATCACCCAAATTTCAGTTGGAAGAGTGAAAACAACAATGCACAAACTTCACAACCACCATTTCAAGCACACCATAATTTTCAAAATTCTCATGGATATGCACCTTCTTATGCTCCACCTTCTAGAAGAAATCTTAAGGAAACATTGCATGCATTCATTGAAAAGCAAGAGACAATCAATACTCAACTTGCTCAAAACATGACAGATTTTAAAGATACTCTTGCTAAATTAACATCTGCTCTTAGTTTCCAAGAGAAAGGTCAGTTTCCATCTTAAACACAACAAAATCCCAAAGGGCAATACAATGCAAATGCAAGTAGTTCTGGAAGCCAACACATGGATCAAGTCAAATCAATCACTACTCTGCGCAACGGTAAGGTTTTTGAAAAACCCTCTCTTGAACCTTATGAGAAAGATGATGAATCAATCTCTAAGGGGTTGAATCTGAAAATTGCAAAGAAAAGACTAATTCTCCGCCAGCACTTCCATTTCCTCAAGCCATGACCAAACAAAGGAAAGTCAATCACAACTCTGAAATTTTTGAAATTTTCAAACAGGTAAGGATCAATATACCTTTGCTGGATGCTATTAAACAGGTTCCTTCCTATGCTAAATTTTTAAAAGATCTATGCACTGTAAAGAGGAAATAGAATGTGAAAAAGAAAGCCTTTATAGCTGAACAAGTAAGTGCCATTCTTCAAAATAATAATGCTTTGAAATATAAAGACCCTGGTTGTTCTACAATTTCTTGCTTTATTGGAGAACATAAAATTGAAAAAGCCTTACTTGATCTTGGTGTTAGTGTGAATTTACTTCCCTATTCAGTTTTTCAGAGTCTCAATCTAGGTGAGTTAAAACCAACTTCTATATCTCTTTTACTTGCCGATAGATCTGTAAAAGTGCCTAGAGGAATAATTGAAGATGTGTTAGTACAAGTCGATAAATTCATTTATCCTGTGGATTTTATTGTCTTGGACACAGAACCTGTTGAAGCATGTAATTCATTTCCTGTTATTTTAGGACGTCCGTTTCTTGCAACCTCTAACGCATTGATTAATTGTAGGAATGGATTGATGAAGCTATCATTTGGAAACATGACATTGGAGATGAATATTTTCAACATTTGCAAGCAACCTGGAGATGATAATGATTTACAAGAAGTAGATCATATTGATGAATTAGTTTATGATCAACTTAAATTTACTTTAAGTAAAAATGAATTGGATGAAACTGAAGATTTGCAAATGGTTTACTCTGAGGAAGAAATCACGGATGAAACAAGCACCGAAAATGTTGATGCGAATCCTTTGTTAATAGTGACAATAGATTCGACATCTGACATCACACCAATCGATGATTGCTTTCCTAACGAATCTTTACTTTCTCTTAGTCCAATGCCTTGGTATGATAAAAATATCAATTTTCTTGCTTCAGGAGATTTGCCAGCTGATTGGAGTACCCAAGACAAAGAAAAGTTTTTGAACGAAGTGAAGAGCTTTTATTGTGATGACCCTAACTTATTCAAATATTATCCTGATCAAATATTTCAAAGATTCATTCCCGACAATGAGGTAAGTAGTGTCATTAAACTTTGTCATTCTGAAGCATGTGGAAGTTGTTTCTCGTCAAAAAAGACAACTGCAAAAATTTTTCAAAATGGATTTTATTGGACCACCATGTTCAAGGACACGCATGCATTCTGCAAAACTTGTGAAAATTATCAAAAGATTGATACTGGTCAAAAAGTTTTGTTTTATGATTCTCAACTCTATGCATTCCCTAGAGAGCTAAGACCAAGATGGAGCAATCCTTATAGGGCCTGTGATATTGAGAATTCAATGAATGACAATGATTTTAAGGAAAATGGACATCATTTGAAAGCTCACTTTGATAATTTTCTTAATGAAAATGAATCAGCTGGTTTGAATGATCTTATAGATAAAGGTTGATTATTTTGTTTTTCTCATATTTTGTTTTTTATGTTTCTTTTTGAGTGATTTTTGCAAGTTTCTTTCACCCCGGTCAAATGACGGATAACGGTACTCCGTGACTTAAGTCGGTTCTTTCAGTTTCCCACAATAACTGATATTTGTGTATATATTTATGCAATTCTTTGAATCTCTCTTCCAATTCTCATTTGATAATGGACACTAATCTTGAAAAATTGAAAAAGTATTTTCCCGCTCTGCCTCAGAATGCGATTACAAAAATTTATCATGCTAGATGTGCAAGATTGAGATTGTTAATGAATCATGGAATTCCTGAAGATATTCGCTGGTTGATTGAAGCAAAGGTCCGATTATCAGGTGAGTCCTCTAACTTCATTTCACACATGCCTGGAACAGGTAAAAGCACTTTTGCAAAGAAACGTCGTGCAAAACGACTGGATGTTTGTCATCGATGTGCTAGATGGACTTGTAATACACAATGTCGTTCTTTAGGAATGATATCTATAAACCGTGAAGATAAAATACAATTCATTAAGGATGGCCTGAGTAAGGAGTCTTTAGATAATCTTCTATTGACTCTTGAGACGCATCCTAGTGGAGATGTGCATCGTGCAATTCATGATTTATGGCCACTATTTCATAAAGAACATGATCGACTTAGTCTTGGGAATCTGACTAAAGAGACCCTGTTTGCCAGTTTTTAAGAAAACTGGATGGGAAGCCTATCCCCAACCCATAGAGGGCGTTTAAGCCGTTCTTGTACGTAAAACCAAGGGAAGATGTGAGCCACAATCACAACTACTTGTACATACACATGCTTTTTTTTTCAAAAGTAAATAAATAAATAAATAAATAAAAAGAGAGAAAGAGTGTGTGAGACTCCAGCTGGCCTACATATAGGTGTTATGATTGCCTTTCTAATTTCTCATCTATAAAACCCTCTTTTCCTTCCTTTCATTTCTACTCAACCCATACATTCAACAAATACAAAAGTGTGTAGAAATGGCAAGTTCCTCAAGTCATCAAATAAGAAATATTTGTGTTTTCGGTGGATCTAGTCCTGGGAAAGAAAAGGAGTTTCTAGAATCAGCAAATCATCTTGGTCAGGTGATAGCTGAGAGAAAGATTCATTTAGTGTATGGGGGAGGCAGTCTTGGGTTAATGGGAGGTGTGTCAATAGCTGCATTTTTAGGAGGTAGTTAAGTTTTGGGGGTCGTCCCTGAAGTTTTGGCACAAGGGGACATCATTGGAAAAACAATTGGAGAGGAACTTCAGGTCTCCACAATGTCGGCTCGAATGAATGCAATGTTTAACCATGCTGATGCTTTCATTGCTTTACCAGGTGGTCTAGGCACATTGGAAGAGATCTTTCATATTTCCTCTTGGGCTCAATTGCACATTCACCATAAACCCATTGGCTTGTTAAATGTTAATGGTTATTATGATAAGTTGTTGTCTTTTCTTGATCATGCTGTGGAACAGGAATTTCTAACATCTTCTGCACGACAAATCATAATCTCTGTTACTACTGCTGAACAATTGATTGACCAACTACAATCTTTCATTCTTGTGATTGATCCTTCCATGAGTCGCATAAATTGGTCATCTACGGGAAGCCGTAAAAAGCTTAGATTGGATTTGAGCCTTCATTTGTGAATTTTTGTGTATTTTGATTTTATTATTGTGTTTTGTTATTTCTTATTTTTTCAGTATGTTTCAGGTTTTATCAGTGTTCGTTATTTCAGGTGATATCTTCTATACTCTATCTTTCTACCTTAGAACATTGAGGACAATGTCTCGTTTTGGTTGGGGGGAGAGGGTAGTAGTTGATAAAAAAAAATTATTTTTCATTTCATAAAACATGTGCATAATTGTTGTTACTAGGATGGCAGAGTAAAGGAGTTCTTTTGTTAAAGTGACTCTTGAGACGCATCTTAGTAACCATTCTTAACAAGATCTATTATAATACTTCCTGAAATATTCAGGTTTACAAACTCTCGTATTGTTACCGCTTAATTCTGCTCATATACTTATTTAACATGTATTCTTAAACCTTAATTTACACACACACACTTTAACATATGATTGTGGGTTGCATATTGGATTATTACATTATTTATGTTCTTTTGTTAAAGGTAACAACTAAGGGAAAAGGATTGTATATAATTAAAAAAAAAGAAAAAAAGAAAAAAAAATGATGATAATAAAAATGTAGATAAGTTTGGTTTCGTAGCCTCCCTAACCTAAGCAATTAAGCCCGAAGGGGTGTTTTAACACCTAATACCCTAAAGTCAACTGACTTGGGAGCTATTGGCCCAACGCTTGTTACATGGGTTGAGGAGAAAAGCTTAAGGGAATCAAACATTGCACTATCTACATATCAGTATCTGCGACCCGAGTTACTAAGCTCGTAGGGGTGTCTTAAACCTAATGCCCTAAGACCAACTGGTCTGGGAGTCATTAGCTGAAAGCTCGTTACATGGGTTAAAGATGCATGATGTTTTTAAATTATATATATATAGATTTTTTTAAAAAAAAAAGAAGAAAAAAAAAGACAAAAATAATAATCCCAACCCAAGGAAGTTAACCTTAAACATTAGAACAAAAATTTTGTTTTTTCCAAGAAAAGCCCCATAATTATGTGTTGATACATTGAGCACAAAAGAAAGGTTTATTAATATCTTGTTAAGTGGTATTGAGCAGATATATAAATTTAATGAGAGTTTGTTTATCTGGATAGATTAATGGAAGTTAAATGATGAATACCTTGCTTTGTGAAATTTGCAAATTGTTTTAACGCTTTGATTACTAGGGACTAGTAATAAGCTGGTTGGGGGGTGTGATTAGTACTTAAAAGTGCATTTTTGTCATGGTTTTATATCATCATTTTGCACTTGAAGTATCAATAACTCCTTAATCAAAGCATGTTTTATAATAATATATCTAATAATGTAAGATACCTTTAATTTATGGTAAATGTTCATTTTAAATGCAGGCCTATCACATAAATGAAAATATTGATTGATGACTTTAAGAACTTAAATTGCAAAGGCAAAGAGATGGTCAAACTTAGAAAAGAGATGTCGGTGCAATCCAAACCGGAACACTGTTCGGTAATTGGGTCATATCTGGAGCTACAGATCTCAGATTTAGGTCCAATTTATATGGATGGAAAGGTAAGACATAGACCTATAACTTTCATATGGAGCTCAAGATCTAAAAAGGCCATTTTCAAGTCCAAATTGTAGCAACAACAAAGAAGCCCGAATCTGTCTTCCAGCCCGAGCACTGTTCGGTATTTTGGCCATATCTGGAGTTCTAGAAGTCCAAATGAGCTGAATTTTTTACACAAGAATGCTGAGACAATTTCCTACAACTTTCATGTTACAACTGGCTCCAATTTTGACGTTATCAATGACGTTTTGGGCAGACAAGAGAAGATAAGGATTGTCACCAAGTCAAAAGTTGGCCACCCACTTATCAATTAGTCATCAAATCAATAGTTCCCAATTTTGGCCTATAAAAGGAGGCATTTGCCATGCATTTAGGCATCTTGGTTTCCAGATCAAGATCATGCTCTTCCTTTCTCTCTTTGTATTCTTTGTAATGTTTATGCTTTACTTTCATTAATATCAAGTTTATGCCTTTCATTTCCTTTCCTTTACTTAGTTAACTTTTATATTCTTATTTTGTTTATTTATTTTCTTTTCTTTCATTATGTCTAGCTAAGTTAATTATGTCAAGGTGAAAAGGTTACACTAATGGTGAAAGAATAAGTATAGTGTAAACTTAATATGGACTTTAATGTTTGATACTAACATGTTTTATATTTGTTATCTTATTCACTCTTTAATACTTTGCTTGTTAAATGACTAATCTTGATTTATGTTGTATAACACTTGGTACAACAAATGCTTGGCACTTTCATGGCCCATAATATATGGTATAACGGACACCTGAGCTATGAAAGGAACTTGATTTGTTGTTAACATAAGTTATAATCATGAATGCTTGACGAGATTTACAAGTATTAGCATTAATTGAATAAGATGACTAATGTAATCATGTTAACAATATATAATCTGATTGGAACCTCCTTTGTGTGTGGTTTCCAATTGAATAATATGAGTTTATACTATACTTATTTGATATACCATTAGTGGAACCTCTAACCTTGACATTTGTTATTATTATTGTTTAATCCTTACATTAATATTTTATCTCTAAGTTCTCATCATCATCATCTTCTTCTTCTTCTCTTTCTTTATTATTATTATTATTATTACTACTACTACTACTAGTATTATTATTATTATTATTATTATTATTATTATTATTATTATTGTTATCGTTATTACTATTATTGTTGTTTATAATTGTTGTTTATAATTTGTACAATTAACCTCCCTGTGGTTCGACCCCGGTCTTGCCGGGTTATTTATTACTTCGACACTCCTGCACTTGGGAGAAGGCATCAATCTTTTCGTCGTGTCAATGGACTTGTAATCCACCATGTCGTTCTTTAAGAATGATATCTATAAACCATGAAGATAAAATACAATTTATTAAGGATGGTCTGAGTAAGGAGTCTTTAGATAATCTTCTATTACCTCTTGAGACGCATCCTAGTGGAGATGTGCATTGTGCAATTCATGATTTATGCCCACTATTTCATAAAGAACATGATCGACTTAGTCTTAGGAATCTGACTAAAAAAAACCTTGTTTGCTAGTTTTTAAGAAAACTGGATGGGAAGCCTATCCCCGACCCATAGAGGGCGTTTAAGTTATTCTTGGACATAAAATCAAGGGAAGATGTGAGCTACAATCACTACCTGTACATACACATGCTTTTTCAAAAGTAAATATATAAATAAATAAATAGAGAGAGTGTGTGTGTGAGAGAGACTCTAGCTGGCCTACATATAGGTGGTATGATTGCCTTTCTAATTTCTCATCTATAAAATCCTCTCTTCTTTCTTTTCATTTCTACTCAACCCATACATTCAACAAATACAGAAGTGTGTAGAAATGACAAGTTCCTCAGGATATAAGAAATATTTGTGTTTTCGGTGGATCTAGTCTTGGGAAAGAAAAGGAGTTTTTAGAATCAGCAAATCATCTTAGTCAAGTGGTAGCTGAGAGAAAGATTCATTTAGTGTATGGGGGAGGTAGTCTTGGCAAATCTTTGAGCCTTCATTTATGAATCTTTATATTTTTTGGTTTTATTATTATGTTTTGTTATTTTTTATATTGGTTTGAGTGTGTTTAAGGTTTGTTAGTGTTTATTATTTCAGGTGATATCTTCTATACTCTATCTTTCTACCTTTAAACATTGAGAACAATGTCTCGTTTTAGTTGGGGGGGAGGGTAGTAGCTAAAAAAAAGTGTGTTTTCTATTTCATAAAGCATGTGCAAAATTATTGTTACTATGATGATAGAGTAAGGAGAACTTTTTATGACTCTTGAGACGCATTTTAGTAATTATTCTTAACAAGGTCTATCATAATACTTCTTAAAATATTCAGATTTACAAACTCTCGCATTGTTATCATTTAATTTTGCTCATATACTTATTTAACATATATTCTTAAACCTTAATTTGTAGACACACGCTTTAGCATATGATTGTGGGTTGCATATTTGATTATTACATTATTTATGTTCTTTTGTTAAAGGTAACAACTAAGGAAAATGGATAGCATATAAATAAAATAAAAAAAAAACAATGATGATGATAATAAAAATGTAGATAAGTTTTGTTTGATTTCGTAGCCTCTCTAATCTAAGTAATTAAGCCCAAAGGGGTGTCTTAACACCTAATACCCTAAAGTCAACTGACTTGGGAGCTATTAGCCCAACGCTTGTTACATGGGTTGAGGAGAAAAGCTTAAGGGAATCAAACATTGCACTATCTACATATCAGTATCTGCGACCCGAGTTACTAAGCTCGTAGGGGTGTCTCAACATCTAATACCCTAAGACCAACTGGTTTGGGAATTACTAAGTTATATGTATATATATTTAAAAAAAAGAAAAAGAAAAATAATAATCCCAACCCAAGGAAGTTAACATTAAACATTAGAACAAAAATTTTATTTTCTTTCAAGAAAAGCCCCATAATTATGTGTTGATAAATTGAGCACAAAAGAAAGATTTATTAATATCTTGTTAAGAGGTATTGAGTAGATATATAAATTTAATGAGAATTTGTTTATCTAGATAGATTAATATAAGTTAAATGATGAATACCTTGCTTTGTGGAATTTGCAAATTGTTTTTCTATTTTAACGTTTTGATTACTAGGGACTAATAATAAGCTAGTTAGGGGGTGATTGATCCTAAAAGTGTAATTTTATCAAGGTTTTATACCATCATTTTGCACTTGAAGTATCAATAACTTCTTAACTAAAGCATGTTTTATAATAATATATCTAATAATATAAAATACCTTTAATTTGTGGTAAATATTCATTTTAAATGTAGACCTATTACATAAATGAAAGGATTGATTGATGAATTTAAGAACTTAAATTGCAAGGGCAAAGAGATGACCAAACTTAGAAAAGAGATGTCGGCGCAATCTAAACCGAAACACTGTTCCGTAATTAGGTCATATCTGGAGTTATAGATCTTCGATTTAGGTCTTCTTTATATGGATGGAAAGGTAAGACATAGGTCTACAACTTTTATGGAACCCAAGATCTAAAAAGGCCATTTTCAAGTCCAAATTGTTGTAACAACAAAGAAGCCCGAATCTATCCTCTAGTCCGAGCACTGTTCAGTATTTTGGTCATATCTGGAGTTCTAGAAGCCAAAATGAGCTGAATATTTTACACAAGAAAGCTAAGAAAATTTCCTACAACTTTCATGTTTTTAAATGGCTCTAATTTTGACATTATCAATGATGTTTTTGGTAGACAAGAGAAGATAAAGATTGTCACCAAGTCAAGAGTTGGTCACCCACTCAAGAATTAGTCATCAAATCAATAGTTCCCAATTTTGGCCTATAAAAGGAGGCATTTGCCATGCATTTAGGCATCTTGGTGTCCAGATCAAGATCATGCTCTTCCTTTCTCTCTTTGTAATTTTTGTAATGTTTATGCTTTACTTTCATTAATATCAAGTTTATGCCTTTCATTTCATTTCCTTTACTTAGTTAACTTTTATCTTATTTATGTTCTTATTTTGTTTATCTATTTTTCTTTCTTTCATTATGTCTAGCTAAGTTTATTATGTTAAGGTGAAAAGGTTACACTAATGGTGTAAGAATAAGTATAGTGTAAACTTAATTTGGACTTTAATGTTTGATACTAACATGTTTTATATTTGTTATCTTGTTCACTCTTTAATACTTTACTTGTTAAATGACTAATCTTGATTTATGTTGTATAACACTTTGTACAACAAATGCTTGGCACTTTCATAGCCTATACTGTATGGTATAACCAACATTTGAGCTATAAAAGGAACTTGATTTGTTGTTAACATAAGTTATAATCATGAATGCTTGATGAAATTTACAAGTATTAGCATTAATTGAATAAGATGACTAATGTAATCATGTTAATAATCTATAATCTGATTGGAACCTCCTTTGTGTGTGGTTTTCAATTGAATAATAAAAGTTTATACTATACTTGTTTGACATATCATTAGTGGATCCTCTAACCTTGACATTTGTTATTATCATTGTTTAATCCTTACATGAATATTCCTTCTCGAAGTTCTCATCTTCTTTTTCTTCTTTTTCTTCTTTTTCTTAATTATTATTATTATTAATATTATTATTAGTATTATTACCACTACTACTACTACTACTACTAGTATTATTATTATTATTATTATTATTATTATTATTATTATTATTATTATTATTATTATTATTATTATAGTTGTTGTTGTTATTGTTATTATTGTTGTTTATAATTTGTACAATTAACCTCCATGTAGTTCAACCGCAGTCTTGCCGGGTTATTTATTACTTTGACACTCTTGCACTTGGGAGAAGACATCAATATTTTAGTCGTGTCAATATCCATGAGAATTTAGGAAATTATGGTGTGCTTGAAATGGTGGTTGTGAAGTTTGTGCATTGTTGTTCTCACTCTTCCAACTAAAATTTAGGTGATTTCTCCAACCAGGGTTGTATGTTTGTAAGTATGGGTTATGGTTGACCCTTTGAAAACTGTTTAAAGCATGAGCTTGTTCATGAAGACATTCCTTAAAAGAAGGCAAGGTTGGACAATTATTGGTTGAGTGTTCATTTATCTCACATATTTGACACACAATGTTTTCAACAGATTTTAATTGACTACTCTTTTTCAATTCTAGTGCCTTGACTTTTCTAGTAAAATATGCAAATTTGGCTTAAAGGTCATGATCTTCCTTAAGGTTGTACATACCTCCATTAGATGTATGAGGTTGAGTTTTACTCGGTGCCTCATAAGTACCCGCAGTGTCCTAATTTTGAGTATTTTTAGCTAACAAGTCTAAGTACTTCATTGCTTCATCAGGGTCTTTATCTTTAAAAGTTCTATTGCACATCAGTTCAACCATTTGCCTATCTCTAGGTGTTAACCCTTCACAAAAATATGATACCAATCTCCTTGTTTCAAAACCATGATGAGGGCAAGTATTTAATAAGTCTCGATACCTATCCTAACATTGATAAAATGTTTCTCCTGGTTTTTGAGTGAAAGTGGTGATTTGTCTTTTAAAAGCGTTTGTTCTATGAGATAGGAAAAACTTCTTTAAAAACTGTTGTTGCATTTCATCCCAAGCACGAATGGATCCTGGTCTTAAATTTTATAGCTATGTTTTAGCTTTATCTTTTAATGAAAAAGAAAAAAGCTTTAATTGTTCATGCTACAATTTAAATTATTATATGTGTTGCACACCTCCTCAAATTCTCTTAAATGCAAATATGAATTTTCCAATTCTAAGCCATGAAAAGAAGGTAAAAGTTGAATAATACCTGGTTTAAAATTAAAATGAGATGCATCAGGAGGAAAAACTATGCATGATGGTGCACTTGTTCTTGTGGGATTCATGTGGTCTCTAAGTATTTTAACATGGTTATTCTCATTATTTTCATTATGAAGTGATTGATTATCTTCTTTGGCCATATTTTTTAAAAATGATGAGGATATCCTATAAAGTCTACGTACGTGACCACACTCTCATGTACGTATAGGAATAGAATAAAAGAAAAACAAACAAAAGAAGAAGAAACAAGAGAAAAGAAATAAAGTTATATACAAGAAAAGTGAAAAGAGAAAATAAAATAAATACTATAATTTGTATAAGAACTTACCTCTCTGGCAACGACACCAAAAACTTAACACGACTAAAAGATTGATGTCTTCTCCCAAGTGCAAGAGTGTCGAAGTAATAAATAACCCGGTAAGACCGGGTTCGAGAGGTTAATTGTAAAAATTATAAATAACAATAATATAACAACAATAATAATAACAATACTAACAATAATAGTAATAGTAATAACAATAATAATAGTAGTAGTAGTAGTAGTAGTAGTAGTAATAGTAATAATAATAACAATAATAATAATAATAAAGACAAAAAAGGAGAAGAAGAAGATGAGAACTTTGAGATGTAATATTAATGAAAGGATTAAACAATGATAATAACACATGTCAAAGTTAGAGGATCCACTAATGGTATGTCAAATAAGTATAGTATAAACTCTTATTATTCAATTGGAAACCACACACAAAGAAGGTTCCAATTTGATTATAGATTGTTAACATGATTACATTAGTCATCTTATTCAATTAATGCTAATACCTGTAAATTTCGTCAAGCATTCATGATTATAACCTATGTTAACAACAAATCAAGTTCCTTTCATAGCTTAGGTGTCGGTTATACCATACAGTATGAGCTATGAAAGTGCCAAGCATTTATTGTACTAAGTGTTATACAATATAAATCAAGATTAGTCATTTAACAAGAAAAGTATTAAAGAGTGATCAAGATAACAAATACAAAACATGTTAGTATCCAACATTAAAGTCCATATTAAGTTTATACTATACTTATTCTTACACTATTAGTCTAACCTTTTCATCTTGACATAATAAACTTAGCTAGACATAATGAAAGAAATAAAAATAGATAAACAAAATAAGAACATAAATAAGATAAAAGTTAACTAAGTAAAGGAAAGGAAATAAAAGGCATAAACTTGATATTAATGAAAGTAAAGCATAAGCAATATAAAAAAAATACAAGAGAGAAAGCAAGAGCATGATCTTGATCTGGAAACCAAGATGCCTAAATGCATGGCAAATGCCTCCTTTTATAGGCCAAAATTGGGAACTATTGATTTGATGACTAATTGATGAGTGGGTGACCAACTCTTGACTTGGTGACAATCCTTATCTTCTCTTGTCTACCCAAAACGTCATTGATAACATTAAAATTAGAGCCACTTAAAAACATGAAAGTTGTAGGAAATTGTCTCAGATTTGTTGTGTAAAACATTCAACTCATTTTGACTTCTAGAACTCCAGATATGGGCCAAATAATGAACAGTGCTTGGGCTGAAAGACAGATTCAGACTTCTTTATTATTGCTACAATTTGGACTTCAAAATGACTCTTTTAGATCTTGGGCTCCATATGAAAGTTGTAGGCCTATGTCTTACCTTTCCATCCATATAAATTGGACCTAAATCTGAGATATATAGCTCCAGATATGACCCAATTACCGAACAGTGTTCCGGTTTGGATTGTACCGACATCTCTTTTCTAAGTTTGGTCATCTCTTTGTCCTTTCAATTTCAGTTATTAAATTCATCAATCAATCCTTTTATTTATGTGATAGGCTTGCATTTAAAATGAATATTTACTATAAATTAAAGGTATCTTATATTATTAGATATATTATTATAAAACATGCTTTAGTTAAAGAGTTATTCATACTTCAAGTGCAAAATGATGATATAAAACCTTGATAAAAATACACTTTTAAGTATCAATCAATTACAAAAATAATGTTTTTATCCTTGAGAAAAACAAAACAAAGAAGTTAAGATTGGGGGGTAAAATGATTTTTTCATGAGATTCATTTGGTATTATTAAATTGAGTGAGGGTAAATCAATCTTTTTTTTTGTAAAATAATTTAATTATCATTGAAAATAAAAAAAACATTAATTGAAATACACGAGCCTTATAGTCCTTTTATATTAGGATTAATATTTTATTTTATATTGATAAAAAATTATGTTTTCGTCCTAAAGAAAAATAACCAATAAAGTTAAGATTAGAGGGCAAAATAGTCTTTTATGAGATTCAATTCGTATTATCAAATTCAATGGAGTTGAATCATTCTTCTTGTTTTTTTAACGCATTAACATGACATAATTATACTTCAAAGTAAAACAAATAAAAAATAAATTAGAGTACTAGGGTTTTTTCCTTTTCTTCCCTTTCTTCTCTCTCCTAACATTAAATTTCACCCTATACCTTTCAAAAATTAATTATGTCTTCTAGCTTGTATTTGTTTCTATTTCGATCCTCATTTTTTTTATTGCTATGTTTTTATCATCTTCTTGATTTGTTTTTCTACTTTACACCTCAACATTTTTTCCATTTATTTTTTTATTCAAGTACGGTCCTCATTATTTTAATTACTATTTTTTATTATTTTCTTAATTAAATTTATTTTTAATTTAGTTTATAATTATTTTCTTTCATTTAATTTTCATACTTAATTTGATTCTCATTGTTTTGTTTACTATTTGTTTTGTCTTTTTTAATTTTTTATGATTATGAATTTTACTTCAAGATTTTTTCATGTTTGCATTATATGGAGTAATCTTGGTTTTATAACTTATTTTACTAGTTTTGAAGAATAACCTGATTTAACTTAAGTTTTTTTAGGTTCTTTTTTTTTTAATATATATATTTTTAATTTTATCCTTTAACATTGGGTTATCGAGCCTTGAGTTTTGTGATTTGTTCCGCATTCCTTTCTATGTGGTTATCTTGATCCTATATCATGAGCCGTGTGTTAGTCGAGTTAACTTAGTTTTTATAAGTTTTTTCTTAAATTGATTTTTTTAATTTTATGATTTTATATTAGATTATTTGGCCTTCAACTTTGTTGTTTTTTATGTTTTCCTTTATGTGGGTTTGTCTTAGGTCATGGGTTGAGTCAAGTTAACCTAGGTGACTTGAGTTTTTTTAATGTTTTTATTGATTTAAATGTTTTTTTTTTAAATGTGTTTTTTTTATCTCATATCACAGTTCACATGTTAGTTGAGTTAACTTGAGTTTAAATGGGTTTTCTCTTTAGATTTTTTTTTTTATGAAATTGATTTTTTTTCAAATGTATCCTTTGACATTAGGTTATTGGACCTTGCATTTTATGATTTTTTTCATTTTCATTTATATAGGGTTATCTCAAGTTACAAATTAGTCAAGTTAACTCGAGTTAACACAAGTTTTTTTTTTATTGATTATAACTTTGATGTTTTTTAGTTTGTTTTTTTTAATTAATTTTTTTTAATCATGATCTCATATTATGGATAGTTGGTTAGTCTAATTAACCTATATTTTTTTATTTCAAGTTTTATTTTTTTATTTTTTATTTTATCATCTAATATTAGATTATTAGACCTTAAAATTTATATATATTTTTTATTTTTTTCCTACAGTGTTATTCCAATTTTATATCATGAGTCATAAATTAATTAAGTTAACATGAATTAACTTGAATTATCATTGCTTGAGCATCTTTTTATATTTTAAAAAAATTATAATATGATATATTTATTTGTTACTATATTCACTAAATAAAAAAAGATAAAAAATAAATAAAACTAAAAACATATACCACTTTTAAATTACAAAAAACTTGGTGCATAGTTTTGATAAAAAAAAAAAGGTTACATTAAATTAAATAATACTCAAGATTTTGAATATTCAAGTATTAATTATTAACAAACATTTAAACACATAGATAGTTTATTTAAGGGCAAATTAAAAAAAGTCTATGTGACAATAACTTGTCAAAAAAAGAGAAAATGGAGCAAATTAGGAGTAACAATAATTTAATTTTTTTATTATTTTTTAATTTAATTTATTTTTTAATTTAATTTGTAAGCATTTTCTATTATTTAATTTTTATACTATATTTGATTCTCTTTGTTTTGATTACTATTTATTTTGTCTATTTTAATTTTTTATGATTACAAATATTACTTTATAATTTTTTTATTTTTGCATTTTATGGAGTAATTTCAGTTTCATAACTCGTTTCACTGGTTTTGAAAATTAATCCAATTTAATTTTAGTTTTTTTTTTTTAAATATGTTTTTCAATTTCATTCTTTAATATTGGGTTATCGAGCCTTGAATTTTGTGATTTATTTTGCATTCCTTTCTATGTTGTTATATTGATCTCATATGCTGAGTTGTGGGTTACTTGAGTTAACTTATTTTTTTACTCTTTTTTTTTAATTGATTTTTTTAAAAGTTTGTCATTTAATATTAAATTATTGGATCTTAAACTTTGTTATTTTTTTATGTTTATCTTTAAATGGGTTTGTCTTAGGTCGCAGGTGAATCAAGTTAAACCCGGTTGACTAGAGTTTTTTTAATAGTTTTTTAATGATTTAACTATGGTTTTTTTGGTCCTTTTTTATATATATATATATATATATATATATCTCATATTGTGGTTCATAAGCTAGTTGAGTTAGTCCAAGTTTAAATAAGTTTATTTTATATTGTGGATAATTAAACTAGTTAATCCATTTTTTTTAATTTTTTTTATTTATTTATTTGATATTAAATTAGTATATCTTGAGGTTTATAATTTTTTTATAAAATTATTTTAATTTTATATTGTAAATTATAAGTTAATTAAATTAACACGAGTTAACTTCATTGTATATTTTTTTATATTTAAAAAATATTTTAAAAAAATTCACGGACATGTTATATAATATATAATGTTTAGCTATTTATTTATTACCATATAACAATAATAAAAAAAAACCATAACACTTTTAAACTAAAAAAAACTTGGTAGTTTAGTTTGACAACAAAAAAGAGGTTACATTAAATTAAATAATTCCTGAAATTCTTAATCTTCGAGTATTAATTATTAACAAACATTTAAACCACGTAAATAATTTATTTGAGGGCGAATTGAGAAAATTAGGAGTAACAATAACTTGTCAAAAAAGGGCTGGTGCTTTACTTTTCCCAATCCCAAACTAATAATTAATTTATTAGAAACAATAAATAAATCAAAGGGTCAATACTCAATAGCTCAGCAAGAGAAGAATGGATAGAGAGAGAGAGAGAGAGAGAGAGAGAGAGAGATAGGAAGGTCAAATCGAGTGGCGAAGGGTTTTTTATAATTATTTTCGTGGCTGTGGTTCTTGCTGTCTTTGCTACTGTGTGTCTATATATATATATATATATATATATGAGAGAGAGAAAATAAAGAAAGCAATATATGTTTACATATTATATATAATAATAATAATAATAATAATAATAACAACTGAGATAGAGAATAAAAAGAACAGAGGGAGAAGGGGAGCCGGAAGATAATTCTTTGTAGAATAGATAGACACAATAACAGGAGAGAAAGAAAGGGAGAAAAAATAAAAAGATAAACCACCAAAATTTCTGAAATAGTTATAATTAAGTCTCTTATCATCATCGGATCTTATCTTCTGTTTTTGTAATGGATCCATTTGATTTGATTCGCAAAGGTATATATATTTGTATGCTTCTCTTCGTCTTTGACTCTTACAATAGATCTTTCTTCTTCTTTAGGTTTTAGCTATTTAGTGTTCGAGATCTTTATGGATTGACTGTGTAGGTTATGGTGATTGATCTGTAACGGTTGCTTTTATTCGTTTTTTGTGAAAATAACTTTATTGGGTTTTGATTTAATTATTCTTTGTTGGTTTTTGGGTTCAAATTGAGGTAATTTGTTTGTGTTTCATGAGCTGTAACCTAGTATTTAATCAATTATGGGTTTTGAAGTGTTGTTTTGTGCTATGGGGTCCTAATTAGTGCAATTGACTCGCTGTTTTACTGAAAATATTTGTTTTTTATTCACACGGTATGCATTTTGTGCTGATTCGTTGATGGTTCAGAGCATTCAATTGTGCTTCTACTGGGTTGAAAATGATTTGAATATTGTAGTGAAGTTTCTGTTCTATTTACACTATATATTTAGTGTAATTGTAAAAGCTGAACACTGAAAATGGGTATGCTAAAGTTGCTTCATTTAGGATAATTTTCAATTGAGATATGCCTGTTGGAGATCTTGGTATCCTTTTCAGGCAGGGTTTGTTGAGGTCAACTGTGGCCAGGACTGGATTGTATGCATGCGGGTGTGTCATGGGATTTGTACTTCTTTTTGTATGTTTGACTGATAAGTATAATTAAATGAAAATGTTTTACAGGTTTTGGATAAAGCCTACTGCAACTCAGGAGGGTTATTCTTTGTATCAGTCTCTTTTTATGCATGTAGATTTCCTTTTCTCTCTTCTTTCTTTCCATTTTAGTAAAGAAATGAACTTATCCAAGAAAGGTTCTTTAACCAACGATACAAAGCTTAGTCTTCCAAACAAGGCTACAACCTTGAACCCAAATGCTGCAGAGTTTGTTCCCTTTTCCCTCAGATCATCCTCTTCTCCATCTGGAAGTACCTCAAAAACGACAGATGCTGCAGCAAAACTCGCTACTTCTGGAACTGTAGGGAAATCAGTTCTTGATCGATCAGAATCATCTGTTTCTAATGCTTCTGATGATGAGGCCCATCAATTCTGGCGTCACCAGCTCCCAGATGATATCACCCCTGATTTTAAGGTCATGGGTGAAGATGAGTCTCAGGGACTTGGAGGGCTCTCTTTAGCAGGCTTGTCTTTACATGACAGTAGTGAAGTGCCGAGATTCCATGCCTCCTCCAGAAGTGGATATGTCTTGACTGAGCAGCAGGAACCATCACCACATCATATCAATGGTAGCAGCTTCAGTGAAAATATGAGATATGCTGTTGCTTCATATGGGGAAGATCCTACTTCAGCAAGTTTTTTGAACTTGCCAACTAAGCCATGGGACAAGCAAATTGCTAACAGTGATCAACTTCTTAGCAATGGTAGGGAGGTACATCCATACAATGGAAATTCTAGACATGGGTTCAGAAGTGAAATATTAGGTGAGCATGCAATAGTGGATGATACTGAAATAAACCTTTTGGAGTTGTTGGCTTCACAATTCCCTGGGTTTGCTGCTGAAAGCCTGGCGGAAGTTTATTTTGCAAATGCCTGTGACTTAAATCTCACTATTGAGATGCTCACTCAGTTAGAGGTGAACTCCTTTTTCCTTGTCTCTAATCACATTTAATTTGGCCGGATCACATTTTGCAAAGGCTTTTACAATGATGTATTATTTTAATGCATTGTCAAAATGATGTGCCTGCACGCTCTTTGCTTAACTGCAAGATGTATTTTTATTTTGTTTCTGTATTTCCATTAATTCTCTTGAAATTTTCAATCCAAACTGTCTATATTTCCCACAACTTCTATTTATTGGAATAAATACAGTGTAAACAGTTCTTTTGCTGCCCATTCAAGAATTTTGTGGAGATGCAGTGCCTCTGCTATTTGGTTGGACGCTAACTTTGGTGACCAATGCCTCTCATGCCTTATTTTGGCAGGGAAGAGTTTGCTCCCGAGAGTTTTTGGTGACCCAATGGGACTATAGCTTATGTGTAACCTCAAATTGTTAAGACACTGTGCCTGGTAACAGGGGGTTAGTCCATTTGTTTTGGTCTTTTCCTCCTATTGAAGATCTGAGGTTTCTTTTGTTAATGTGCAATATCCATTGCAATAGTTGTGTAAATGTGGTTTATTAGGAGCACCAGTCCTTGACCTCAAGGATAACATATTTTCTTATATTCCATGAAGTAGCTAAAACCCCTCATCCCATTCGTGAATGATTCTGCAGATCAGAGTTACATTTTTTTGTGCATGCGCCTTAGCCTTGCTTTGTATATTGAGCTGTTATGTTACATGTTGTCTTCTATTTGTAGCTCCAAGTTGATGGTGGCTTCAATCAGACTACGAACTCGAAGACTTTGTCAGCTCCCACTCCCAATATCAGTGCACTGGACTTTCCAGCACTTACCGTGCCAGATAATCAGAATGGTCCTTCAAAATATGCTGGAGATGATCTTCAGCAAGCTGGCATTCCTTATCGATCTTCTAACAAAGACAACATGCTTATATTCAAGTCTGGTGCTTCCTTTTCATCTAGAGGTGCTGTGGATTTTGCATCAGCTGTCAGGAAATTGGCTTCTCAAGATTCTAGTTTGTGGAACCATGACAGAAATGGTTCTGCTGATTCAACTGTTGGCTCAAGCAGAAGTTCCCATGTTTTGGCTAGTGCTTATAGTGGTGGTCATGGGAGAGGCATTTATGCAGATAGGTCGCAAAGTCGTGGGTCAGGCCAAGCAGCTCCTGTCTGGCTTGAAACTGGAGAAGCAGTGGGTAATATTCCTTGGTCAACACAATTACTTAGTTTATGAACCTTTTTAATTTGGGAATGCCTTTCCTGTGTATATTTCCATTAACATTGTTGAGATGGCAGCAAGCATGTATTCTGAGATGCGGGAAGAAGCTCGTGATCATGCACGTTTAAGGAATGCATACCTTGAACAGGTATGTCCTCAAGATTTGTTTGTTGTTATACTTTTTAAACTTTTCTTATTCTGACCATCAAGGTGTTTTGTGATCAAACCATGATCAAATTTGGCTCGAGAAAGGTGTACGGGTCATCATAACTCATAAGGAGGTATATGGACTGATGATGGCCCTTTATAGTGCAGAAATCAGGATTATAATTTACACAAGTCTCCTAGATGACCTCCAAACCCACCATGTCCTCCTCTTAAGTCTCAAGCAGGATTGAAATAAACTCAACTGAATTCCAAGTTGAACAGTAAGCTATTGGATGATCCTAAGGTGAAAATTAAATAACAGAATCTAGAACAAACTACAGTTGTACATGCTCACCTAGGATCAAGAACAAATCAAGTTGCACGGGCAAGCATGCATGCTATCAGCCTAAAACATGCTGGGTAAGCACCTGTTGCTGATAGATTTGCTTCTAAACTTTTTGCTGATGTGCTGCTGCGGTGGATATTGTACTAGATTATTATGCAGCAAGTTTGATGCATGCTGACCGCGGTGACCAATAATGTGCAAGTCTGCTCCAATCTTTATTCATTATTTGATTTTTTTGTCATATGCCAGCATAATATTAAAAAAAAAAATCAAATCATAAAGCTGTAATGGTTTTCATCTCACAACAGGCACGTCAAGCTTACCTCATTGGAAATAAGGCTCTGGCAAAGGAATTGAGTGCCAAAGGACAACTGCACAATATGCATATGAAGGAAGCTCATGGAAAAGCTCAAGAATCCATCTATCGCCAGAGGTTTGTCAATTCTTGTTGCAGTGTGTTTCAGCCATGACAAGTTGATGTATTGGGATCGATGGAGGATAGGTTTTTCCTTTCTTGCCTCATTCCCTCTTCTGATCATCTGTTTTAGCATTAGCTGCGACATGCTGATGCCTCATGTCTGACAAATGCTCTTCTCCCTTTTTTCTTTTGATTCCTTTAAGCAAATGATGCTGTGCTTGTCTGGTTAGATCATTTCATTTTCTAAAATCATTTTACCCTCCATTTTCCATTTTCCATTTCTTCCTTTGATTGCATTCTTGGCTGCGGGGACCTGTTTTTTCAAGCAGCATCAGCAATGTCTGCTGTGAAGAGCCATAACTAGAAATTCTCGTTTGTGTTCATTAATTCTGAGATCTTGGAGTTTTGTTTTCTTTTTTGGTAAGCTAATAGTTGGTTTTTGTTCTCTCTTACTCTCTGCCTGAACTTTGTTTCCAGGAATCCAGCTAGTCTAGAGATGCAGGGAACTGGGAGAGGGCATGAACGAATGATAGACCTTCATGGGCTGCATGTAACTGAAGCCATTCATGTGCTAAAGCATGAGTTGAGTATTCTGAGGAGCACAGCACGGGCAGCAGATCAGCGTTTGCAGGTTTATATATGTGTTGGAACAGGCCATCACACTAGGGGTGCTCGCACTCCCGCAAGACTTCCAGTTGCTGTACAGCGATACCTGCTTGAAGAAGAGGGCCTGGACTACACTGAACCACAGCCAGGGCTGCTTCGAGTAGTGATGTATTGAAGCAGCATCACAGCAACATGATGAGGTATAGGAGTTTTTTGACACAATGCAAAACCCAAGCCATAGTCATCAAATCATTCTTGTATCTGTATATGGAAGATATTGAAGAGAAAGTAGTTGAAAGCCTGAAAAAAATAAAAAAAAGAGAAAAAATGTGAAGTTAGGGAAAAGGTAAACAAAAGGGAGCAGAAGTGTATCATTAAGGTGTTAACAGGTTGACAGCAGAATTACATTTTGGTAGCGATCAGGGAACCTACATGAGCCGAACTTTTGCAGCTCGTTGCATTTTGTTAATTTTGTAACTTATTTTTCTGTCACAGTTTTTTTTTTTCCTTCTTTTTCCCAGATGTAACTGATAGAATTGAATTCCATGATAGTGCAATTCGTCAAGTATGACTAATGTGTGATGGCTGCAAAATTTTGGATTACAATCTGGGATAGATGAGCACTGATTATCGGTTAAAATGGGTGAAAGTTCAGTTGTGGTGACGTTAAAACGGTTTGGTCTGCTGGTGATAGTCACTGCATGAACCAGCTTTCCAAATGGATTGCACTTCTGAAATTGTGCTGTGGCACGGTAACACTGTAAATTCTTTCCTGTTGGAGCCTGGAAGGCGAAGTGGAACTGTGGCTATGCACAGTCTCCAATAAACGTAAAGCATTAGTAACAAATATCAATGGACATTCTCTCATTTGTTCCTTAAATCTCTCCTTTCTTGTGCTCGTTTGAACTTGTAACTTAATTTTCAATTAAAGGGGTTTTATAACATTTTTTATTTCGTGTACACGAACATTAAACTCATGTATATGATGTATTTTAATGCAAGAAATAACCTTTAGCATGTGTGTGTGTGTAAACAAATTGCGTAAGTGAAATGTTTGGTTTAAAAAATAAATTTATAAATCATGTAAAGCTAGCAGGCTTAAATCTTACTGAATGGCTTATTATGAGTATGAGATTTAACTAAGAGGTAAGGATATGATAGGAGCAATTATTTATGTAGAGACTTAATTGAGATAAATCTTTAAAATATAAGCTTCTTATCAGGAGCGTTTTTTGTGTCGAATATATCATGTTACTTTTCTATTATTTTGTATAGAAAAAAAAAACAGAATTAAATTAGTATAATTAGATGTATAAGGAAAAGTTCAAATTTACTTTCATAATATAAAAACAAATTAAGATATTTCCCCTTACATCTAAGATATAACAACAAGAAGTTTATATATATATATAGTGCATTTTAAAAGTGTATTTAGCTTATAAAAATATAAAATAAAATTCCCCTCATTTTATTATTATATAGGAGAATTGAATTTATATATTTTTAATATTTAAAGAAAGAAATCATAAAATAAGACTATTATAGTCTCTACAATACAATAACGGAGTGATAATAATATCAATAGAGTGAAAAAACAGCATCCTAAATTAAATTCATTATACGATCATGATGCAAAACCACATGCACGTATATAACTAATTATTATTTAGGTTAAAGAAAAACAAAGTTTAATCCATGATCAGTCCAAATCATTTTGAAGGGTATTTGGTACAGGGATGTTTGAGATTGAGATTTCAGAGCCAAACATCCCAAATCTCAGGGGATCTCAATGCCCTAAGATCTTAGATTGCTTGCAAGCCTACATTAAAATGGACTCTCTTTATTATTAAGAGAAAAACAATATACAATAGCTAGTAGGTTATTTATAAATATTTATGTCTCTTTTTCTTTAAATACAAGTCTTGTAATTTTTTTTTTAAATGGTCAATTTTTTATTAAGCTTTTTTTTTTGGAGAAAGTGGTATTTAAAAAAATATATTCTGAAATTACAACAGCGGAAATTTTTACACATTAATGCAAGTAAATTATATTTAAATAGTTTTATAATTTTATAGGCCAAAGAGCAAAGTTTAAGAGAGAAGAACCTTCCCATCCCTTTTTTTTAAAAAAAAATTAATATTGATATCTAGACTAATTTATATGTATTTTTATTAATCTCACATATATTAAAATTAATGATCATACAAACCTTCAGTAGTTCTAAAATTTATGAAAGTTAAACTGTTAATCTCTAAAAAATAAATCTAGAATCTGACTACTTGAATCGCACCTCTTAAATTTCTTCTCATTCCTTTCTTCACTTACATAATTATACTTGCTTATATTATTTTAAGAGGCTATAACAATCCTTGCTAGTTTACAAAGCTTGTATATCATAACTTGAGATTGATTAAAGATATAAAGCTTATTTGAGATTGTAGTAATGGTAGTGGTTTGAAGTATTTTTTATTTAAAAATATATTAAAATAAATTTTTTTAAAATTTTTAAAAATTATTTTTAACATGAATACATCAAAATGATCTAGAAATATATATTTTTTTTATTTAAAAAATTTAAAATCCTTGAATATGCGATTTCAACTGTATTCCTAAACATACTTGTAAGTAATAACAAAGAGGATAAGCGAAATGATGGGAGAATTGTGAGACTTGCAAGGGTAATAATTAAACAAAGTAAGAGATATAGGGTTACAAGTATAATTACCATTCTTTTTAGAGGACCCTAATTGAAAGAACTATAATTACAAGGATCCAAGTAAAAGAGCCTATAACATAAAGATGAAATCTCACTTTTGAAAATTTTTGGATAGACCATGGCAGCCTGTCACCCTTAAAGCAAGCATCGGGCAAGCCCTTGGCAATATTGTTAATTGGAAATGCAAGATAGTTTTTGATTATTATTCTCGTATAAAGGAATAAAAAAAATGAAAATAGAGAATACAAGATAAAATATAAAATAAAATGAAAATAAAATAATATTTGGTAATGATATAAAAGATAGAGTGTTTGATTCTTATCTTATTTGGTTGATAAATGATAATATAAAATAAAATATAAAAAATCTATTTTATTATTAATATATATTATTATCAAATTTATATATTTTTTTAAAAATAATAATTAGATTTTGTTTCTATTTTAATTTATATTAATTGTTAAAATTAATAATTATAATAATTCTAATTATAAAATTTAGATAAGCATTGCCTTAGAACTTAGACACTGCATAACCTTGATCAATCCAAGTTTTTTTTTTAAATCAATAATTAACTTGATTTTATTTGTTAAAAAACTCAGGCCAATTTATGAACTAATCTACACTTGGGTTAAAAACCCACTAGTTTTTTTTTAATATTTTTAGTTAAAACAATGTTGTTGTTTTTTTTTTTAAATGGAGTTGACATTCTTAACCTATAATTCAGGCCTTGTCTTGATTTAATTCTCGAGTTAGGTTGTAAAATTATAATAATAATCACTTTTATCCTTATATGTTTTAGTTGAACAAATTTGAAGTTAAGAGTTTTTTTAAAAAAAAATTTAGAGATAAAGAATAATAAATATTATTTGTGGAGAAATATCTCATACATGTCTCATGTTTAAAAATACAAAAATTCACTTTAAAATTATCTTAGCGATATATTTATTTTCATGTATTTGTATCTTTTCAACAAATACATTTATGTACTCTTATTTTTATCTATTGTATTCTAAAATGGTAACAAAATGCTATTTAACAATTCTAAAAATATTCATGGATATCTTTATATTTGGGCTAAAATTATTTTTTTTGGATTTGATTATTTATTTGTTTTAATTTTCTTTGAAAAATATATTCCTTTTGCAACAATAACTCATGTTACTGTTATTTGAAAATTATATATACTAATAACTAATTTTGCAATAATAAAAATCCCCTTTGTACCTATTTTCTTCTCATTTTTTAACTAATTTAATTACAAATTAGAAAATACATTTGATTATATTTGGTGTCTTAGCTCATTTTTCATTTTTCTTCTATTTTTGTTTTCAATTATAACCTTACACCATAATTTATAGGTTGTATAATACTTTACTTCCTCTTTTACGCGCACTGAAAAAATTAACAATAAAGTTTGGATTATTTATAATATTTTCATTATATTAAGATCTTTTGTACTAATTATTATAAATTTATCGTCAAATTACAAACAAAAATTACTAAATAAGGGACACCCAAAGTAGTAATAAAGATGATTTTTATTAAACAGTACACAAAATTTATAAATAAATCTAAAAGATTAAAAGAGATCCAAACCTATCCCTTAAACCATTTAAAAGAAAAGACAATCATTAATTGAAATAAATTGATGGAATCATGGGTTTTAAAATGAAATTAAGCATTTAATCTTTGAGTTCTAGCTAAACATTAGGTCTAATTAAATCAATGCTCATGGTATGAAAAAACTTATTTAGAAGCTAAATAAATGAAAAAGTTTACTTTAAAGAAATTGTACACATGTTTTGGAAAAGAAGGGAAGGAGAAGAGTGAGATTTTCTATTGCAAGAATAAGAAAATTTCCTTACCAAAAATATCAAAAGCAAATCTAGATAAATCAAACATAATTTTCTTTGCAAATACCTAAATAAATTAATTGATCTTGGTGTCAAAAAACCTCTAAAAGAAATATATACAACTTTTATGTTTATAACTTTCTTAAAATAAATCGATATGAAAGATAAAATAGAGCTTGAAGTCAGGGATTGAAATTTTTTATTTCTAGAAAAAATCATGAAACAAATAAAATGAAATTTTTAACCATAAAAAATAAAATCAACCAGAGCCGGTGAAAGAAAAAGTTTCCATCATTAATAACCTTGGATGGAGGAAGAAGGAGGTAAAATCATACTTAACGGTTGAGAAATTCAACCTAAACATAGTTTCTTCTTTATTTATGTATTTATTTTATGTTTTAGCATGAATTCTATTTTTGTTTGTAATAATCTAATTATGAATTAAATATTATTGCTAAGTCTCCAATATAGCCTAGCCTCTTGATGGCATTTTTGAATTTTTAATTTATGTTATTGAAGTATTTATTAATCCTTATTGAGTGTGTACCATTATATCTTATGTCTTTGAATGATTGATCATCGTTTAAATAAATTGTTGAATGTTGTTTGCTTTTTATGATGTATGCCTTGAATCAAACAAAAAATACAGATGTCCCAACATGATTTACATGTAAGATGTATTCCATATGATTGAGATAATGAACTCTTAAATGGTTTAATGAAATAGCAATGCCGAAACCTATTGGTCAATTTGGATAGGTGATTTTTATTTTTAATATTTGCATACTTGATGAATGTGTAAAATAAAAAGTCTCTTAATAAAACAGGTCTTTTCTTTACCTAGTACTTATGTTTATTCCATCCAAAAAATATGTAAAGAATTAAGGGTTAGAAGAGAAATATAACTTTCTTCATCAATTTCCTAATGGGATCTCAAACTCTTAAAGGGTTATTATAGATCATGATACATTTTCTTTTAAGCTTTCTTTAAATATTTTTTTGAGTGTAAAAATCATGAAGCTTTGAGTCCGTAGGCATTATGATTTTATTTGATTATTTTATGTTTACAATTAAATAATTGCTTATATATGGTGATATGACCAAAAGATTGATGTTTTCTTCCAAGTGTAGGAGTGTCGAAGTAATAAATAACCCGGCAAGACCGAGGTCGAAGCATAGGGAGATTAATTATATAAATTATAAATAACAACAACAATAATAGTAGTAGTAATAATAATAATAGTAGTAGTAGTACTAATAATAGTAATAGTAGTAGTAGTAGTAATACTAATAAAAAAAAAGAATAAAAGAAGAAGAAGAAGAAGAAGAAGTTGATGAGAACTTTGAGATGGAAGATCAATTTAAGGAGTAGACAAGGATAACAACAAATATCAAGGTTAGAGGATCCACTAATATTATATCAAACAAATATAGTATAAACTCTTATTACTCAATTAGAAACCACACACAAAGGAGGTCGCAATCAGATTTTAAATTGTTAACATGATTACATTAATTATCTTATTCGAATGATGCTAATACTTGTAAATATTGTCAGACATTCATGATTATAACTTATGTTAACAACAAATCAAGTTCCTTTCATAGCTCAGTTGTCGGTTATACCATACAGTATGGGCTATAAAAGTGTTAAGCATTTGTTGTACCAAGTGTTATACAATATAAATCTATATTAGTCATTTAACAAACAAAATATTAAAGAGTGAACAAGATAATAAATACAAAACATGCTAGTATCAAACATTAAAATCGATGTTAAATTTACACTATTCTTATTCTTACACCATTAGTGTAACCTTTTCACCTTGACATAATAAATTTAACTAAACATAATAAAAGAAAGAGAAATAAATAAATAAAATAAAAATATAAATAAGATAAAAGTTAACTAAGTAAAGAAAAGGAATTGAAAGATATAAATAAGATATTAATAAAAATAAAACTTAAGCATTACAAAAATATAAAGAGAGAAAGCAAGAGCATGATCTTGATCTGGAGACCAAGATGCCTAAATGCATGTCAAATGCATTCTTTTATAGGTCAAAATTAGAAACTATTAGTTTGATGACTAATTGATGAGTGGGTGACCAACTCTTGACTTGGTGACAATCCTTATCTTCTCTTATCTGCCCAAAAAATCATTGGTAACGTCAAAATTAGAACAATTTGAAAATATGAAAGTTGTAGGAAATTATCTGAGCTTTCCAACAAAAAATATAGAAGTCATTTGGACTTCTAAAACTCTAAATATGGGCCGAATACTAAAAAATATTCGGGTTGCAGGACATATTCAGATTTGTTTTATTAGTGCTACAATTTAGACTTGAAAATGGTCCTATTAAATCTGGACTCCCTATGAAAGTTATAGACCTATATCTTACATTTCCATCCATATAAAGTAGACCTGAATCCATGATCTACAACTCTAGATATGACCCAATTGCCGAGCAGTGTTTCGATTTGGACTACATTGACATCTCTTTTCTAAGTTTGACCATCTCTTTGTCCTTTTAATTTTAGTTCTTAAACTCATCAACCAATCCTTTTATTTATGTGATAGACCTACATTTAAAATGAACATTTACCATAGATTAAAAGTATCTTATATTATTAGATATGTTAGTATAAAACATATTTTAATTAAGGAGTTATTGATACTTCAAGTGCAAAATAATAATATAAAACCTTGATAAAAATGCACTTTTAAGTACTAATTACACCCCCCACCAGCTTATTACTAGTTCTTAGTAATCAAAGCATTAGAAAAACAATTTGCAAATTCTACAAAGTAAGGTATTCATCATTCAACTTTCATTAATCTATTGGATAAACAAACTCTCATTAAATTTATACATCTTCTCAATACCTTTTAAATAAGATATTAATAAACCTTTCTTTTGTGCTTAATATATCAACATATATTTATGGGACTTTACTTGGAAGAAAATAAAATTCTTATTCTAATATTTAAGGTTAACTTCCTTGGGTTGAGATTTTTTTTTGTTTTTTTAAATATATATACATGTAACTTAAAACACAATGCATCTTTAACTTATGTAATGAGCTTCAACTAATGACTCTAAAATTAGTTAGTCTTAGAGAATTAGGTGTTGAGACACCCTTACGTGCTTAGTAACTGGGTTTGTAGATACTGATACGTAGATAGTGCAATGTTTGATTCCTTAAGCCTTTTTCCTCAACCCATGTAACAAACGTTGGACCAATAGCTCTCAAGTCAGTTGACTTTAAGGTATTAGGTGTTAAGACACCCCTTCGAGCTTAATTGCTTAGGTTAGGAAGGCTACGAAACCAAACTTATCTATATTCTTATTATCATTATTTTTTTTCTTTTTAATTTTTTTAAAATTATATATTATCCCTTTTTCTTGGTTGTTACCTTTAATAAAAGAACATAAACAATGTAATAATCCAATGCGCAACCTACAATCATATGTTAAAGTATGTGTGTGAAAATTAAGATTTAAAAATATATGTTAAATGAGTATATAAACAGATTTAAGTGATAATAATGTGAGAGTTTGCAAACCTGAATATTTTAAGAAGTATTATGATGGACCTTGTTAAGAATGGTTACTAAGATGCGTCTCATGAGTCACTTTAATAAAAGAGCTTATTTACTCTGTCATCCTAGTAACAATAATTTTGCACATGATTTATAAAATAAAAAATGCATTTAATTATTTTTTTTGTTAACTACTACCCTCTCCCTTTAACCAAAATGAGGCATTGTCCTCAATGTCCCAAGGTAGAAAGATAAAGTATAGAAGATATTATCTGAAATACCGAACATTGACAAACTTGAAACACATTTAAACAAATATAAAAAACAACAAAACAAAAATATTATGCTATTAAAAAAAATAAAAGACACAATTTTTTACAAACTATGACTCAAATCACAGTTGTGATTGTGGCTCATATCTTCCTTTGATTTTATATCCAAGAATGGCTTAAACGCCCTTTATGGGTCGTGGATAGACTTCCCATCCAGTTTTCTTAAAAACCGGCAAACAGGGTCTTTTTTTAGTCAGATTTCCAAAACTATATCGAGTATGTTCTTTATGAAATAGTGACCATAAATCATGAATTGCATGATACTTATCTCCACTATGATGATACTTAAGAGTCAATAGAAGATTATCTAAAGACTCAGTGTTTTGAAATAAATCCCAGCTTTTGATAATTTTCATAGATTTTGCAGAATGCATGTGAATCCTTGAACATGGTAGGCTAATAAAATCTACTTTGTAAGATTTTTGCAGTTGCTTTCTTTAATGAGAAAGGACTCCCACATGTCTCGGAATGATAAAATTTAATGATACTACTTACCTCATTTTCAAGAAAGAAACTTTAAAATATTTGATTAGGATAATATTTGAATAAGTAAAGGTTATCCCAATAAAAGTTTTGCATGTTGCTCAAAAACTTTTTTTGTCTTAGTTATCCCAATGAGCTGACAAAAATCCTGAATCAAGAAAATTGATATTTTTAGCAAACCAAGGCATTGATCTAAGAGAAACTAAAGATTCAACAAGAAAGTAATCATTGATTGGTGTGATGTCGTATATTGAATCTATTGTTAATTTTGACAAATGATCCGTGATAACATTTTCGGTGCCTTTTTCATCCTTGATTTTTTCCTGTTTGAAAGTCTTAAATATTTCACAATCATGATTAAGTTCCCTTTGTTTTGTCATGACTTGAGAAAATAGAAGTACTGGTGGGGAATCAATTTTTTCCTTGCAATATTCAGATTCAACCCCTTCTTTACCCTTAGATATTGACTCATCATCTTTCTCACAAGGTTCAAGAATGAGTTTTTCAATAACCTTACCACTGTGAAGAGTGATGACTGATTTGACTTGATCTATTTGTTGACTTCCAAAACTACTTGCATTTATATTGTATTGCCCCTTTAGATTTTGCTGTGGTTGAGATAGAAACTTACCTTTCTCTTGAAAACTAAGAGCAGATGTGAATTTTGCAAGAATATCTTACACTATAACAATCTATAATGTTTCATGAGAAAATCTATAGTTATAATTTTTAACCAGCTCATTATTAAAAACAATAAAAATAACAAAGACAATTTAAAAAAAATATAAAAAAATCATATGGAAAAACACTATAGTAATCAACAATGTTTTAAGGAAAAAAAGTTAAATTGTCAAGCGGCTCAGTATGAAAAAAAAATATTTGACAAAAATATATTTAGAAAAAAAAACATTGATAAAAAACATGTGAAAAAACACTGTAGCAAGACAAAAATCATGTGGGAAAATATTATATCAATATACAGTGTTTTAAATAATTGCAAAGCAAAATTCTCAATCAGTTTAATATGAAAAAAATAAAATTGACAAAGATTGTTGTAACCCATTTTTGGGTCCCCGCGTAATATATATATATATATATATATATATATATATATATATATATATATAAGAAAATTAAAAATAATTTAAAAACAATAATAACTAATTTAAAAATAATAACAGTAAAAAAAAAAGGATGTCAGAATGCTCAGAAAATGGCCAAAAATTAGTTGAGGAGGTTTACAATTACAAAGATTAAAATTTGACAGTATTTTTTTAACTAATGAGAACCTTGTTGACAAAGAAAATTAATTTTAGGAAGACAAATCCAAAATAAGATGTTTATGGATTCAATTAAATTTTAATAAAGGTTTAATTGAATTTATGGAGGTTTTGATTGCAAGAACAATTGATTTTTTAGTCAATTTAGGCTTTTATTAGAAGCAATTAAAGTTCTAGGATCAAAATATAATTTTTGAGAGTTAATTTGGTCAAATCAGAGACTTAATTGCATAAATATTGAAGTTTGATGGCCAATTAGGGACTTAATTGAAGAAATCCAAAACCAAGGACCAAATTGTAAAACACGCCCAAATTGAAGGCCTGATTTTGAATCTGATGCCAAATCTCATTTAAATGAAACGACGTGTTTTGGAAAAAATGACGTCGTTTTATGCACTGTTCATATGCACTAGTCATTAAAAAAAATGGAAAACTCAAAACGGTGCCATTTTGAACAGTACCATCATCTTTTTCCCCTGGACACGCAGAGAACAGGGGAAGAAAATGTGTTTTTCTCCTCTGTTTTCACCGATCTTTTTACCAACAATTTTACTTCAAAAAGACGCCGACACAACCCACTTTCCACGTGCCCGAAGAACGGTGGAGGAGAAGTTGCACAGTGACCGCCCTAGCCACGTCCCCTCCCTTGTTTTTTGCCTATAAAAGCAGGGGAGGCAGCAAATGAAAAAAGGACAGACACGATGAGAAGGAGAAAAAGAAAGAGAGAAGGAAAACAAACATGAGAGAGAGGAGAAGAGAAAAGAGAGAGCAAAAAAACAAAAAAAGACAGAGAAGAAGAAGGAGAAAACTGTGCAAAACCGAGGAGAGAGAGAGAAGAAAAACATAGCAAAACACCGGCCACCGTGTCTCCGCCGCCAGCCGCACCGCCTCGACACCAATCCCAGGTAATCTCCGGTTGCCCTGTCTCTTTATTTTTTCGATCTGCATTAGCATGGGTTTTGGGACCCTAACCCACTGATTTGGGCCGAGTCCGGCCCATTTTTTAAAACTAATTTTTTTTATATATTTTTATATTTTTCCTTTTTATTATTTATGCCTTTTTTTCTTAGTATTGGTCTATATTTTATGTCAAAAAAAAATACAAATATGGTATTAAAAATACCCGAGTTTTTTTATCAACTAAAAATAAAAATTTTAAATCAACAAAAAAAATGTTTTGTGCATACGACCAAGTGTCTCAAAGCTACAAAAAAAAAATCATATTGTATTTTTCATAGATCAAAAACAATATTTTAGCATGCATTTTGGCTTTAATAACCAATTTATTAAAATCAAGAGAACATTGGCCAAAATATCAAAAACAACAAGAATTTTTTTTGTTTTGTTTAGTATCAGGGATTATGAGGTTATACGTAACACGTATTCTTGATATTAAAAGGTTATTTGGTTTTATTAACGACATAGAACAACTAGGTTTTACCCGATAAGATAAAGATCTCCTTACAAAGAAGGACGTTTCTTAAACCTTAGATACACATATAATTAGATACCACAACATGATTTCATATTTTATCAGACAAAACAATGCAGCCTACCTTAGGTAGGATGTAGTTGGGGTGCTAATACCTTCCTCTTACGCAACCAGTCTCCGTACCCGATCTTTAAAGACCAGTTAGGGTTCCTAGTTACCAGAATACTAGGTGGCGACTCCCGTTCAATTTTTTCACTGATAAGGGACAAGAATTCCTTGTCTCTTCATATCTTGCTAGAAATACACCACATCCCATCGTTAGCATGGATGGTGGATGATCGTTGCGACGTTGCACACGTGCGACAAAGATAATTCTAAAAAAAATTATTTAATAAAAAAATCATATAGAGAAACACTATAACAATTTAGTATTTTAAAGAAAAAAATTAAAAACTAAATTCTCAATCAGATCAATAGTAAAAAAAAATAAAATCAATAAAAATAATTATGAAAAAAATATATAAAGAAGAAAGATAATTTTGGAAAAATTTTAAAAAAATGAAAAACAAAATATGGGTAAAGCTAAAACTAAGTTCTCAACTAACTCAATATTAAAAAAATAAATTTAATAAAAATAATTTGAAAAAAACATATAGGGGAAATACTACAACCAAACAAAAATCATGTAAGGGAAACGTTGTAGTAATCCATAGTGGTTGTTTTTTTTTAAAAAAAGTTACAAAGTTAAATTATCAACTAGCTCAATATATAAAAAGAACTAACAAAAATTGCTTTAAAAAAAAAAGTCAATTTTGGGGAAAAAGAAAAAAAAACACGTGGGGAAAGTTACAATGTTTTAAAGAAAAAAAATAAAAAGCTAAATTTTCAGCCACCTCAATAGTAAAAAAATAAAATCAATAAAAATAATTTTGAAAAAAAACAAAACAAAAAGAAAAAAAATATGTAAAAAATGATAATTTTGAAAAAAAAAAAACACATGCAGGAAAGCTAAAGCTAGATTATTAGCCAGCTCAATCTTGAATAAATAAATTTGATAAAGATAATTTTTCTAAAAAATATATGGAGAAACACTGCAGCAAAACAAAAATTATGTAGAAGAAACACTATAGCAATTTATATTTAAAAAAACTACAAAGCTAAATTCTCAACCAATTTAATATAAAAAATAAAATCTACAAAGACCATTTTGAAAAAAATAGAATAAATAGATCATAAGAAGAAAAAAACAATGTATGAGAATATCATAGCAATACACAATGTTTTAAAGAAAAAACTGCATAGTTAAATTTTCAACCAATTCAATATTTTAAAAAATTAGCAAAGATAATTTTGAAAAATAATTTTTTAAAAAAAGAAGTTAGGGTGAAAATAGGAAAAAAAAACATGCAAAAAAAAGAAGAAACAAAAGTGGAAAAAAAAACCTTCTACAGCAAAAACCTACACGTTTTAGAGTATTTGTTAATTAGAGTTATTTTATCTTTATACCTTGACAATTAGAGGGTTTTTTTTATGGTAAGCCTTATGACAATATGGAAAGAAAAAAAATGTTTTCCTCTACTGGGATTTGAAGCCAAATTTCATGTTGTGAAAATGTGTCAAAGTGCTATCATTGATTTTTAGTATAAGAGAATGATATATTAACCTTGTTTGTTTCTAGGATTTTATTTTCCTGGAAACCATTTTTTCCATTTTCCCATGTTTGGTAAGCATAAGAAAAATAAGTCAAAGAAAACTCAATTCCGGTTAATGGAAAAAGCTTTAGGTCAGGAAAGTGTTTTCCTTTCTTTATTTTGAGGAAAACACTTTCCTTTTCTTTACTAACAAAAAAATCCCTGGCTCTAAAAAACAAATCCCTAAACTCTCTTTCTCTCCTAAATAATTTACGCAGATCAATTGCAAACATCTCTCATCTTCCATCTCTCTCAAATATTTTACGCAAATCAACTGCAAGCATCTCTCATCTTCTAGGTAATTTTTTTTCTCAAATGTCTTTATTTATCTTATATTTTTATCCTTTTTATTTTTAATTTGTAGTTATTATAATGGTATAAATCTTGTGCTGTATTTTTTTTCTTATTTATCTTGTTAATTTGACTACAACCAATGCTCCCATGCTCTGTGTAAACCGAAACCCATGGGAAAGCAACCCATTTAACCACAGCAAACCCAAACCCCTGAAAAAATCAACCACAACAAACCTAAAATTTTTCCTAGAAACCAAACACAGAACATACACAAATATGACAAACTCCATTATTTACCATTGTTGCTATCACAACAAAGAATCACCATTGTTGCTATCATAATAAAGAATTACCATTCTTTCTTTAAGTTGAATGCGCCCTTTGACCCCATTTCCTTCCTAACCTCTTTGTCAGGCAACCCATATATAAAAAACTAAAACCCCTACATTTTCCCCATAAACCAAACACTACAAACCCACACACAGCAAACCCAAACCCATTTTTTCCATACTATGATATTTTCATAAAAATTGGGTTTGCTTTGTTTTTTTCACAAAAACCAAACCAAACAATTTGTTTGGTTTTCTGTGAAAAAAACACAGCAAACCTATGCTTTGTTTCTCCTTTTCTTTAATCGAAAATAGATTCTTTCAATTCCTCTCCATCTCTTTATCTTCCTCTCATTTTCTTCAATTGCTTCTCTTCTAGTAGACTCCCAACCCACCTGATGTGATTTTCCTTCTTTGTTGCTAATTTGCATTTCCTATGTTTTGTGTGTTTCCTGTGCTTTGTGGGCGTGATGTGTGTGTGTTGATGATGATGTACAATGATGTGTGTGTTGATGATGAAAGCGGAGTTGATTTCGATAGAAATCTTCACTATGAAAAGGAATACCCGTTGATGTTGATGATGTTGCATAGTAGGAATTGGTTTGGGTATAAATAGACATTGGTTCCTTATTAATGGTTAAGCCAGGTATTAATTGAAATAAGGCATTAATGAACAGTTGATGATGTTGCATAGTAATTGTTCAAGAATTGATTTGGGTAGAAATATTAGACAGTGAAATATTATGTGCATTGATGATGATGATTATACACAGTTATAAAAAACTGAAATGGTTTTGGTAGAAAACTTGAGTCCGTTAATATTTTTATACAGAATTCATTAATAAATTATTGGATTGTTTGTTATGGGATACAAAATTTATTATATAATTATTTCCTTTATGGCATTGTTTATGTTGGGAATCAGCTTCTTTACGCATAATTTTGAGCATAATTTATTGTATTGATTATGTAAGTATCTTATATGTTCTTTTAATATTTGTTTCCCTAAATTTTTAGGCAAATTTTTTTTTGTTATGGATAGTAAGATTATTCATGCAACATGTATGGGAGCAGTTGTAACTGTGATAGCTATAGGGATAACTATTATTAAACAAGAAAGAAATAGAAATTATACACCAAGAGAACCACGTATAAATGCAATTGCTCAACGAGAATTCTATATAGATAGCATTTTGAATCGAGGTGATAGACATTGCGTTGAATAAATTCATATAAAACCAGTTGTCTTATATAAATTATGTAATGTTCTCACAAGTCATGACCTATTACGATCAACTCAAAATATGTCTATTAGGGAGCAAATAGTTGTGTTCTTACAAATTGTAGGCCAAAACCAAAGATTTTGTTTTATTAGTGGTATATACTATAGGTCTGTTGACACGACTAAAAAATTGATGTTTTCTCCCAAGTGCAGGAGTGTTGAAGTAATAAATAATCCGGCAAGACCGAGGTCAAACCACATGGAGGTTAATTGTACAAATTACAAACAATAATTATAAATAACAACAACAACAGTAACAACAACAACAACAATAATAATAATATTAGTAGCAATAATAATAATAATAGTAGTAGTAGTAGTAGTAGTAGTAGTAAAGAGGAAGAAAAAATAAGAAGTCGATGAGAACTTTGAGATAGAAGATTAACGTAAGGATTAAACAATGATAATAACAAATGTCAAGATTAGAGGTTCCACTAATGGTATGTCAAATAAGTATAATATAAACTCTTATTATTTAATTGAAAACCACACACAAAGGAGGTTCTAATTAGATTATAGATTGTTAACATTATTACATTAGTCATCTTATTCGATTAATGCTAATATTTGTAAATCTCGTCAAGCATTCATAATTATAATGAGATTAATATCCATTTTCAAATGAGAATTGAAAGAGAGATTCAAAGAATTGCCCAAATATATACATAGATATCAGTTATTTTGAGAAACTGAAATAACTAACTTAAGTCACGGAGTACCGTTGTCCGTCATTTGACTCGGGTGAGAGAAACTAGCAAAAATCACTAAAAAAAAACATAAAAACAATGTGAAAAAAAATCAATCTTTATATAAAGGATCACTCAATTCAATAGAGTCATTTTCAACTAAAAAATTGTCAAAGTAAACTTTCAAACGATGTCCATTTACCTTAGAAATATTGTCATTAATTGAATTCTCAGTATCAAAGGCCCCATATAGATAAGCATGTTTCATAATAAAAGGACCGCTCCATCTTGATCTTAGTTTTCCGGGAAATAAATGGAGTTGAGAATTATAAAAAAAAACTTTTTGACCAATATCAACTTTTTAACAATTTCCACAAGTTTTGTAAAATGCACGCGTGTCCTTGAACATGGTGGGCCAATAAAATCCATTTCGAAAGATTTTTGCTGCTGTCTTTTTTGACGAGAAATAACTCTTATATGCTTCAGAATGACAAAGTTTAATGACACTACTTACCTCATTATCGGGAATGAATCTTTGAAATATTTGATCAAGATAATATTTGAATAAGTTAGGGTCATCAAAATAAAAGTTTTTCACTTTGTTCAAAAAAATTTCTTTATTTTGGGTACTCCAATCAGCTAGCAAATTTCTTAAAGTAAGAAAATTAATATTTTTATCATACTAAGGTATTGGACTAAGAGAAAGAAAGGATTCGTTAGGAAAGTAATCATCGATTGGTGTGATGTCAGATGTCGAATTTGTTGTCACTTTTGACAAAAGATTCACATCAATATTTTCGATGTGTTTTTTATATATAATTTCTTTCTCAGAATAAATCATTTACAAATCTTCAAATTTATCCAACTCTTTTTTACTTAGAGTAGATTTAAGTTGATCATAAAATAATTCATCACTATGATTTACTTCTTGTAAATCATTATCATCTCGAGGTTGCTTGCAAATATTGAAAATATTCATCTCCAATGTCATGTTTTCAAATGATAGCTTCATCAGTCCATTCCTATAATTAATCAATGCGTTAGAATTTACAAGAAATGGATGTCCTAAAATAACAAGAAATAAATTACATGCTTCAACAGGTTTTATATCCAAGATAATAAAATCCACAGGATAAATGAATTTATCGACTTGTACTAACACATTTTCAATTATTTCTCTAGGCACTTTTACAGATCTATCGACAAGTAAGCGAGTTACAGAAGTTGGTTTTAACTCACCTAGATTAAGACTTTGAAAAACTGAATATGGAAGTAAATTCACACTGGCTCCAAGATCAAGTAAGGCTCTTTCAATTTTATGTTCTCCAATAAAGTAAGAAATTGTAGGACAACCAGAGTTTTTATATTTCAAAGCATTATTGTTCTGAAGAATTACACTTGTTCGGCTAAAAAGGTTTTTTTTTTCATTCAGCTTTCTCTTTACAGTGTATAGATCTTTTAAAAATTTAATATAGGAAAAAACCTGCTTAATAGCATCCAATAAAGGTATATTGATTCTTACCTATTTGAAAGTTTTAAAAATTTTAGAGTTGTGATTGACTTTCCTTTATTTGGTCATGATATGAGGAAATTGAAATACTGACGGGGAATTAGTCATTTCTTTGTAAATTTTAGATTCAATCCCTTTCTTACCCTCGAAAATTGACTCATTATCTTTCTCACAAGGTTCAATAGTGAGTTTTTTAATAACCTTATCACTACGAAGAGTAGTGATTGATTTAACTTGATCCATGTGTTGGCTTTCAAAACTACTTACATGATTTAACTTGATCCATGTGTTGGCTTTCAAAACTACTTACATTTGCATTGTATTGCCTCTTGGGATTTTGTTGTGGTTGAGATGAAAATTTACCTTTCTCTTAGAAACTGAGAGTAGATGTCAATTTTGCAAGAGCAAGTGTCGGTTATACCATACAGTATGGGCTATGAGAGTGCCAAGGATTTATTATACCAAGTGCTATACAACATAAATTTAGATTAGTCATTTAACAAGTAAAGTATTAAAGAGTGAACAAGATAACAAATACAAAACATGTTAGTACCAAACATCAAAGTCCATGTTAAGTCTATATTATACTTATTCTTGCATCATTAGTGTAACCTTTTCACCTTGACATAATAAACTTAACTAAACATAATGAAATAAAGAAAAATAAATAAATAAAATAAGAACATAAATAAAATAAAAGTTAACTAAGTAAATGAAAGGCATAAACTTGATATTAATTAAAGCAAAGCATAAACATTACAAAAAATACAAAGAGAGAAAGCAAGAGCATGATCCTGATTTGGAAACCAAGATGTCTATATACATGGAAAATACCTCCTTTTATATGCTAAAATTGGAAACTATTGATTTGATGAATAATTAATGAGTGGGTGTCCAACTCTTGATTTGGTAACAATCTTTATCTTCTCTTGTCTACCCAAAACATCATTGATAACATCAAAATTGGAACCCCTTGAAAACATAAAATTATAGAAAATTATCTCAGATTTCTTGTGTAAAAAATTCAGGTCATTTGGACTTTTATAACTCCAGATATGGGTCAAATACTGAACAGTGCTCGGGTTGGAGGACAAATTCATACTTCTTTGTTATTGTTATAATTTAGACTTGAAAATGACCTTTTTAAATCTTAGGCTCCATATGAAAGTTGTAGGCCTATGTCTTACCTTTCCATCCATATAAAGTATACCTAAATCTGAGATCTACAACTCTAGATATGACCCAATTACTAAACAGTGTTTTGATTTGGATTGCACCAGCATCTTTTTTCTAAGTTTGGCTATCTCTTTATCCTTTCAATTTTAGTTCTTAAATTCATCAATTAATCCTTTCATTTATGTGATAAGCCTTTATTTAAAATGAACACTTATCACAAATTAAAGGCATCTTATATTATTAGATATATTATTATAAAACATGCTTTAGTTAATGAATTATTGATACTTCAAGTGCAAAATAATGATATAAAACCTTAATAAAAAATACACTTTAAAGTACTAATCATCTATTGAAACTATCCATTGTTACTTTATAATTATCTTAAAAGCTGTTTTTAAGTTATACAAATACCTAATTAAAGACCCAAGTGATACAGTTCTCGTAGAGATAATAAATCATCGAAGATTCTATCCTTATTTTAAGGTATGAGAACAATACCAATATTTTTATATATTAATTAATTACATATAGAGAAAAAGGTTAGAAATTATTTTTTCATGTTTATATAGGATTGTGTGGGAGCAATTGATGGTACCCATGTTCCTGCAAATGTTCCTATTAAGATTCAAGAAAAGTTTTGAGGTCGAAAATAAGGAACAACACAAAATATTGTAGCTGTTATAACTTTTGATTTGAAGTTTATATATGTTTTAGCTGGCTGGGAAGGAAGTGCACATAATTTACAGGTTTTAGATGATGCATTATCAAGACCTAGTAGTCTAAAAATTCCAGAAGATATATAATAAAGTATTTGTTATATGCAATAAACATATAAAATGTTTAATTAGCTAAAGATAGTAATAGGTTTTTTTCCTTCTAATTTGCAGGGAAATATTATCTTGGTAATGTTGGTTACAATATTTGAAAAGAAATCATTTCTTCTTTTCGTGGAGTTCGATATCACTTGAATGAATTTACAGAACATTCACCAGAAAATGAAAAGGAGTTATTTAATCTTCAACACTCTTATTTGAGAACTGTTATTGAGCGAGGGTTTGATATTTTGAAGAGTCGTTTTAGATCAATTGATGGAAAAGCTTTTTGGTCTTATGAAACACAAGTAGATATTGTTCATAATTACATTATGAGAGTTGATGCAAATGACTTTCTTATGGAAGAAATATGTTCGGAAAGTGAAACAATTAGATGAATAATCAACTTAAGTCAACGGGAGGAGAAGGAAGAAAATAGGGAGTGGATAACAAAAAGAGAAATGATTGCATCAACCGTGTGAAATGATTATAACACTCAAAGAAACTAGTAACTGAGTGTTAATTATATATGTTTGTTTTTATTATATCTTGCTTGAGTTTGTAGTATCTTTGTTATGTATTTTATGTATTCTCTTTTAAATATCAATTGTAGTTTTTATATTTAATTTATTAAATCTAAATATTATATGATATATTTTATATAAATTTGTAACTTTTTTTATATATATATAGAAATGAGTACCACACAAAATGAAAAATACAAGGGCAAGCATTTTACATAGTCTAAGCCTATGTCTCACATGCTATTTGAGATATTAGTTGATGAGGCATTTAAAGGAAACAAACCTTCTTCCACTTTTAAAGCATAATCTTTCGTTAAGGTAACTATAGAAATTAGTCAAAAGTTCAATATTTAATGCGAGCCTAAACATGTTGAGAATCATCTCAAAACCGTGAAAAAAAAATGAGGAATAATAACGAAGCTTAGAAATAAAAGTGGCTTGGGTTGGGATGATTGTTTGAAGATGATTATAGTTTCGAAAAATGTTTATGATAAAGTGAAGGTATGATAAATATTATACTCTTTGTAATTTTTATATTTATTTTTGTTTTCAAAATGTTATACAAGGAACTAAAAAATTTTATATTCTAAACTTTATGAACAGGCACATCCCAATCATAACAAGTATCTTAACAAAAAACTTGATATGTACGAGGCAATGATAATTTTTGTTGAAAAAGATATGGCAACCGAAAATTATATCAAATCATATGCTGATGTCAAGTTAGAAGAGAATACTGAAGAGCAATCAATTTCAATTAAAAATGAAGGGGAATATGAAGAAACTTCAAAAGAAAAAAAGACATCTTCCTCCAATACACAAAAGAGGCAACATAGGAAGAGAAATCGCATATATAAAAATGATAGTGTTGAAAAGTTGTCTAAAAAGATTGTAGATGTAGCATTTGCAATCTAAAGCCTTAGCAAGAATCAACTTGATGTTAATGAGCTATATACAAAAGTGATGAAAATTGAAAGATTTGTTGAGATCACTCTTAAGGATGCATTTGATCACTTGGTCCAGTATGAAATGGTAGCAAAAATATTTATGGTAAAAAATGTTAATTTGAGAAAAAATTGAGTTCAAAATTTTGTGAACTAACACAACTATAAGCCTAATTGTTAAGATGATTTTATTATGATAAAAAAGTTTATGTTTGTTATTTGACAAGTATATTTACTTGTTTAATTCGGTCTAGCATGTTTATGTTTATTAATTTGAACTAATATGTTTGAGTATTATATTAAAACGTAATATTTATATATGATTATGTTTGATGTAAGATATTTATATTTATTTCTTAATGCTTATTTGATATATATTAAAGGGATATTACACAGATAATTGCCTATACCCATAAAAAAAAACAATATTTATCCAAAACAATCTATCAAAATATTTTTGTATTTATTTATCTTTTAAAAAATTCTTCATACCAAAAAACCTAAATATCTAACTCTTATATAATATTATAAATTAATTTGACTTTCTTTGTATGAAAAAAAAAACATATTTAAAATCCTTTTATTGTAAGTGATTAAATATTTATATTAAATATTTTTTATATGTTAGATAAATTTGAAAAAAAATTAATTCATTAATAAATTATTTTTCAGTTTATTTTTTATAATATAATTAAACAATGTAAAATGTTTTCCAGTTTATTTTTTATAACACTACTAAACATCAAAAAGTAATTCACTTTTCAGAAATTTATTTTTTAAGAAAACTATTTTTTTTAAAAAAACCACTTTCTTGCAAATAAACGAGTTCTAATAAAACCTAAGATGGAAAAATTACTATATAGTTATACAGTGAATCAATGATTTCACCCAAAAAAATTACATAAAGGTTTTTTAAGGGGTAAAATAGTTTTATTTCAATGTTCATATCTTATTTTAAAATTAGATGAGGGTATATTAATTTTTTTTAATGTTTTCACAATAAAATAACTTATCCTTCCAAGCTTAAAAAAACCTTTGGATTAGAAGCTATTTGATATTTTGTTGTGCAAGCAAAGTGAACCCTGCCTTTTCACTTGGAATAAAAAATTCTTAGTCTTGGTTTTAAGGGTATATAGTGATTTCACATTGGGTTTTTTTACATTTATTGTATGATATTAGGGGTGATTTGATAATTTAATTAATAAATAAATAAAAATTATTATTTTTAAATGATTTGTGTGACAACTCCTGATGAAAAATAATTTTGTGAAGAAATAGTTGAAATTATTTTTTTTAAGATTATTTTTATTTTTAAATCATCAATATTAAAATAAAAAATATTATTTAATAAATTTCTAAATAAAAATCATTCTTACCACTTTTTCTAAATACTGCTACTCTCCACCGGCAAAGAAGTCTCACGGGGTCGTGTTCTTCTCTGGCTGCAGAACCCTGCATGCCTCTTGTCCTCCCTTTTATGTTTTTGTTTCGTCGAACGTACGCACACACGCTCGCTGTTGTCCTCGGAGTCCAACAAGATAACGTTGAAAAGACACTCTTAACCTAAAAGAATAAATCCCTAGAATCTAGTCCTGACTCATGACCTTTATTTAATTATTATCTCATAATTCTTTTTCACTCTCTGTATATCACGCACATTCACAGACGGACTTAGACAGGCTGAGTATATTAGTTGTTCCCATAAACACAAAAGGATTTCAGTGGATTCCCTGTTTTTTCTTTTAATCTTAAATAAATAAAATTCTCAAAATTCTTGAAGAATCACTAAACTAGACAAGCAAAAAGTTCCCTTTCTTTCGTTCTGGGTTTTATTAGGGCTTTCACGTTTATTGTGTTTATAATCTCTGGTCCTTCTCTTTTCTTTTCATGATTTATCCATTAAAAATCTTTGATCACGATAATTGCACACCATCCTTCTTTCTTTCTTTCTTTTGCTTATTACTAGAGTTAATTGGTAATATTATTTGTCGATTATGGATACTGCAATGCCAGACCATGATCCTCTCAAGAGAAGCTTTGGTGACATGATGATCAACAACAACAGCTCTTCGAGCTGTCTTGCTATGAATACTTCCAATGGTATTTCTGATCATAATGACACCACCCCACAAGGACTAGCTCCTGTTCTTAGTAATCATAAGGAGTTTTATCCAAGAGGGTTTGTCAAAGTTCCTTTCTTTCTTTGATGGTTTGAATTTTTCTGTAATTACTCAGATTTTCTCGAAGAAAAATTTCATGGTTTTTTTCGCCTTACAATGTGGTTTTGTTTATGCATGTTTTGGTGACTGTAGGTATCAGTCAAAGGTTTTTGAGGTGGCTGTTAAGAGGAATACAATTGCTGTGCTGGAAACAGGAGCTGGAAAGACAATGATTGCTGTTATGTTAATTAAACAGATTGGTCAAACTGTCTTTTACAGTGGTGTTAAGAGATTGATTCTTTTCTTAGCCCCAACAGTTCATCTTGTTAATCAGGCATGTTGTTCTTTTTAATAAATCAATCTCTCCTTTTCTCCTTAATAAGCGAATTCTCTGTAAATGTTAATATGCTAATCATGTTTTTCTCAATATAAAAAGGTTTTTTTTTTCCAGTGCTGTTTTATAGTTATTTTCCCTCTCTTCTTTTCTGGATATGCAATCTGGCTGATCTATTAATTCACAAGTTGAAATTAAGGGGGTTTTGTGCTTGCAGCAATATGAAGTCATTAAATCTCAAACAAATTTTAGAGTGGGAGAGTACTATGGAGCTAAGGGAATAGATGAGTGGTCTCTGAAGTCCTGGGAGAAGGAAATTGATGAGCACGATGTGAGTAGGAATTTTTCTGTAGATTGAATATTTCTGTTTCCATATATTATGTATGTTCTAACAGTTTCCTTTTTGGGCTGCTTGTTTTAATGGTCTTGGTTTATGCACTTCGTGCATTTAATAAAACCAAGAAGAAACAAATATCTCTCATTTTCCAAATGTCAGCTATGCTGTAACCATCTTTATCTGCAGTTCTTTGGTCCTGCAATTTTTTGCTAGATTGAGTTTTCATTTATGCAAAAGTTAATTGTACTTTGGACTTCATTCTTATATTTAGACAGTAGATTAAACTAGCGGTATTAGAGGACAATAGATGGCTTTACTTATGAAAGAGACAATATTCTTTGGGTTATCATCTGTGTTCAAATATGTTTAATCTTGGTTTGCTGCTGGTAGAGCTTCATTAATGCATGTCTTTTCTTCTTACCTTGTAGGTGTTGGTTATGACACCCCAGATCCTCTTGGATGCCTTAAGAAAGGCATTTTTGAATCTAAAAATGGTATCCTTGTTAATACTTGATGAGTGTCATCGTTCCACCGGTAACCATCCTTACAAGAAAATTATGAAGGTTGATATCCTATAATTTGCTACAAATTTTGTTGTTTTTTTTCATTTGATTCTTTCTATAGTCACGATTCCTCTTCTTAATGTTAGAGTAAAAATAATTTTGATAGTTATGATTGTTTGGTGAAGGATTTCTATCACAAAATGGAGAATAAGCCAAAGGTTTTTGGAATGACAGCATCTCCTGTAGTTAGAAAAGGTAAGAGAACTTGTTGTGGTATTATGGAGGGTTTGAAATTTAGTAACTGTTTGAGTGCATAAATTTATTTAGATCTTTTATTTGACATTATTACGACCTTATTTGCCCCCTGCCACCACTCATTGGCACTTGATACTTTCAAATGTCACCAGGACAAGATGGCACCATCACTGATCAGTTTGCAACTCAAACTTCCTTTCTTTCTCTGGTCTGCCTTGATGGCAGTTGATTTTGCTTATATCTGTTTTGTTTTTCCATGGAAAAGAATAGTCTTCACACTTGTTGGCCCAAATGCAATTAGCAGAGAGGTATTCTTAATTAGAAGTTCAGTTTTATAGGTGTGTTAACTGGAGACAGACAGATGTTGTATTTTTCAAATTAGCTGAATTGTGTAAGTCAATACCCATGAAGAGAATATTTGGTATGTGTTTAACCTTACAGTGCGTAGCCATTTATTATTTGCAAAACTTCCTTCTTCCTTCTTCCTCTGATCATGTTCATCTTCTTAAAAACCTTTTCTTTGTGTTTGCTTGTATGCTGCTTGCTTATTTTCATCTTTTGATTTCTAGATTTAGTCCAATCATAACCTATTGCATGCATTTCTTATATAATTTTTAAAATTTTTTCATTAGGTGTCTCGTCTGCCATGGACTGTGAGGATCAACTAGCAGAACTTGAGAGTGTATTGGATTCTCAGGTGCTTTTAATTTTAATTTTTTTCCTATGATGGTCATGCAGTCAAACTTAATTCTTATTCACAGAAGCACAACTGAGATAGACTTGCATTAGTTTGCCTTATTTCATTTTTTTCTGGGGATATGCTTGCTTCTCATTTTATTTCCTAATTTGTCTAGATTTATTGCTTATATAAGAATCTCATCCCTATTGTTTTGGGATGCTGCTGTTTTAGCAAGTGCGAAGTCCTGAGAACTGGTTATGAAATCTGCTTCTATGCTATCTTTCTTCTTGGTCTTTCCCCTTTTTTTTCACTACCCCGGCCCAATTCCCTCCCTCCCTCCCTTATGTGGTATTTTTTTTTTCGCTTCTCCTCCCTAATTTCTTCTATGTCTTTTACTGCAGATTTATACTATTGAAGACAGGGCAGAGGTGCATGTCTATGTTCCCTCTGCAAAAGAATCATGTAGATTTTATGACAAAGCATGGTGTTCTTATGTGGAGCTGAAAGATAAGATTGAAGCTTCATGGTCCAAGGTATTCTTTCCTTGTTCACATATATCAAATTATGTGGTGGAGGTGGCACTTTCAAAGAAATTTCTAGCTTTGAGATTTGTGGAATGAGTGGTTTGTTGGTGTTGATACTGCTATGTTTTTGTTTTGAGTGGATAGTTTGATGCTTCAATGTTAGCTTTGCAAGGCTCAACACAAAGTTGTTACAAAGATATGGATGACAAGCTTAAAGCAATGAGAAAGCAGTTGTCCAAGGACCACGCAAAGATTTTGAATTGCCTAGAAGATCTTGGCCTCATATGTGCTTATGAGGTATGATTGCAATCACAGTAATTAAAAACTAAGGAGAAAATCAATTAAATGCTGATATGTAATGCCCACGCTCTATGTTCTTCTGCTGTCACTCTGTATTCTTTCTATTATGTGAAATGCAGTAGCTATAGGCTATACTCATGATTTTCATAAAATGTGTTCATGAATACTACTCCCTCCATCCCAAAAAGCGTTCTTTCATTTTGGGTTTGTCTAAAGTTACCATAAGAAAGTCAAAAGAAATGTATATTTTATTCTATTCTACCCTTGGTTGAAAATTGATTTCAATTTTTCCAACTCTTGAAAAGCATACGTAGATTAGAAATTTCTTAAGTTGATATGGAATAACTGAGGTGACGCAATATTTTTAGGCATTCTTAATGTGCATATAATAAAAAAAGACACTTTGGAAACAAAGGTTGAGAATACCTCAATTTCTTTGTTTTCCTCTAAGGGTTTATTTGGCACATGGTTAGAAAATTTAGGTGAAATTTTTCATGAGTAATTATTACAAGAATGATTGTTAAGGGTTTAAAATTAGACTTTTAAACATACTTGTTGTTTTGATAAATGGAAGGGTACATTTTTTAAGGAAACAAAGGTTGAGATATTGTTAGTGAGAAGAGAGAGAATTAAAGATTGTTTAGGTGTGTTCTTTTAGGGGAAAAAAAGAGTTAGAGAAATTGAAATATATATAACAGGGGCAGGGGGGTGGCGGGATTATCCCCAAAGGTATATCACTAGGGTGATTCTTGTCCTCCATCACCCCCAAATGTAACTCACATGGCTTTTATAAAGATAAAGGGAACAAGGATTTTTATTTTGCAGTTGTCTCCTCTTGTGATTGCAGTTTATTATTTCTCACTTTTCTTTCATATAGGCCATCAAGGTTTGTCTAGAGAATGCCGGTAACCCCACTGGTGAATGCAAATTATATCAAGAAATTTCTTTGCAGTGTAGATATTTCCTTGAGGATGTGTTACATATAATTGGTGAATCTTTGCAGCATGGTATGATAATAGCACCTTTTATACTTTCTCGTTCCTAAGAAGTTGTAAAATATTGCTTTTCAGCTAATTGCATACTTGCTGTAAATGAGGCGTGCTCAAATCTAATGGAAACATTTTTTTGTTCCTTTGCCCTGTATTTATATACATGGTTGTTGATAAATCACTTGCAGTGGTTGACATTGTTCGCTTGCCTTATTTAGCATTATTCAATATTTGGATGTTGGCAACTGTCTTTCGTGCTGAAGGAAAAAAAAAAAAAAAAACCTTTGCATTTCTCAAAAACTGTGTTGTTTGTTCTTGTTTATGATAAGGTTTCTCACAGTTAATCCCATAGTGGGATTTTGTAGCTGCCATTTATTTATGGAACTATCTGGCTTTGAATGTTACTTCTTTTTCTTTTTTTGTTATGAATTGTTTGGAGTATTTGGAATCTGTTAAACAAGTGCATCTTTTGGCTTTGTTTGGGTTCATGGCAATGAGACTGCATGGAGGAGGACTGCTTTGATTGGGTGACCAATTGGAAAATTTTAAAATAATATGAGCTTTAACTATTGGAGTAATTAGTGAAGATTAATGATGCATCAACCACCTACCAGGATGCATCAAGGATCGGATGATGCCACTTGTGACTCAAGTAGTTACTTGAGAATTGTAAATTAACCGTGACTGATCCTGCTGTAATTTACTCCTATATAGCATCAGCAACCAAAATTGAGCTTGCATAAGGCAGTCTGTGTGTGTGAATAGCTGAGGGGAAAGAGAGAGCGATAAGATATAACTATAAAGGGCACTGCATCTGGATAAACAGGTAAAAGTCCCATACCTGTGGATTAAGGAATATTTAAATTGTCTTGTAATGCATGTCAAGGTGCTGCCAAGGAACTGAGGGCCTTATAGAGCACAGGATGGGTACAGATAGAGCTAGTCCATCCCTTATGTGAATCAATGATTTGGACAAAACAAAGCTTACCTCTTGCACTTAGCTTCATCTGGTGTACAGTAGCTTACTACTTAAGTTGAAAGAGAGTATAATTTAGGTTCAAACAATTTAGTATCTCTCCTAGATTCTATTTCATCAACTCCTCCCATCTCACTCCCACAATTATTATTTTCCAGTTATTTCTTATGTATTCTGTTGTTCATGAGCAAGCAATTCATTCATAGTGCATAAAGATACTGTCTCTGGAGCACAGTGCCAGTGAATATTCTGCGCCTGATGTTTTTCCTTGCGATATTGCCTTTCTGGAGGCACTAGTATGTATTTTGATTGTGCTTTGAGTATGATGCTTATTACCGACATTATTCCTTCTCTTAACTCAGGTGATAATTTCTTTTTGGATCATGGGTTTGACTGTTCAGCAGCGTTGGGTTTTGGCTACATATCCCCCAAACTACATGAACTTCTCCAACTTTTTCTATCATTTGGGTAATAGAAATATTTGTTTATCTTTTTTATTTTATTTTTGTATCCAAGTTGATTTACTATCCTTTTGTGGTTGCAGAGAAGATAGGGAAGTATTGTGCCTCATTTTTGTTGAAAGAATTATTACAGCGAAAGTGGTTGAAAGATTTCTGAAGAAAGTTGAGGTTTTAGCACATTTCACTGTTTCATATTTGACTGGAACTAATGCATCAGCTGATGCACTGGCCCCAAAAATGCAAATGGAGACCTTGGAATCATTTCGCTCTGGGAAGGTATATGTTCTTCAGTATCATGAATTGTTCGCAAGAAGTTGAAAACGCGATAACAAATGGGTAACTTTATGCAGGTCAATCTATTATTTGCCACTGATGTGGTGGAGGAGGGAATTCATGTGCCAAACTGCTCCTGTGTAATACGTTTTGATCTGCCTAAGACAGTCCGCAGTTATGTCCAGTCTCGGGGACGAGCTCGACAAAATAATTCCCACTTTATCACCATGCTTGAAAGGTGATGCCTCTTCATCCATTTAGACTGCAGTCACACTGAAGCATCTTTGATATGCTTTCTGGCACAAAAAGCAGCTGTAGCATAGCAAATAGAATGGGGCCTTCATCTTTGTTTTTGTGTGTTTGATATTTTGATCGTGTAGACCATTACAGTTGTGCTAGAATCCCTAGTTAAAGCTCTTGCGTCATAAATATGCTTGGTGCATGATTGTTTTCATGTATATGTTATCAGTAAACATTGTATAACAGTGCATATACTTGCAGGGGAAACACCAAACAACGGGATCAACTGTTTGAAATTATTAGAAGTGAGTGGTCAATGACAGATACAGCTATAAATAGAGATCCTAATGTATGGAATCTGAAAGCATGTGCTTCAGAAGCAGCAAAGGCTTATGTGGTGGATGTGACAGGAGCATCAGTAACTGCAGACTCTAGTGTTAGCCTCATACATCGATATTGTCAACAACTCCCTGGCGACAGGTATTTAAATATTTCCCTGTCCATTTTTTTGGGTTAAGTATACAGTATAGAAGCAATTAACTTTTAATTGGTTTCCTTTACAATTTAGGTACTACACGCCAAAGCCGACTTTTCAGTTTGAAGTTTTTGAACAGTCTTGCCGCTGTGCAATGAAACTACCTCCTAATGCAGCTTTTCAAACATTAGTTGGTCCAACATGTAGGAATCAACAATTAGCAAAGCAGCTTGTATGCTTGGAAGCATGTAAGAAATTACATCAAATGGGTGCTTTAGATGATCATCTTCTGCCATCAGTTGAAGAGCCTTCAGAAATTGCTGTTGTTAAAAGCAAGTCAACATCTGCAGGTGCAGGTATATGTTTATTATAATAAAATTCATATTGAATATTCCTATAAGAAACTCTATGACTTGACTAAATTAGCCTACTTATTAGGTAATCCAGAACACATTCCTTCATCTGTAGTTGCCAACTGCCATGCTTTGTTGATATCAGGTGGCCAATACTAAAGTATAGAGCAATTCTGCTGCATGTGTGCGATATCATCATTTGGAATGCTCTGAAGCAATAATGAAAAAAATAAAATGAAATTGTCAAGACATCAGTATGGTTCATGTAAGGACAAACATTATAATGCATTTGCTTTTGTGATTTAGCAAAGTTGGCAAAACCTTGATGGGTGGATACACTAATAGTTTCACATGCATGTGTTTGGATTGCTGTATCAATCCTGGAAGGTGTAGCGGTGTTTCCCTCCTCTTGTATGTAATAACTCATCGTTTCTCTCTCTGTTCCACTCTTGCCTATTCAGGAACTACAAAAAGAAAGGAATTGCATGGGACAACTTGCATTCATGCGTTATCCGGAAGTTGGGGAGAGAAACTTGATGGAGCCACTTTTCATGCATACAAGTTTGACTTCTCTTGCTCCATTGTCAGTGAGATCTATTCTGGATTTATTCTTCTCATTGAGTCAAAGCTCGATGATGATGTGGGAAACATTGAGTTAGATCTTTATTTGGTTGCCAAGATAGTCAAGTCTTCTATTTCTTCATGTGGAGTAGTTCACTTGGATGCTGCGCAGGTATTAACATGTTGCATGCTAATTATCTCAGTAATTTTCTTTTTATCTTGGATTGGTTATTTCCTGAATGCTGTATCTGTTTTTTTATTTTTTTATCAGATGATGAAAGCAAAACGGTTTCAAGAATTCTTTTTCAATGGCTTGTTTGGAAAGTTGTTTACTGGATCTAAATCATCTAGGGAGTTCTTACTTCAGAAAGAAACAACATCACTGTGGAGTCCCTCAAACATGTATCTGCTTCTACCACTAGAGCCATTGAGCATTTCCAGTAATGATTGGTGGAAAATAGATTGGAAGGGAATTGAAGCTTGCTCATCTGTGGTAGTATACTTGAAGAACTCTTTTTTGGCTGCTCGGTCTTACAGTGGTGGAGGAAATCCATTACCTGATAATGTTCTGTCATCCACCAAAGAATGCAATGGTACAAATTTAATCCACTTTGCTAATGCTTTAGTCAACGTAGAGAACATTAAAGAAATGGTGGTACTGGCAATCCACACGGGAAGAATCTACTCCATTGTTAAAGTCGTGAATGATTCATCTGCGGAGAGTGCTTTTGAGGGAAATGCTGATAATGTGACAGAGTTTTCTACATACAGAGAGTACTTCAACAAAAGGTTGGTGGGCACAGCTGAGTCTTATGTTCATTTCTCCTCGTTATCATCTAAGTTTCCATACCTAACGTCAGCTGCTCTCAGGTACGGAATTGTGCTGATGCATCCAGGACAGCCTCTGTTGCGGTTAAAGCAGAGCCATAACCCACACAATCATCTTGTAAACTTTAACGATGAAGGTTTGTAGATTGTGTGTTTGAGATCTGTTATGAGGTGGAATTGTTTTCTGTTAGGCAACTCAGTCTCAGTCTGATTAACTGGCACTTCAATTCTAATATCTTGAAGTTAATCCTATGCTAAGATTATTGACAAAGTGTAAACCAGATTTGAAGAATTGGGAAATTCACCAATATGCATCAACTTCTCTCAATTATAAAAGCTTTGCAATTGACATTATGAGCTACTACATTGTCTTCTGAATCAGGCTGTGCAGTTGAATTTAGCAATGAGTTCCCTGTTCTGTTATCTGATTTGTTACATGTTCTATTAAATGACCAGGTGATTCAAAAGATGGCATGGTTGGCAGAAAACAGCAGCAACATGTGCATATGCCACCTGAGCTTTTGATCAAGATTGATGTTCCTATCAGTGTTGTAAAATCAATTTATCTGATGCCATCGTTGATGCACCGTCTTGAGTGCCTGATGTTGGCCAGTCAACTTAGACAAGAGATTGATTGTCATGCTCCTAATGTTTACATCCCAAGCTCATTGGTCTTGTCCCCTTAAATTGCTCTTCATTTTTCTGTATTTTAATGAATTATTCACCTGTAAGTTAATGCAGTCACCTGCTTTGATCATTAGATTCTGGAAGCGATAACTACACTTAGATGCTGTGAAAGTTTTTCGATGGAGCGACTGGAGTTGCTAGGGGACTCAGTTCTAAAGTATGCTGTCAGCTGCCACCTATTTTTAAAATATCCCAATAAACATGAAGGCCAGTTATCTTCATGGCGCTCAGGGGCTGTTTGTAATTCAACCCTACATAAATTGGGAACAGATTGTAAAGTACAGGTATTTGATTATGATACTTGTGGCTTCTAGTTCTATCTTTAAGAAGTATTATTTTCCATAAAATATTGTGTTTTCTGAGCGCATGTGTTTTTTCCTCTTCCTTTGTGTTATTTTTTTTCTGGTATTGTTTAATAACTTTGCTGATGTTCTGCGTTTGCAGAAATGAATTCCAGAAGATTTTACAATTGAACCAAATGTTAATTTTCTTTTGGGATAGAATTTGTTAGTTTTTCTGTCCATTGAAGCATGCTCTCCCTGATTGTTTTGAGACTTGAATTGAAGTGTTTCACATTGCTGTGATTATCAAATGTTCTGCACTTGTATTTCCATGAAATGACTGATGTGGTATTTGAATCTGGACAAGTCTAAATAGGAGACCTTCTACTTCATATGTACACATGTATGTTCTGATCATCATCCATGCTAGTATACCTTCTACTTCATATTTGCAAATGTATATTCTGATCATCATCCTTTTCTGTCACTCAATTTTACCAGAATTAATAGTTCAGGCACAGGGATTGATATGAAACTGAATAATCTTCTATGAATTTTATCCTAGCCATGATATTTTAAATCTGTAAGTGATTTGAATAGTTCATTTGCAATATGTGTCTGAAACAAAATGTTCTGCATTTCTTACATGCCAGGGATATATACTAGACAGTCCATTTGATCCCCGTCGTTGGACTGCTCCTGGACAGAAATCTGTTCGAACTCATGTTCCTTGCAAATGTGGGGTTGATACTTTAGAAGTACCATTGGATCGTAAGTTCCAAACCGAAAGCGCAACTGTTAAGGTTGGAAGACCTTGTGATTCAGGCCACCGATGGATGGGTTCCAAAACCATATCAGATTGTGTTGAATCTGTCATAGGGGCATACTATGTCAGTGGTGGATTGATTGCTGCAATTCATGTGATGAAGTGGTTTGGCATTAATGTTGAACTTGATCCTTCACTAATAAGTGAAGCAATTATGAGTGCATCTCTACGATCTTATATCCCTAAAGAAGATGAGATTAAGAGTCTAGAGTCAAAGCTTGGGTATACCTTTGGTGTCAAGTTTGTCTTGCAGGAGGCCATGACTCATGCATCTATGCAAGAACAGGGTGTTACATACTGTTACCAGGTAATGAAATTTTTATCAACTTGGTCTTCTATTTTTCTTTTTCTTTTTTTTTAGGGTAAACTACAATAGCCCTTGAAATTACAAATGACACCTAAAAGTTTGAGGATTTGAAAAAAAACCATTCTATGTTTAAGAAATCATTACAAATTCCCTTACTGTCAAAGGGGATAATTTTAGCGCGTGAAAGGTATTTTTGTTATAAAAGGAGGTTTCTGTAGTAGTTTCTTAAAATTGGAGGTGATTTGGTAAGATTTTTCAAACTTTTGGGTGGTGCCTATAATGTTCAGGGGGGTTATTTTAATTGACACTTTTTTTTATTTAAGTATATTTTCCTTATTCTGGTGGCTCAGCAGCGAAACCATTTTGGAAAAAAAATAAAAATTTGAAATCTCAAGGTACAATAATTTTATCCGAGCAATTTTAAAACAGATTTCTGTAACATACATGAATGATCTCAATGTTTTATTTTTTCTTTTCATTTTATAATGTTAATATAGAAACGTTTACTCACTAAATGTATTTGATGTCGAGATGTAAGTGCACAAGACTCTTTATTTCCTGTAACTGTTTGCAATAGTTGTAATGGGACTGCTGTTTCATATATTTCTTTTGGATTTTCGACAGAGGCTTGAATTTCTTGGTGATTCTGTATTGGACTTGCTTATAACATGGCATCTCTATCAGAGCCACACAGATGTTGACCCTGGCGAGCTGACTGACTTGCGGTCAGCTTCTGTTAACAATGATAATTTTGCTCAAGTTGCTGTTAAACAAAACCTATATACCCATCTTTTTCATTGTTCTACACTCCTTCAAAGTCAAATAACAGAATATGTAAATTCTTTTCATGAATCTAATCAAGGCACAAAGGCTCCCAAGGTAAGTTCCTACACTGACCCGCTCAATCTCTTATTTTCTTTATGTTAGAACGGTGCTGTTTTCCTCAATTATATTGCTATCTTCAAAGGTTAGCAGCAACTAATCCTTTGAAGCTCTGATTATGGCACTTTTTACATATCTAAACTTCTTGTGGTGGTTTGCTGTTCTGCAATCCTATTTATTAATGACAAATTGTTCTGATCATTGTCTTTCCTACAGGCTCTTGGAGACCTGATTGAAAGCATTGCAGGGGCATTATTAATTGATACAGAGCTCAATCTCGATGGTGTGTGGAGAATATTCAAGCCCTTGTTATCTCCAATTGTAACCCCTGAAAAACTTGAGCTGCCTCCACTGCGTGAACTTGTTGAATTATGTGACTCTATAGGGGTTTTTGTAAAAGAAAAATGTACCAAGAAAGCTGAGATGGTTCACGCCCAGCTTTGGGTACAGCTGGACAGCGAGCTCTTGTCTGGAGAGGGGTACGAGAAGAACAGGAAAGCAGCTAAAGGAAAAGCAGCTTCTTGTTTGTTGAAGAAGCTCCAGGTTTGTACTTCTGGGAACTGCAAGCATGCCTGTATGTTTTCATATTTTACCACTTGCTGGATCATAATAAACCAAAGATTGCGAATCGATCCCACTAATAAAACACTGAGCTGTTTTGGTTCTTTAGTTCTTTTTCTAGTAACTATCACTATTGTTGTAAGATTTCTTGGCTAATGGTCATACTTCTAAAACATCCATTCTGTACTTAAAAAGTCGTTCTGGTTGTTGTTTGGCTAGTAAATCCAACAGTAGGTTTCTAGAATGAGCAAACTAAAGATGATATTTATCCAGGAAAATTCATGGACGTGAAAGCTTTTTCAGCATTCTAATTCTTGCCTTTTTTTGTAAATTAAAATCAATGAAGAAATAATAGCATTTTAAGATATTTGTGTGACTTTGATGCTTTTCTGTCTTTGAAACATACAGTGATTAATTAATTGAATGTCTCTAAAGGCTTCAAAAAATCAAATTCATGTAAACTCTATTTTAACCCTTGTATGCTCATGTAAACAGAAAAGAGGCATCGTATACTCACGTGGAGGTTCAAAGAGGAGGAAACAGGACACTGACCCTGTTGTTGATTCAAGTTCCCTTGGCTTCTTAGAAAATGAAGATTTTTCTGGAAAAACAAAGCCAAAAAAGCAGAAAATAGAAAACCAAGTGCCCAGAGATTCAAATACAGATTGTTCCCCTGCCATCAGTCCTAGTCATGGTCCCCCAGGTATCCATCATCAAATTACTTGGCTTCCTATTTGATTCTAAATGTGATTCAGAGAAGGAACAGTTTATTTAATATGTGCTGCTCAAGGGCACACACTATCTCAGCTCCTTTTTTATCAAGTCCAATGCGTAACACCTATCTTATATTATCTTGCCATCTCAATTTTCTTTAAAACTGTTGCTAGCCCATCTTCTGCACCAGGAATGAATTGAAGAGTTAATAGTTTGATTAATAAAATAAACACTTGTCATGGGACTGAGGGGGTAGTTTTTTGGTTCTTGCAAGAAAATTAGTGTGCTGGTTGGTGCCTGCAGATATATCTTGATTTTTCATTGTTAAATGAGTAGTCTTCTGCTTTCTGATGAATTCAATCGTACCCTCAAATATTGTGGAATATCTCGCTAAATCAACCCCTTTTGCAGTTATTGAGTCGATTAACAAGAAGAAAGGAGGACCTCGTACTAGTCTTTATGATCTCTGTAAGAAAGTTCAATGGACAATGCCTACATTTGACACAAGAGAAACGAAATCCAGGTTTGCCAACTCCACAAGCTTTTTTTTGGTCGCCCAAATTCTCGTTTATATACAAAGACCATTAATTTTACCATTAATTTTCCATGCTAAATTTATTCTTTTCTGCATATTTGTCGTTCTAATTGACTTGTTCCCGCAGAACTGCAATTGAATTTGGTGAAGGCCCTGATAAAAGGAAGGGATTTAACAGTTATGTATCAAAAATCATCATGAACATACCTTCGTATGGCGTTGTTGAATGTGCGGGAGAGGCTAGTGCTGATAAGAAGACCTCATATGACTCTGCGGCACTTGCAATGCTTAATGAGCTTGAAAAACGGGGACAGCTCATCATTGATGAATCAAAATAAATCTTGCAGCTGTGGTATAGATTACCACTCTAATTTTGGGGAAGCAAGGTGGTGAGTTTCTATTTCTGATTTGGAACAGAGCAACTAGGAGGAAAGTAGTGACTAACGGCTAGAGGTGGTGCTGTAAGCGTAGGATCAATCCTCTTTATCTCTTACTAAGCCTGGCAATCTCTTATATAGTTTGGGAATTACACGGGAAACCAAATATGTTGGATATTATACAAGAACTCCATCGGTTCAAATCTAAATCTAACATCCTCCCTTTTATTTTCATTTTCTTATGAACTTCAATTCTCTTACGGACTTCACAAAAAGCCACAAACCCAAGGGATAAAAGGATTTATTAATTAATTTAAAAAAAAATAAAAAACTAAACTCATAGGATGTTTACCAAGGTCAAATTACCATTTTGCCCTTGATAAAACGTAACTTACAACTTGGTTTGAGAGGTAAAATAGTCTTTTTATAATATTTAATTTAATTGTCAGTTTAAAGTTCAGAAGGTATCTAGGATGTAAAATTATTAAACTAGCTTTAAAAGCTAAAAATGCATTTCAGGCATTTTACATTTTCTTGCATGTATGATATTAAAATTACTTCAAAGTTAAAAAAATTGAAAGTTAAAGTGAAGGGTCTTTTCATCATTTCATTTATGTTTTATGTAATTGATAAGGTTATTCAAGTTTTTCAACAAAAATATAATATTATTTTAAATAAAAAGTTATTGTTATATGTAATGAATGCATAAATAAAAGGTATACAATACCTTTCAGGTGGTGTATGTAGTGCTTTCCAATGACTAAACATCATATTTTATGGAAATGTTCAAAACATCACACTACCCATTTCATAGTAGTGAGACACGTGTTGGCTTCCTCCTACATGGTGGAGCTTCAACAATAATTTTTTTTTTCCTCTCTTTTCTCTTTTATATCATTGAAAAACATGTTATCCTTGCAAAAATTCAGAAAAGAATGATCATTTGTTAATTTTATCAACTTTGATTCTTATTCTTTTCATTTTTAATTTTTTATTATTATTTTTTTGTTGTTTTATTTTTTTAATTTTATCTCTTACTATTTGGTTGATTGAGATTTGCCTTCATAATTTTTTAGGTTTAACTTTTATGGTTTAATCCGACCATATTACCAATGTCACGAGTTCAAGGGATTAGACCATGTTGGATTCGATTTTTTTTTCAAGTTTTTTTTTTAAAATTGATTTTTTTTATTTCACTCTTTAGCAATGTGTAGGTTGGGGATTTGTATTCATTTTTTTTTTTCACTTCACTTTCTATAGATTAATCATGATCTCATGCCTTAGATTATGGATTTGATGGATACACGAGGGTTGACTTAGATCTTTTTTATATTGATTTTTTACTATTTTTATTATTTTATTGACTTAGTTCATTTGAGAATTAAATTTTTTTATTTTATTTTATTTGCTTTTCATGAAGTTATCGTGGTTTCATAACTAGATCGCAAATTTAGCTTATTTGCTCAGATAAACTTGGGTCTTTTTTTTCTTTTGTAATTTTTTATTTCAATTTCCTTAGTTGACATATTATTTGCTAACAATTGAGATTCATTCTTTTTTCATTTTGCTTTCTAATTGATCATCTTATTCTCATTTAATTTTTGCTTTGTTAACAAATAAGATCATTGCGACCTTTTAAGAATTTTCAAAAGATATATTTTCATTATTTTAACAAGCATTTTTTTTCATTAAAATCATTATTAGTTTTTTTTTTTGCTTTATTTGTTATTGATGTCTTTTTTTTCTGTAATCATATTATTCGAGTAACCAAACTTATAAAACACTATATAATCAATTACCATTTTTTTAAAACACAGACATCGCATTAACATCTTGCTATAGTGAAATGCTAAGGCTTTATGCTAGGAGAGATTTAGTCCTGCCCACACATAATGCAAGTCACCTATTTAGTATCTAATAAAAGGTTTTGACATTTCATTGTGGCGATGAAAAGGTAAAATATTAATGCTTTTTTAACTTTCTTTTTTTAAATTTGAAGCTTAGCTCTTATTTTAATTTCATCTTTCAACATTGAGTTTATTGAATATTACACTTCATAATTTATTTTGTTTTGATTTGATTTATGTGGAGTTATCATTGTCGGATTGCTAGTTTTGCAAGTTAGCCGTGTTAACTTAGGTTATTTTGTTTTTTTTTTTTAATTATTTTTTTCTCAACTTCATCCTTCAACATCAAGTTTATTGGAAAGGCTTCATAATTGTTTTATAGATTGTTTTCTAAGAGTCTATCATCATCTCGTAACTTAGATTGTGAGCTTTTCAAGTTAACCAGGTTTATTCAAGTTTTTTTATCCCTTTTTAATTAATATTTTTTAATTAATTTCATCATTCAATATTTGGTTCATTAAGAATTGAAATTTATAAATTATTTTTTTATTTACTTTTTATAAAGTTATCTAATTTCTTAATTTGAGTTTGACAGATTAACCCAAGTTGACTTCAGTTTTTTTATCTTTTTTTATTTTATTTTATTTCTAATTTAATCTCTTAATAATCAGTTAATTAGAAATATTTCTTCATATTTAATTTTTATTTAATTTATATGGGTTTATCATAGTGTTAATGTCTAGGTCGCGAGTAAGGATGGTTGACTCATGTTTTTTTATCTTATTTTGGTTGAATTTTTTCTTCAATTTTGTCCTTTCATGTTGAGTTGGTTATTAATTATGCTTTATAATTTATTTTGATTTGTATTTTATGAGATTATCGTAGTCCCATGATCCAGGTGATGGTTTTGCTTGGTTGACTCAAATGGTTTTTTTTGTCCTTTATTTTAGTTGATTTTTTTCTATTTCTTCCTTCAACATGAGTTGACTAAGAATTAAGTTTTATAATTTGTTTTATATAGAGTTATCTCGGTCTTATGATCTAAACTTAACATGTTAACTAGGGTTGAATTAACTTATTTTTTTAGTTGAATTTTATTTTTAAATTCATACTTCAACATTGAGTTGATTGAGAATCATGTTTTTTTAATATATTTTTTTATGTTTTTTATAGGGTTATAAGGGTCTCATGATCTTTAAAGCAAGAAAAGAAAATTAATGCATGGAACAAAGGGATACTCTTTCTTCTACAAGTTTCATAATCAATTCAAAGAGATCCAATGTAAGATATAATTTTAGGATTTGTTTTGATAACTTGTACTAATCTGAATATTTTTAAAGTTTATTTATTGTTTTAATTAATATTTGGTATGATTATATTTTAGATTTAGAGTTTTTATTTATGTTGGGTTTCTTTTGACCCAAAATCAACATATATGCTTGTTTTAGGTATTAGACTTGTGCTTAACTGAGTTTAAATTAAGACCTATTCGTTTGTGGTCTAATATGGGATCATTATTGTTATTATTTTAGATCATATTATGTTTTGTTTTGCTACAAGTTTGGAGCAGCCTTTAAACATGAATGAAATTCAGTTTTCCTTACAAAAACTTCTTTTTCTTTGCTATGACGAAGATTATATCCGACATATGAAGGTATAACAAATCTTTTGACATCATTTACAATTATCCAATACCTCTAGTTTTTAGTTACTGGTTAACTTTGAGTCAAGATTCAACCAAACCTCATTATTCAATATTCTCAGAGAAAGTATCATCTTCATTGTGAATTACATGACCAGGTAATTACGAGATTCACATTAAGACCATTGAAAATAAAAAAGAAATACATATATATTGAAGTTGTCATCTAGTTTTTTAAAGATACAAATTTCTAAAATATATATTAATTTTATAGATTTAAATAAATGGTTGTTTACATATGAACAAAAATAAAAATAATATTTATTACAATGAGGTATTTTTTCTAAATTTATTTTCCACGTGTCTTTAATTATCCTCATTTGTTTTTATCTTGGTTACAAGTTATTTATTGACAAGTTATTTATTGGTTCCATAGTTAGGGTAATATCGTGAGCTATGAGTCTTGCAATCTTATAATATTTTTTTTTGTAGTTTTAAATTTATTTATTTATAGTCCCTTGATCTTTTATTATTATTATTATTTAAAAAGCACGTCCCATGGTGGTCCTATTTGGACGAGACTCAGTGAGCCTGTTATTGAAGTTACTTTTGGAAAAAATAATGACATACAAGAAATATACATTCACAAGTCGAAACAAAGACATGTTATAAATTATTCTAATAATAAATAAATCACACACCGATGTTTAAAATTGACCTTCAGAGTAAAGTCACTGAAGCAAATATAATGAGGGGAAATGATGGCAGCGCATGGGCTACAGGCATGGAGAGATTAGCTGGATCGAGGCGCGTTATTGCATGCATCAGTGATGTAAATCATCTCCACCTGGCTAACGAGCTTGGGGCGAGGAAAGGTGGTTGTTTCGCTAGTTCCCTGCCACTCCGACAAGAACCGGTTTGCTAGTTCCCTGCTGTTTATGACAAGAATATTTAAACTAAGTAGGAGTGTTAGAAAAAAAATGTATTGTTGTTTTTTTAGTTGTGAATTTCTAATTAATTAAAGTTTTTTTTTTTGGAAGATGTAGTATCTCTTTCCACTTTGTTTGATTCGTCTTTTTTATTTTTCTTATTCTCTTTTGCATTATTATTTTTGTTACCTAATCATTGTAGTGGATTTTTCTTTTTTTCATCTTATTTCACCCCTAAATTATTTTAATTATCTTTTTATTATTTTATTTTTATTTACCTCTCTTATCAGACAAAATAAAATATAATAAAACAATAGTGAAAATTAATTGAACTTGATTGGTTTTTTAAAAAAATTATATAAAAAAAATAGTGTTCAATAACAGGACACGACATCTAAAATATGTAGGAGTCAAGTCTTTGCACATATAATATTTGGTCAAATGTCCCAACGACACATTGTATTATAATAAAAAAAGTCCTTGAATTTGGACCGTTCTTGATCCGATTTGAAACAGGCACTCTTTTATATAATTGTGTATATATGGTTCAGATGAATAGAGAAACATGCACGTATTATATGTTTTTCTTTTTTAATTTTCTAACTATTTTTTTTTCAATCAAGCCATGTTTATAGCTTGATTAAAAAATATTGGTCTTGAAATTAGTAAACATATAATATTTAAAGATATGTAACCAAAATATAAAATACAAAGAAACTTTATTGTTAATCCCACATTAATAATTTTTATTTTTATTTAAAAATTTATTTTATTTATTTTAAAGTTTTTGAGCTAAAAGGAGAAAAGAGAAACTCGTTGGCAAACAACGCAACTATTAGCTTGCTAAAATCTGAACATGAAAAACAAGGATATTTTTGTTAGTGGTTCTTCCTGAGAGGATTTTAATGAATATTGTTTTTCCCTCTACACATTATGAAAAATGTAGATCGGGTTTGCTTTCCAATATATTACCGTATCAAATATTAAAAAAAAATATCATCTTGAATTTTATTTTAAAACCAAAATATGTTTTTTTTTCTCTAGTTATATAGGTTATCTTTGAATCTACCATGTTGATTGGGTCACTTTGAAACAACTCTCATACGATTTAATTCTAAAACAATACTCAACAAGAAGTCGAACAGAAAAATTTTAAGATTGATTCATCGAGCGAGGTTTAATAATAATATTTTATAGCCTCTTTTTATAGTCCCAATCTATATGAAGAAATGAATCTCACAGCATGCCTTTTTACTCTAAAGACTAACTAGATTTGTGGCTTGAACTCCAATATGGTTTGATCAATTTTTTAATGTAAACATAGAATGTGTAGGAAAAAAAAACAAAGACTTGCGTCATTGGTTTGATTGGTAATTTAATAACATGAATAAAAAAATATGATAATAAATAAATTGACCAAAAAAATAACAACAAAAAAAGATAAAAAAAAATACCTAAACTTATCTAGATTATTAAACAATCTAATGTTGAAAGACAAAATTTTTTAAAAAAATAAGCAAAAAAAAAAGGACCTCATATAAACTAGGTTAACTTTCAAACTTCGTGATCATATGTACAACAAAATTAAGATAATCTTATAGAAATAAAAGCATGAAAAAAGTTTGAAGACCAATTTTTAATAAATCAAATAAGAATGTGATAACCATATAAAATGAAAAAGAAAAATAAAAAAGTTGAAGCTTAATTTCTGGCATATAAAATGTTGAAGGATAAAAATTAAAAAAATAATATAATTAAAAAAACTTGATCCAAACCCACCCGGGTCATGTTGTAAAATCTCTAACCTCATCATGCTAAGGTAACCGTGTTTGAAAGAAAACTAAATAAAATCATGAAGTTTAATTATTGAAGATTTAACACCCCAAACTTTTCTATGCAATTGTTATCTTTTCAATTGTTATATACATGAAATTTAGGGGCGATATTTTTTATAAGGGTAGTCTCCAATTCCCTATCCATTTATTTAATCTATAAGTACATTTATATAAATTTATACTTACATATTAATATGGTTACGACCCTTGTAAATCACATGTATAAGCTTGATTTCAATACTTTTTTTATAAAAGTAATTTCTAGGCATACCCAAAGAAGTACAAAGACTTGTTACCCATAGTCAATAAACCTTATGCAAGAGATACAAAACAAACCAAAGAAAAAATTAAAACATCCACAACATAGACTATTTGAACAACAATTAGTTATCTAGTCGGCTGGTTCATAAAAACCCTAAAATTGGTTAACCGGTTGTTTAAGCAGAAACATGGTAATAAATCACCCCCCACAAACTGGCCAATTAACTTCTAAAAAAACCTAAAATCGATCAACTAGTTATGCAAAAGAGTAGAAATGTGAATTGGAGCTTAAAGGATACCATGAAAGGTGATATCACGTGATATTGGAAGACATCATATAAACTTGAAAGTAGTTAGGATTTGATACCATGGTGTAAGCTCAATCAACCTATATCGGATGAGCTAAAAAATCTCCTCACTAACATCATAATGAGGTTGATAATTTTGGTGAAAGACCTAGTTGTTCCTCCCCTATTAGATAAAGTAAATTGTGATTTAGAAGACTAATCGAGCAAGCAGATGAGTGAACTCCTTTCTCTTTTGAAAGTGTGTATGAGCCTATTAAATCAAAAGTCATCATGTTATAGTAGGCAAGCCCATAAAGGTCATGCTGATTGTATCCCCTCAAAACATAGTAGAGAAAAGGCACTGAAAAAACAAATGGTTGTGTCTCAACATACAACCCACAAAGATATATACCAAAGAGGTGGTAATCTGATATGTGACATGATCAAAAGATTGATGTCTTTTTTCAAGTGTAGGAGTGTGAAAGTAATAAATAACCTGGCAAGACCGGGGTCGACCCATAAGAAGGTTAATTGTATAAATTATAAACAACAATAATACAACAAAAATAATAATAGTAATAGTAATAATAAAGAAGAAGAAAAGAAAAAGAAGAAGAACTTGATGAGAACTTTGAGATGAAAGATCAATATGAGGATTAAACAATGATAACAAAAAATATCAAGGTTAGAGGATCCACTAATGGTATTTCAAATAAGTATAGTATAAACTCTTTTTATTATTTAATTGAAAACCACACACAAATATGGTTCCAATTAGATTATAAGTTGTTAACATGATTACATTAGTTATGTTATTCGAATAATGTTAATACTTGTAAATATTGTCAGGTATTCATGATTATAACTTATGTTAACAACAAATCAAGTTCCTTTCATAGCACAAGTGTAGGTTATACCATATGGTTGGGGTATCAAAGTACTAAGTATTTGTTATACCAAGTGTTATACAACACAAATCTAGACTAACCATTTAATAAGCAAAGTATTAAAAGTGAACAAGATAACAAATACAAAATATGTTAGTATCAAACATTAAAGTCCATATTGATTTTTCACTATACTTATTCTTACACCATTAGTATAATCATTTCACATTGATATAATGAACTTAACTAAATATAATAAAAGAGAGAAACATAAATAAATAAGATAAGAACATAAATATGATAAAAGTTAACTAAGTAAAGGAAAGGAATTGAAAGACATAAACAACATATTAATAAAAGTAAAATTTAAACATTACAAAAATACAAAGAGGGAAAGCAAGAGCATGATCTTAATTTGAAAACCAAGATGCCTAAATGCATGACAAATACCTCTTTTGATAGGTCAAAATTCAAAACTATTGATTCGATGACTAATTGTTGAGTGAGTGACTATATCTTGACTTGATGACAATCCTTATTTTCTTATTTGAATAAAACATCATTGATAACGTCATAATTTGAACCCAACTTGCATATAAAAATTCTAGGAAATTGTCTAAGCTTTTCACAAAAAGAAAAAAAATTGAGGTCATTTGGACTTCTAGAACTCAAGATATAGGTTGGATATTAAACAATGTTTGGGTTGCAGGACAGATTCAGACTTTTAAGTTGTTTCTAAGATTTGGCCTTCCAAACAACAGAATTGAGTTTTGACTTCTAATGAAAGTTTTAGGCCTATGTCCTAGCTTTTTATCCATATAAAGCAGATCTAAATCCGAGATCTACAGCTCTAGATATGATCCAATTACCTAACAATGTTCCAATTTGGATTGCATAAGCATCTCTTTTCTAAATTTGGCCATCTTTTTGTCCTTTCAATTTCAATACTTTAACACATCAATCAATCCTTTTATTTATGTGATACGCTTGTATTTAGGATGAACATTTACCATAAATTAAAGGTACCTTATGGTATCAAACTTCTTATTATAAAACATGTTTTAGTTAAAGAATTATTGATACTTCAAGTGCAAAATGATGATATAAAACCTTAATAAAAATACACTTTTAAATACTAATCATACCACCCAATCAGCCTATTACTAGTCCTTAGTAATCAAAGTGTTAAAATATAAAAACAATTTACAAGTTTCACAAAGTAAGGCATTCATCATTCAACTTTCATTAATCTATTCAGATAAACAAACTCTTGTTCAATTTATATATCTGCTCAATACCTTTTAAACAAGATATTAATAAACCTTTCTTTTATGCTCAATATATCAACACATAGTTTAAGGTTTTACTTTGAAGAAAACAAAATTTTTGTTCTAATGTTTAAGGTTAACTTTCTTGAGTTGAGATTATTATCCTTTAACATAACTTAAAAACATAATACATCTTTAACCCTTGTAATGAGCTTTAGGCTAATGACTCCCAGACTAGTTGGTCTTAGGACATTAGGTGTTGGACACCCCTATAAGATTAATGACTCGGGTTATAAATACTGATACATAGATAGTGTAATGTTTGATTTTCTTAAGCTTTTCTCCTCAACCTATATAATAAGTGTTAGGCCAATAGCTTCTAAGTCAGTTGACTTTAGGGTATTAAGTGTTAAAAATCCCTTTGAGACTTAATTGCTTAGATTAGGGAGGCAACGAAACCAAATTTATCTATTTTTTATTATCATCATTTTTTTTTTGTTTTTTGCAATTTATATACTATTCATTTTTCTTAGTTATTACCTTTAACAAAAGAATATAAATAATGTAATAATTTAATGTGCAATCTACAATCATACATTAAAGTGTGTGTGAAAATAAAGGTTTAAGAATACATGTTAAATGAGTATATGAGCAGAATTAAGTCATAACAATACAAGAGTTTGTAAACCTGAATATTTCAAGAAGTATTCTGATAGACCTTGTTAAGAATGTTTACTAAGATGCGTATCAAGAATCACTTTAACAAAAGAAGTCATTTACTCTACCATCCTAGTAACAATAATTTTGCAAATAGTTTATAAAATAAAAAACATGGTTAGTTAATTTTTTTTATAATATCAATTGCTACCCTTTCCACCCAATCAAAACGAGACATTGTCCTCAATGTCTTAAGGTAGAAAACTAAAGTACAAAAGACGTCACCTGAAATACCGAACACTAATAAACTTGGTACGCATTTAAACAAATATAAGAAATAAAAAAATAAATAATATATAAGGATTCATAAACAAAGGCTCAAATCCAATCTAAGCTTTTTATGGCTTTTCTTAGTTGACCAATTTATATGACTCATGGAGGGATCAGTAATAGAAGTGAAATATTGTAGTTGGTCAATCAATTATTTAGCAATAGCAGTAGAGATTATGATTTATTATGCCGAAGATGTTAGAAATTTCTATTCCACAGCATGATTGACACGATGAAAAGATTAATTTCTTCTCCTAAGTGCAGGAGTGTCGAAGTAATAAATTAGCATATTTGACGTTCAGTCGATGTTTTGTGCAGAGCGTGAATTCTAGAGATCGAAATGAAGTGATTCCAGTGGCTCTAAAAAGCTAACATCCATACCTTTCTGGAAATATAATGTAAGAAAAATAAGAAGAGGAAGATCATGGAAATCACATCCTTCAAAGTCAAATCTCACATTTTGCAACTGTTGACCTTTGTCCATTCAAAATTTCATATCTGGAGCTATAGAAGTCCCATTAATGCAAACTCAATTTTTTTGGATTCCTGACTCAAAGGACTAGAAACGCTCCAACTTTTAGCCAAAAACGATGTCATATAAGGGAGATATGAGTTTTTAAAGATAACAACTAAATTCTATCAACAAACAGGTTTCGTGAAGAAATGAGTCCAAATTATGTTTTGAAGCTTCTAAACTGTCATCCAAGTTATAATTTCAGCAATTTAGCCCCTCTAGTAAATCAATCTAGAAGGTCAAGAAAAATAGCCACCAACCACAAACCAGCTGCAAGTTGGAATGCTGCCATTGTCAAAGAAGATGGCTGCCATTATCAAAGAAAAAAGGCCGACTTGTGAGAGTAAAAGAGGGCTGTTGGAGCAGCATTTACAGCCTCTTGATATTGTCAAAGAAGGAGGCTACAATGGTGGGTTGTTGGTGGTAACTACTAATGTCAAAGTTTGGCAAGTTTGGCAACCACCATTGTTGATAAAGAAACAAGAGGAGCTGCCATTGAAGCCTATATATAGATACTAAGAGAGCCAAGAAAGAAGAAGAGGGAGTGCAGTAGAATCAAAGAAAGGTGGCAGTAACCAAAAGTAAAGAAATACAAACTCTCCTCTCTACATACTAGAAATAATGCTTTCTTTTATCTTTAGGAGCAGTTGTTCAATAGATATGCAAGGCTAAGCTCTTTTCTTGGTTGCAAGGACGCAGAAACCTTCAGATTTCAAGAATTGTGAGATTTGTTCTTCCATTTATTTTCAATTTGTATTATGAATGAGTATGATTGTTTTCTTATGCATATTTTATATGATTGTTGTTGATAATTGCTAGAGCAGACTCTAAGTTATCATTGTGAACAATCTATTGCTAAGTTTGGTATCAAAACCGGAGTTAGGGTATATAAACTTGTGAAGCAACTAAGTTTGATAATTGTGGAGAAACTACGCTATTAAACTTAGGGAAAACATTCGATCAAAGCAACACAAGCAGACAACTTGGTTGTTAAGATTAATGAATTTATCTAGATCTTAAAGTTGCCATTAGATTAAATCATTAGTGCGGACACTGTGATTATTTGTTGGTTAGGGCTAGTTATACGACGGATCCGTTAATTAACCAAAGTTAAGAAAAGATAAAAATTCAGAATATAAACTGGAGTTTCGTTTCAAGGATCGGTTCTAATTTCTGTAGGTGGATGTGTGCTTGTAACCAAGGTTTGTTTTCTTGATAAATTTCAGTTTTAATTGATTGTGTTCACTAGTTTAATTTCTTCCATATTTTAGATTATCACAAATCAAAACCCCCCCAATTGCATAACGTATAGCATAAAAATCTAAACTAAATCTTCCTCGTGGGATCGATCCCTTACTTGCTCTATACTATCTTGTGTGATTTAAGCTAGGGTAATTAATTTGTGCGACCGCGACATCGCAACAACAACAACAATAATAATAGTAATAACAATACTAGTAGTAGTAGTAGTAATTAAAAAAAAGAGAGAAGAAGATGATGATGATGAGAACTTTGAGATGAAATATTAATGTAAGGATTAGACAATGATAATAACAAATGTCAAGGTTAGAGGATCCACTAATGGTATGTCAAACAAGTATAATATAAACTCTTATTATTCAATTGGAAGCCACACATAAAGGAGGTTCCAATTAGATTATAGATTGTTAACATGATTACATTAGTCATCTTATTCGATTAATGCTAATACTTGTAAATCTCATCAAACATTCATGATTATAACTTATGTTAACAACAAATCAAGTTCCTTTCATAGCTTAAGTGTCAGTTATACCATACAGTATGGACTATGAAAGTGCCAAGCATTTGTTGTACCAAGTGTTATACAACATAAATCAAGATTAGTCATTTAACAAGCAAAGTATTAAAGAGTGAACAAGATAACATATTAGTATCAAAAAATAAAGTCCATATTTAGTTTACACCATACTTATTCTTACACCATTAGTGTAACCTTTTCACCCTAACATAACAAACTTAGCTAGACATAATGAAAGAAATAAAAATAAATAAACAAAATATGAATATAAATAAGATAAGAGTGAATTAAGTAAATGAAAGGAAATAAAAGGCATAAACTTGATATTAATGAAAGCAAAGCATAAACATTACAAAAAAATACAAAGAGAGAAGGCAAGAGGATGATGTTGATCTGGAAACCAAGATGCCTAAATGCATAGTAAATGCCTCCTTTTATAGGCCAAAATTGAAAACTATTGATTTGATGACTACTTGATGAGTGGGTGACCAACTCTTGACTTGGTGACAATCCTTATCTTCTCTTGTTTGCCCAAAACGTCATTGATAACGTCAAAATTGGAGTCACTTGAAACATGAAAGTTGTAGAACATTGTTCCAGCTTTCTTGTGTAAGAAATTTAGATCATTTAAACTTCTAGAACTCTAGACATGGGCCAAATACTGAACAATGCTCGGGTTGGAAGACAGATTCAGACTTCTTTGTTGTTGCTATAATTTGGACTTGCAAATGACCTTTTTAAGTTTTGGACTCTATATGAAAGTTGTAGACCTATGTCTTAACTTTCCATTTATATAAAGTAGACCTAAATCTAAGATCTACAGCTCCAAATATGACCCAATTACTAAATAGTGTTCTGATTTGGATTGCACCGACATCTCTTTTCTAAGTTTGGTCATCTCTTTGTCCTTTCAATTTCAGTTCTTAAATTCATCAATCAATCCTTTCATTTATGTGATAGACCTGCATTTAAAATAAAAATTTATCATAAATTAAAGGTATTTTATATTATTAGATGTATTATTATAAAACATGTTTTAGTTAAGGAGTTATTGATACTTCAAGTGCAAAATGATGATATAAAACCTTGATAAAAAAATGCACTTTTAAGTACTAATCAATGATCAAGAAAAGATAACAATTTATCATAAAAACCATTAACATTTAACAAATATATAGGTTTATGGTGAATGTGAATTTAGGCCTAAGAGGAAATATGAAAGATCTCTTCCAATATGCCAGACCACTCGGTAAGGTAATGAAAACATCACTGTATTTAAACATTGCATTCATTTGATCAGATATTATGGAGACCTGTAGTTTCTCTCCAATTATTTTTTCAATAATGTCCCTAAAGCTTTTGACTACCTCCTAAAAATCAAGCTATTGACACCCCTCCCATTAACCCAAGACTGTCTCCCTCATACACTAGATGAATCTTTCTCTTAGCTAGTACCTAACAAAGATGATTTGCTGATTCTAAAAACTCTATTTCCTTCCCAAGACTAGATCCACTGAAAACACAAATGTTTTTATGTGATGACTTAAGAAACCTACCATTTCTACACACTTCTATATCTATTGAATGTATGAGTTAAGTAGAAATAAAGGGAATGAAGAGAAGATTTTATAGATGAGAACCTGAAAATGTAATCATACTACCTATATGTAGACCAGTTAGAGTCTCATATTCTCTCTCTCTCTCTCTCTATTTATTTATTTAAAAAAGCATGTGTATATACAGGTAGTTGTGATTGTGGCTCATACCTTCCCTTGGTTTTACATCCAAAAATAACTTAAATGCTCTTTATGGATCGAAGATAGGCTTTCCATCTAGTTTTTTTAAAAATTAGCAAACAAGGTTTTTTTTAATTAGATTCTCAAGACTAAGTCGATCATGTTTTTTATGGAATTGTGGCCATAAATCATGAATTGCATGATGCACATCTTTACAAGGATGCATCTTAAGTGTTAATAGAAGATTATCTAAAGACCCCTTACTCAGGCCATTCTTAATTAATTATATTTTATCTTCACAATTTACATATATCATTCCTAAAGGATGACATGTTGCATTACAAGTCTATCTAGCATATATGTGATAGACTTTCAGTCATTTTGTACAATATTTCTCTACAGAAGTGCTTTTATTTATTCCAGACATGTATGAAATGAAGGAATTAAAGGACTCACTTGATAATCGGACCTTTGCTTCAATTAGCCAACGAATATCTTCAGGAATAACATAATTCATTAAAAACCTCAACTTTACACATCTAGCATGATAAATGTTTGTAATCGTATTCTAAGGCAAAGCGAGAAAATACTTTTTAAATTTTTCAATAATGGTGTCCATTTTCAAATGAGAAATGGAGGAGAGATTAAAAGAAAGGAAAAAGAGCAAAGAATTGCACAGATATCAGTTATTATAGGAAACTAAAAGAACTGACTTAAGTCATAAAGTATTGTTATCTATCATTTGACTAGGGTGAGAGAAACTAGCAAAACAATTTATTAAGAAAAACAGAAACACAAAAACAATGTGAGGAAAATAAATCAATTTTTATATACAAGATTACCCAATTCAATAGAGTTATTTTCAACTGAAAAATTATCAAAGTAAACTTTCAAACGATGTCCATTTACCTTCATTTTCATTCTTTTGATTTTTGATATCACAGACCTCATATAGATATATATGTTTTACAATAAAAGGACCATTTCATCTTGATCTTAGTTTTCCAAGAAATAAATGGAGTCTAGAATTATAAAATAAGACTTTTTGACCAACATTGAATGTTTTTCTTAGTATTTTCTTATTATGAAACTCTTTGATTCTTACTTTATGAATTCTTGAATTTTCATATACATCATTTTTTATTTTCTCAAGCTTATTTATTTGTAATTTTCACCATTAACTAGCATCATTAAGTTTTAAATTGAAAGCTTTAATAGCCCAATAAACTTTATGTTCAAGTTCCACAGACAAGTGACAAGGTTTTCATAGACTAGTCTATAAGGTGATATACCTAATTATGTTTTATAAGTAGTTCGATAAACCTAAAGTGCATTATTAAGTCTTAAAGACCAGTCTTTCTTACTAGGGTTCACTATTTTCTCCAAGATCTGTTTGATCTCCCTATTAGCAAGCTTTACTTATCCACTTGTCTAGGTAAAGGGTGGTAACTTTATGTGTGATTTCATATTTCTTCATTAAAGACTCAAATGACTTGTTGTAAAAATATATTTCAACGTCACTTTATCACTATTTTGTGATCATTGTTTTGACTTGGAATTGCCTCTATCCATTTTGAAACATAATCTACTATGACTAATATGTATAAGAAACCAAATGATAGAGGAAATGCATCCATGAAATCTATACCCAACAGTCAAAGATCTCAATGATAAGAATATGATTTAAAGGTTTCATGTGACGTTTTGAAATATATCCTAAATTTTGATAATTTTCACAAGTCTTGTAAAATGCATGTGAGTCCTTGAATATGGTAGGCTAGTAAAATTCACTTCATAAGATTTTTGCAATTGTTTTTTTATGAGAAATGACCCTCACATGCCTCAGAATGACAAAATTTAATGACACTACTCACCTCATTGTCAGGAATGTATTTTGAAACTATTTGATCAGGACAATATTTGAATAAATAAGTCATCCCTATAAAAGTTCTTCACTCGTTCAATAACTTTCTTTTATCTTAAGTACTCCAATGAGCTGTCAATTGACCTGAAATAAGAAAATTGACAATAGTAGTAAAAAAAGGCATTGTAAAGACAAAAAGTAAAGATTCATCGGGAAAGTAGTTATCAATTGGTATAATGTCAGCTTTTGAATTTGTTATCAATCTTGATAAATGATTTACGATAACATTTTTGATGTCTTTCTTATCTTTGATTATGATATCAAATTCTTAAAGTAACAAAATCCACCACATCAATTTAGCCTTATAATCTTTCTTAGAAAGAAGATATTTTAATGCCATATAATCACTAAAAACAACAATATGTGAGCCAACACGATAAAACCTGAATTTTTTACATGCAAATGCTATTACAAGTAATTCTTTTTTAATGGTGGTGTAATTCATTTGAGTACTATTTAAAGTTTTACTTCTATAGTAAATCATATAAAGTTTCTTATTTTTTTTATCCCAAGACACCACCCACGACATAATCACTAGCATCAAATATTATTTCAAAAGTTAATGACTAATCAGGAGATTGAATGACAGGAGTAGAAGTAAGCAAGTTTTTAAGTTTAACAAAAGCTTCTTCACAATGTTCAGTCTATTAAAAAATATTATCCTTTGTTAGAAGGTTACTTAAGGGTTTAGAAATCACACTAAAATCTTTGATGAACCTTCTATAAAAACCATTATGTTCCAAAAATGATATAATATCTTTAATGGATTTTGGTATGAACACATTAGCAATTAACTCAATTTTAGATTTATCAACCTCAATTTTTTTTTATAAAACAATGTTACCAAATATAATGTCATTTATTACCATAAAGTGATTTTTTTTCCAATTAAATACACAATTTTTCTCTTCACACCTACTCAAAACTTTTTCTAAGTCAAATAATCATCAAATGAATCACTAAAAATAGAAAAGTTATCCATAAAAATCTCAAGAAAATGTTCAATCATATCACTCAATATGCTAAACATGCATATTTGAAATATGGCTAGTGCATTATATAATCCAAAAGGCATCCTTCTCTTGATCTAGGGTTGTATGTTTACAAGTATGAGTTATGATTGGGCCTTTGAAAACTGTTTAAAGCATGAGCTTGTTCTTGAAGACATTCCTTAACAGAAAGCAAAGTTGGATAGTCATTGGTATAATGTTCACTTGTTTCACATATTTAATACACACTGTCTTGAACATGTTTTAATTGACCTCTCTTTTTTAATTCTAATGCTTCAAATTTTCTAACTAAAGATGCAAACTTGGCTCGGAGGTCATGATCTTCCCTAAGGTTGTACATAGCTCCACTAGATGTATAAGGTTGAGTTTTACTCTATGCCTTATAAGTACCTGTGGTGTCTCAATTTTGAGTATTTTCAGTTAATAAGTTTAAGTACTTCATTGCTTCATCATGTTTTTTATCATTAAATGTTTCATTACATATCAATTCAACCATTTGTCTATCTCTAGGTCTTAACCCTTTATAAGAATATGAAATCAATCTCTATGTTTCAAAACCATGATGACGACAAGTATTAAGTAAGTCTCGATATCTATCCCAACATTGATAAATTGTTTCTCCTAGTTTTTTAGTGAAAGTGGTGATTTGTTTTTTGAAAGAGTTTGTTCTATGAAAAGAAAAAAACTTCTTTAAAAATTGTTGTTGCATTTTATCCTAAGCACGAATGGATCCTAGTTTCAAATTCTGCAGTCATGTTTTAGCCTTATCTTTTAATGTAAAAGGAAAAAGCTTTAATCTGATAGTGTTTATGTTATAATTTGAGTCATTATAGGTGTTGCAGACCTCAAATTCTTTTAAATGCAAGTATGGATTTTCTAAATCTAAGTCATGAAAAGAAGGTAAAAAATAAATAATGTCTAGTTTAAAATTAAAAAGAGATGCATTAAGAGGAAAATTATACATGAGGGTGCACTTATTCTTGTGAGATTCATATAGTCTCTAAGTATTCTAATACAGTTATTCTCATTATTCTCATTACGAAGTGACTGATCATCTTCTTCGACCATATTTTCTTAAAATGATGAGGATACCCTACAAACTCTACCACTTAATGTATGTGACCAAACTCTCATGCACGTGTAGGAATAGAATAAAAGAAAGAAGAAAATAAAATAAAATAAAATAAAATAAAGTTAGATACAAGAAAAGTGAAAAAAGAAAAGAAAATAAATATTATAATTCATACAAGAATTTACCTTCCCTATAACTACGCCAAAAACTTGACATGACCAAAATATTGATGTCTTCTCTTAAGTGTAGGAGTATCGAAGTAATAAATAACCTAGTAAGATCGGGATCAAACAACAAGGAGGTTAATTGTATAAATTATAAATAATAATAATAATAATACAACAACAACAATAGTAATAGTAATAGTAATAATAGAAATAATAATAATAATAATAATAATAATAATAATAATAATAATAAAGAAGTTGATGAGAACTTTGAGATGGAAGATCAATGCGGGGATTAAACAATGATAACAATAAATGTCAAGGTTAGAGGATCCACTAATATCATTTTAAACAAGTATAGTATAAACTCTTTTTATTACTCAATTAAAAACCACACACAAACAAGGTTCTAATTGGATTAAAGTTGTTAACATAATTACATTAGTTATTTTATTCGAATAATGCTAATACTTATAAATATTGTCAGGTATTTATAATTATAATTTATGTTAACAATAAATCAAGTTCCTTTTATAATACAAATGTCAGTTATACCATACGTTGGGATATGAAAGTGCCAAGTATTTGTTGTATCAAGTGTTATATAACACAAATCTAGACTAATCATTCAACAAGAAAATTATTAAAAGTGAACAAGACAACAAATACAAAATATGTTAGTATCAAACATTAAAGTTCATATTGAGTTTACACTATACTTATTCTTACACCTTTAATGTAATATTTTCATCTTGATATAATAAACTTAACTAAATATAATAAAAGAGAGAAACATAAATAAACAATATAAAGACATAATAAGATAAAATTTAATTAAATAAAGGAAAGAAATTGAAAAGCATAAACAAGATATTAATAAAAGCAAAATTTAAGCATTACAAAAATCTAAAAAGAGAAATCAAGAGCATGATCTCGATTTAGAAACCAAGATACTTAAATACATGACAAATGTCTCTTTTTATAGGCCAAATTTAGAACTATTGATTTGATGATTAATTGTTGAGTGGGTGGCCACATCTTGACTTGGTGACAATTCTTATTTTTTTTGTCTAAATAAAATGTCATTGATAAAGTCATAATTTGAACTAAACGTTCACATGAAAGTTCTAGAGAATTATCTCAGCTTTTCAAAAAATAAAATTGAGGTCATTTGGACTTCTAGAACTCAAGATATGGGTTGAACACTGAACAGTATTTAGGCTGCAGGACAGATTCAGACTTCTACATTGTTGCTAAGATTTGGCCTTCCAAACAACAGAATTAAGTCTTGACTTCTGCATAAAAGTTTTAGGTGTATATCTTAGCTTTCTATCTATATAAAGTAGCCCTAAATCTGAGATCTATAACTTCAGATATTACCCAATTACTAAATAGTGTTCTAGTTTAAACTGCACTAACATCTCTTTTTTAAGTTTAACTTTCTCTTTCTCTTTCTCATTTCAATTTCAATACTTCAACTCATCAATTAATCTTTTTTATTTATGTGATAGGCATGTATTTAGGATAAATATTTACTATAAATTAAAGGTACCTTACGGTATCAAACTTCTTATTATAAAACATGATTTAGTTAAGGAGTTATTGATACTTCATATGCAAAATGATGATATAAAACCTTAATAAAAATATAATTTTAAGTACTAATCAATATGCATGAAGTTTTTCTATCATATGAAGCCGACCTAAAAAACCAAGTCATAATATAAAAGAATATCTCGGGATATGACTTGAAAACAAATGAGATGATGCATAGAGTCTACGAGTCTAAAATCTCTTAGAGAGTCTTAATATATTTTTTAGAATAGCTGTTATGTTCCAAGTCTTGACCCTCTTAATCCCCAATCCCTTTCCCTTTAGAGGGTAACAAATTAAGACCCATATAACCTTAGCCTTCAAGTGGGTAAGAGAGGAACCCTTCTAAAGGAAGGCAATTAGAATACTCTAAATCTTTCTAACAATAGAGTGAGGTAAGATGAACATAGTAGACTAGTATATCTAAATAAAAAAAAAAGAATAGTTTTAAGCTTAAGACAACCAAACCTAAAAAGATCTATTAATTCATCAAGTTGTTCCAAAGGATCAAAACGACCAGTTATTAAAGGAATTCCTTGTTGACTCTCTGTAAAATATTCATTTGGACGAGGGCTTCCAAATGCATTATAAGCTAAACCTATGCACCTCACCAACTATATGAGGTTGGGGCATAGTTGATGTTGAATCTAAAGAATCGACTGCTAAATAGATACATTTAGTAGTTAATCCTTTTATAGTACAATAGTAGTATCTAAATACGCAAATATCATGGTAGGAGCAGGGTTGGTTAAATAGTCTGCAGGTACATAAACTGTTTGAATAGAAGTTATAGACCCTTCTTTGGTAGAAGTAATTCTTGTAAAGAACCCAGTTTGGATATTGATAGAATCCATCTCATTCGTAGTATATCAATATTTTTTGTAGTATAATACTTCAGTAGATTTTGCCTCATTTATCATATTTATCCTTTCATTTAGTTTTAATTTAGGTTAATGAAATTTCAATTAAATAAAGAAAACAATGAGTCTTTATGTCATGTTACTGGGGGCCTCATTTCAAAAAAATACGTTGTTTGGGAGCTTTACCAGGACTAACTAGTAAAAGGCCTAGAGCTAGGAGCGATCTTAGAAATCAATCGCATATCGGTAGGGATGTTGATGTCCAAAGCTTGATTTTAAAGATCATGTCACTCCATCATAAGCATACAATCACTATGAGTTAATATGGTTTTGATCATAGGGACACCAAGATATTTAACTAGTAAAACTCTTAATCTGAACCATAAATGATCATAAAAAGTAGTTTTTAGGTCCCCATCCACCACTAATAAATAGACAAAAATCTTATCCTAGTTAATGACTAATTTAGAAAGCCCAATAAAGGTATCCAAAGGTCCTTACAAAATTCTTATCAAATCCATATTAGCATTACATGATATCATAAGATCATCAACAAAACAAATATAGGTGATAGAGTTTTGCTTACATCTCTAGTTATCCAAAATGCTAATAGCCTTAACTTTTGTGAGGATGAAATGCCAAATGGCTGTGTCAAAAACCTTCATGGGATTCATTTTCAAAACACAACTAGCTAGTTTGTTGTCAAGGTAATAGTTATCCATGTGCTCATGAGCATCAAAAGAAGAAATGAAATGCAAGTGTAATAATATTTACTATATGATTAAATACATAACACTCTTGATTGAAAGGTATTCAATTTTTTATTTTATTTAGGGTTAAATTAATAATGTCATTGTACATAAAAAAATAAAATTATTAACATAACCTTGGATAAGTTGTTAAAGATAATTATATCATGGTAAAAAAACTATTTTGCCTTTAATGCCTAGTTCAAAGGTTTACTAAGCCAGGGGCAATTTAATCTTTATACTATTATAATGAATATTATTTTGTGTCTATTACATAGTAACTTCCTTTTAAATATTAGGTTTTTCTTAATGGGTTTTGCTTTATGAGTTTGTTGAATTGTATTTTTGTAATCTATTCAAGTTTAAATTAAACTAGATTTTCAAAAAAAAAATTAAGTGAAAAAATAATCAAATATTAGATTTAGGCTAATTTTGCCGGGAGATAAAGAAAATGATGGATGAGATTTGACCCTACTAAATAATGGTGGTCAGTGACAGAGAAAAATGAAGATGTGGCTATAACGATAGAAGAGAGGTGTAGGGTAGGTGACATCAATTTTGTAATTTTACAATTTGAACATACAAGGGCATTTAAGTCATTATGTAAAAATATAATAACAATCTTATAAATAAATTAAATTATTTTGTTGTGAGTATGTATAGTGTTATACAACTTTAAAAATTGCTTTGATCTTAAATGTAAATTGTGATTTTCTTAAAAAAATAATATAATTCATGATAACATCAAAATCATCTAAGAACTTATAATTTTGTTGAATTGTTAAACAAATTTCAAGAATCCAAATAAATAAAATTGATACTAAACAAAAGATTAGTATATTTAAATACAATGTTTGATTGGCTTATCCTAATTTAAACCTAAGATAATTCTATCTAAATGATTAGTACTTAAAAGTGCATTTTTATCATGGTTTTATATTATCATTTTGCACTTGAAGTATCAATAACTCGTTAACTAAAATATGTTTTATAATAATATATTTAATAATATAAGATACCTTTAATTTGTGGTAAATATTCATTTTATATGCAGGCCTATCACATAAATGAAGGAATTGATTGATGACTTTAAGAACTTAAATTGCAAAGGTAAAAAGATGTTGGTGCAATCCAAACTGAAACACTGTTCGGTAATTAAGTCATATCTAGAGCTATAGATCTCAGATTTAGGTCTACTTTATATGGATGGAAAGGTAAGACATATCCCTACAACTTTCATATGAAGTCCAAGATCTAAAAAGGTCATTTTCAAGTCCAAATTGTAGTAATAACAAAGAAGCCTGAATCTGTCCTCCAGCCCGAGCACTGTTCAGTATTTTGGTCATATCTGGAGTTCTAGAAATCCAAATGAGCTGAAATGTTTACACAAAAAAGTTGAGACAATTGCCTACAACTTTCATGTTTCGAGTGGCTCCAATTTTGACGTTAGTAATGACGTTTTAGGCAGACAAGAGAAGATAAAGATTGTCACCAAGTCAAGAGTTGACCATTCACTCATCAATTAGTCATCAAATCAATAGCTCCTAATTTTAACCTATAAAAGGAGGCATTTGCCATGCATTTAGGTATCTTGGTGTCCAGATCAAGATCATGCTCTTGCTTTCTCTCTTTGTATTTTTTATAATGTTCATGCTTTGGTTTCATTAATATCAAGTTTATGCCTTTTATTTCCTTTTCTTTACTTAGTTAACTTTTATCTTATTTATGTTCATATTTTGTTTATCTATTTTTCTTTCTTTTATTATGTCTAGCTAAGTTTATTATGTCAAGGTGAAAAGGTTACACTAATGGTGTAAGAATAAGTATAGTGTAAACTTAATATGGACTTTAATGTTTGATACTAACATGTTTTATATTTGTTATCTTGTTCACTCTTTAATACTTTACTTGTTAAATAACTAATCTTGATTTATGTTGTATAAAACTTGGTACAACAAATGCTTAGCACTTTCATAACCTATACTGTATGGTATAACCGACACCTGAGCTATGAAAGGAACTTGATTTATTGTTAACATAAGTTATAATATAAATGATTGACGAGATTTACAAGTATTAGCATTAATTGAATAAGATGACTAATATAATCATGTTAACAATCTATAATCTGATTGAAACCTCCTTTGTGTGTGGTTTCCAATTGAATAATAGAAGTTTATACTATACTTGTTTGACATACCATTAGTGGATCCTGTAATCTTGATATTTGTTATTATTATTGTTTAATCGTTACATTAATATTCCATCTCAAAGTTCTCATCATCTTCTTCTTCTTCTCCTTCTTTTTCTTTATTATTATTATTATTATTATTACTACTACTACTACTACTATTATTATTAGTATTACTACTACTACTAGTACTATTATTATTATTATTATTATTATTATTATTATTATTATTATTATTATTATTATTGTTATTGTTATTGTTATATTATTAATATTTATAATTTATACAATTAACCTCCCTGTGGTTCATCCCCGGTCTTGTCGGGTTATTTATTACTTCAACACTTTTGCACTTGAAAAAAGATATCAATCTTTTAGTCGTGTCACTAAACCTATCTAATTTGACCTAATTGATTTTATCATTCAATTATTGTTGAAATGGGGTGCTATATTTAAATAAAAAAAATAGTATACTAAATATTTGATAAAAATGGTTATTTCAACTTGGTAGAATTCGCCTTGGAAAACTTGTAATTTTACATTGAGACTTGTACAATATAAATAGCTATAATAATGATAGTAATAATAAAATAATAATAATTTGATTATTTTTTTATTTTAAATTTCTCTTAAAAAATTAATTTAATTTTTATTTTTTTATTTTAAATTATTTTTTTTGGTGTTTTCCAATTATTTTGACATACTAATGATAAAAATAGATTTTTAAAAATTAAAACGAATTATTTTTATTATTTTAATATATTTTTAAATATAAAATATTTTAAAAAAATAATTAAGATCCCACTAACAACCGAGTTCTAAAATAGGGATTGCTTCACTGAAAAACAATTTATCCAATATAAAAACTACGTACGTTCTTGTGAGCCCAACCTAATTTGAATGGTTACTACAAGAATAACTTTGAGGACCACATTGAAACCTACAGGGGAAATATGTAATTAAACGCAATAAATAAAACATCCAGGACAGAATTATAAGAGATCAAACTAGAAGTTGAATTCACAAGCACTTCATGCAATAAAATTGGAGGTTGTTGTTGTCTGGCTGGGTTGTACAAGGTAAGGCTTACGATTGTGCTTCATGTTTTAAGTGGTGGGTTTTTGATGTCTCGGTCTCTAATGGAAATCTCAATTGTTTTTTTAACTATTGCTGAGTTCGGTTACTGTAAATTGTGATAAGAAAAAGGAAGGGGATTTGATTTTGACATCAGAGTATGTGTATGTGAGTTGCAGATGGGGATATTAATATTAAGAACTCATTAGCCTTTTTTTGGTTGGAGATGGCAAGGGCATTTGCAGTTGGTGTTGGGAATTGGTGGAGCCATTCCAAAACTGTGATTTTAATTTGGTGTATTTGCATCTTCTTCTACATCTTTTTCTTCCATATGGCGCTCCAAAATTCCTCTTCGTCTTCGTCTTCAGGTGACATTCTCTGTTACTTGAATCTGGTCTTTTTGGTAGGTGAGAAATAGTCGAACACAATGAATGCATATCATCATTTCTTTTATGAAGACTGACTTCTCAGTCTTGCAAAATTTATGTCTTCTTCTTCTTCTTCTTCTTTCTCTCTCTCTTTGTGTTGTGATTGTCTAGACAGGGGAAAAAACTCATTGATGCATGCTATAGAATAAAAGGCTGACATTAACTTTGAAAAATACATGCATTAGATAAATATTCGGAGCAGAGGTCAAGGTTGTATGATAAAATGGAAAGGGATTTGGATGAGCGTGGAGCAGCTTTCCTCAAACATGGTGAAACTTCTCAATCACTGTTGCTCTCGGATGTTTTCACCCTTAAGGATGGATCTGTAACACCTGTGCTCAAGGTAACTTGTGGGTGAATTGAGTCATAACTAGTTCAAAGTTTTATTTCCTATTTCCATCATTTTGAAAAGTGAATAGTGGCTTCCTTCTGTGTACAGGCTGCAAACCCTCCTGTCCGAGCTAATGTTTTGTATCTTAGCCCAGAATACTCAGTGCCCATCTCGTGAGCATTTACTTTTGTTTCTCATGCCTTTTTATTTTTTATTGTTATTCCTAAGATCAGCAGATTGCTATTTTAGACATATTGTAAACCTTAGGCCATAAAATTGGCAGAAAAACGAATATGTTTTAGCCACCAGTAAATAAAACATGAGTGGGAATCTAATATGCTAGCAAAATATATACCTTTTGGACCTAAATGAAACATTTGCTTCTGTGTTATAATCTTAGACTCTTGACACTGTTTTCAGAGTCCTTTTAACAAAACTTGCCCTTACGTATCAACTGTGTAAAATATAATGCAACAAGATGAGTTTATTCAATTCCATTTAGTTGTTCTTCTCTAAGCCAGATGAAAGCATACAATCCACTTGATGTTTTCTGTGCTAAGAATCTTATTAGATATCATGTTCTTATCCCTTGTGATTAGCTTGCATAATACTTCCTGAAGTAGATTTCCTCTAAGGGAAGAAATGCACCTTGTGCTGGAGATTGTCTTTTTATTTCAGATGAAGTGTGCACTTGTCTCTGGATTTTTTGCCTATAAAACATAAAATTTTAGGAAATGCAGGATCTTGACCACCAAAGGCTATGTTCTTAAAGTTGTTTAACTAAGAGGGGGGGGGGGGGGGGGGGGAGGGACGCCACATGGAGATGTCATTACATATGTGCTCCATTAATGGATTTTGGGCAATACATTTTTGTATGCGACAAGGCAATTGCTCCTTTTCTTGTTGTTTTGAAAACCTACAATCCATTTATTGTCCTTTGAGGCCCCGCATCTATGAGCTAATCAGCCTTTACAACCATAAGAAAACAAAGTGATTTGATAAGCTTACCATATCTGCAAAAGCTAGTGTCTAAGCTAGTTAAATTGCGTTTTCTGACCATGACAAACTAATTAGTTGCCCAGTCCTAATTCTTCTAAAAGTATGACATGTGGCTGAACATTTTTGTTGGTTTCAGCAAAATTTCTAGAGAGTTTATTCATCATTTCCCTTTGACATTCACTTTTGGTAGTGAATTGCTTTTATTGGTGTCGGCATAACAATGGCTGCTGTTTGGATATAAACCTAGTCTTTGTAGGTCCATTTAACAACTGATCAGTGTAAAACTACATAATGGAACATGTTACAATGAAAATATCCAAAACTAAGTCTGATTGAACAAACTGAACAACACGTTTTGCAAGAGAAACCGATTTTTTTTTTTTTGGTATTTCTTTTTTCTTTTAGCGGGGCGTGGTTGATGTTTATTGTAATCTTTTAATAATGTCTTTTCATTAGACTAACACGTGCCATTTTGATTTCTTTTTTTGAATGCATGCTCAATATTTCTTACAAAATGGATTTTTACATTGATGTAATGTTCATATTTTACAAATTTGTGATTCTTGGTACATTTTCTTTCTTACCTTCTGCATTTGTTTACATTTCCATTTTTCCTACTTTGATCAATGCCTAAATCATATATTTATGCTCTGCTTGGCACAGGGACAATGTAAAGAGTACATTTAGTTCATACTTTGATGAAGGTATGAAATTATTTGGCCTGCCAATTCATATGTTAATGTCATCAATTGTATTGATATTTACATTCGCATGAAAACAGCCTCATTTGGCATTTCCATATTTTTGTATTGTTATCTTCTTGTTGAATTGTTATCTCGTTAAATCCTCACATGTGCTTTGGTTAGCAGTTTGGTTTCAGAACTCTAGCCTATACCATTCTAGCATGTTTCATGCCTCACATCATATTGAACCTGTTCCTGCCACTGAAGATGAGGTAAATCATCTCTAGAACTATTCTATGTATCTTTTCACTTCCTTCCAGAATACTAATGTCTTGAATCCTCTTTTATTTTGTCAGATCGAAGCTGAAGTAAATGCTGTCAAAGCTGTTGCAGACTCCGTCTGCCCCTTAAAAATTGTCTTGGATAGAGTGGTTTTGACTTCAACTGGCGTGCTTCTGGGATGCTGGCAGGTTGCTTTCAGTGACTTTCTTGTCTCTCCTAGATCAATTGGAGCATTTTGGGCCTTAATCAATGTGTATTTTGATGTTTTAAATTTTCTCATTCTGACCGTACTTTCGGCCACCAAAGAAGCAGCTTGTTCCTATGCTTCTCATTACAATGGTGATTGTGATATCCAAGCCTCTTGGAATGGCCCCTTTTCTGTTCTTAAACAGTTCTGAAGAGATTCTATGTTGGCATGGAAGTTGTCATCACATTCAAAATGGTGGATCCTGCCCAACATACAAAATGCTGAGGGTTGGCTTTTGATGTTTCTGAACCTAAAAAGCAGATGTTTCTAATAACAAAACCTTCAAAATGAAAGGAACTGTAGATTTTTTTCATTATTGCTAGTACAATTCCTTTCTTTTTTCCTTTCCTGCTTTAGAGTTAGAAAAATGATTTAAAAGTCTTTTGTTCTTTGGTCTGGATAACCTGGTGGCCTTCACTTTTTTCCGTCCTTCATAGAGCCTTTTCTGCTGTTCAAGTTCAAGCCTTTGTGAGTTGATGGTTTGTGCTTATTATTGCTGTTGTATTAGTTGGTGTCTTTTTTTGGTAGATCAATCAGATAGGTGAATCACTGTATTTTAAGCCCCATTATTTGTTTGAAGCGTTTCGTATATTTCATCTTTGTAAAGAAACATGAAAATCATTCTGAAGAATTCGTAAGTAGAAAAGTATAATAATTCACAGCAATGCTTTGTTACTTTTTGTAGGTGATCTCTGGAACAGATCCCTTAACCATTCGGGCTAAACTGAAAACTGCACTTCCACATGCCCCAAAGAAGCAACTCGTAAGAACCATGTGAATTTCTAATTAACTATTGGACTTTTGGATTTCTTATTCATATTGTCTGGTGGAACACATGGCAGTCTTGGCTATGTGCTTTACTTTTAATACTAATTCGCAGTCATATGTCGTGCAGTATGATGATGCTATTCTACACACATCATTTGCAAGGCTTCTGGGTCATCCTAAATCTCCTCCCATGGTATTATATTAATTATCTGATGATTTTGTCTTGCTCAATTGCTTACTTCAGCTTCTGCCCGTGGTCACTAATTTCAAATAATGGAACCATACTCAACCAGAAAATCATGCAACGTCTTGTTCTCCTTTTCTACCCTTTAAGAAGCCTATGGAATGAATGTTTGTCACACCACTATGGACATTATAATAAAGTTCTTTTTTGTCGGCAATCCTCTATTTCAACAATTTACATGAAATGCTTTCTTTCTGGTCATGACTTAAGAGGCATAAGGATGCCCTCTTATGTGCACATGCCTAGAGGAAGGTTTTTTCTAATGTTCCCATTCAACCAATCATCTCATCATATAGACGATCAGTTGCTTGCTTACATTGTTATTATCCATACCATTTTTCACTTTCTTTTGTTGATTATTGTCCCACCCAGGAGCCTTTAGATGAACTCCGATTTTTCCATGAGCTTGTTGCCAGACTAAACGATAAAATCCGTGGATTTGAGGTATGTTGGCATGCGTAAGCCTTTTCTTTCCCCTCGTCTTTCCTTGGACAAATGATGGCATTCTCTCATGAATGTCATTCAGGCAGTTGTTTCTGAACTCTGGTATGTGGAGGAATATGATGTGTTGGCGCTTGCTTTGGACGGAAGAATGAAGGTCAGCAGGTTCAAACTCGGTTGCAGCAGAACCTAAGGTTTCATGTTCACAAATATAAGTGAGAATTAACGAAGCATATTTACCAAACGAATCAACTACAGGCTTGTATACACCACGCTGGACTTTGAGATTCTTTGTAATCACCGTCTCTATAAAGTCTATAAGAGTGCTATGTTGAAATTCCCAACCATCCACGACTTGGTTTTAACCAATCATGGTCTCCTGTGTATATCATGCAACAGTTTTAATCTAAATCGACAAGAGAATGCATGAAATACAAGTATTACATGTTTCCCTTTAATTTTATTTCCGTTGTTGCTTTTATACACTTTTGGCTGCCGAATCTCTTTCCAAATGAAATTAATTCGAATTCACTGCCAGTTTTGATACCTTTACTTTGCTGTGAGTTTTTTGAAGCCAAATGTCCTCTCCTAGTATGGATACTTCGGGCCCTTTGCTACTCCATTGCTGTTGCTAAAATGTTGGATTATAAATCAAGCACGATCTCCAGTGATGATACTGCAAATTGCCAAGTCTATGCTTACTCTGTTTTTGACAATGGATTGCATTATGTCTCCAATGATTTAATCTTGTCTCTTTCTTCTTTGGATTAATAATCTAGACTAGGTTTGACTTGCACTATGTTGCCGGGATATATATATTAGTTTTATTTTAATTAGATGATAAAAAATGACAATATATAAATCAAATTAAAAAAAGGTGATGACTATAGTCCGAGATTTGTTTTTTCTAAAAGGGAATAAACAATATAAATTAATTTTCAACCCATTAAATATGGAAAGATGAAATTAGGTAAAAATACTAAAAAAAATTAATTCTGGTTAATTTGAGCTGGCATAATAAATCTTTAACCCTAGCAATTGGAGTCAAGCCATCCCTGGTTATTCTATCAAAATAGTAGGAGATTGGATAATTCAATAATAATAAAAAAAAATCACTAAGCTCATTTAAGAAAAAAATATCAAATGGTGAAAATATAATAGAAAACAAGTAAAAAGCAAAAAAAAACACACAAAAAATAATATCAACATGTTAACTTTTCAAGCTCCTAATCCAGGTTATTAGGTTAGAATCAGTCTATCTAAAAAACAAAGAAGTTCAATTCTCAATCAATCAAATATTGAAGGATGAAATTGAAAAAAAAAAATATACAAAAGCATTCAGAATAAAAAATAACAATTAAAAGAATGTAGATCAAAATTGAAACAAAAAATAAAATTTATATTTTATTAAAGGGTAAAATTGAAAATAAAAATAAATTTAACAAAAGGAAAAACAAATTAAACAATCAAAACCATAAGGATCAAAATTGAAATAAAAAATAAAAATAAATTTTCGATTGAAGGGTAAAATTAAAAAAATCACTTTACCAAAAGGAACAAAAAGAAAACAATTCAAACAATAAAGACTATATTGAAAAAGTAACATATCCAAAACTAAGATTAAAAGATGAAATTGAAAATAAATTAAAATTTTACAAAAAAAGACAAAAAAAATTAAAAATCAAAATAATAAAGATCAAATTGGAAATCTCATTAAATTAGAGGACAAATAAAAAATTTTGCATGGTAAATATAAATTCTAAAAAAAAAAGAGAAAAAAAGTATTGCCAAGATAAACTATGTCACCACCAATAACGCATATCACCCTAAAAAAAAGAGGACACTACGATGCTTTCAAAGACACAATGAAAGAGTTTAGCTATAGGAAGGTGCCACACAAACTGCTCGGCAAGCGCGAGCACCTCTGATATGTTGGTACATAGGTTGCATATGCCAACAACTTTTTTTTTTATATATTTTATTGAAATATCAAATTGCTCCTTGGCTAACCTAATAATAATAATAAAAAAAAGCTATTGTGAAAAAATACCCTTTGATGTTAGTTTTATTTTTTTTTTCTTTTAAGAGTATTTTGGCCATTTCATCGTACTTTTGAAATGGAAAAAAAAAAACTTGTTTGTCCCCGGTCAATTTGGTAATGCCTTATGAACTTTGTAAAAAGACTTAGATGCCCTAAATAACTAGTTTTAAGTTTTTTTGGTAGAAAGAGGAAAACCATGAAAACACTATTATAATGTTTTTCCAAGCAATGTTAATTTTGGTTAATATTGTGTAAAGTGTAATTTCAATAGTAATATTTTATTTCAGTTGGAAAATACAATTAAATGTTTGGGATAGTATAAATGATTAAAGGGTGGTAACTTAGGAAGTTAAGTTCATAATCTCCTTTCCTTATGAAATGTTAACTATATTTATTAAAAATAAATTCTAACACCCCTGTATGAAAGGAATTTTCTTGCTGGTATATGAAGAGTCAAAGATTCATAAAGTGAAAATAAATTTATAGATCACTATGTTAGGATATATAATTTAAGGCTTTGAACATTTCATAGTAAAGTACTATCGAATTTACTCAGCTAATTAATGAATGTAAAGTCTAAAGCTATTCATTATTTGGTGTTACACCAATACAACAATACTTATATAGTTCTCTATCTTGATTTTTTTTTTATTTGGCTATCATAATTGTGATCATTTTGACCTTAAACAACTCTTAGTTTTGTGAGTATTTTAGGTAGCTTTTGGTTCCTGTTTAGGACAAAAAGGGTCAAACAATGGACCATGAGTTTTTTATTTGTTATCATAATTGTGTTCATTTTGGCTTTAAACAACTCTTAGTTTCGTGAGTATTTTTGTTTATCAAGAAAATATAAACACTTAAACCATTAATAGACAAGTAATTGTGCATTCTTGTATAAGACAAAACTGGTTTTGAAACTCATGACTCATCATAAATCAACTTCATATTCTTATGGTGATAAAACAAAGATATATATATATATATATATATATATATGTATATTCTAGCTTTCATGTTATCCTTTGTCTTTCCTTTCACATCCATTATCATGTAAAAATACTTTTAAACATGTTATTTTTTATATGTTTGATATCTAAATTATGATTGAGAAGATTAGTTTTCCAATAAAAAAACTTTCAAAAAAATATTTTGCTTTACTTAATTGTGGGCACACCAATATTAGAAAACTTCTGCTTACTAAAAGGACAATAAAAAACAATACCCTCATATTACAAGATTACATTATATAATTGTTTACTGATAGTATAAGTGGTGTAACATCCTTTTCAACTTTAGTTATAAAAAGGTTGTTATGATTGGTTTTAACCTTGAGAGTGACTGAGAGTTTAGACATGCTTATAATGTAAGATAAGGAGTTCTGAATACCACAAATGATGATAAATTAAGTATTCAGGAATTGCTTGAAAAAACCTCAATGTGGTTCATGCTATCTTTTTATTTTTAAATGTTTAAAACAAACATAACAATGTTTCTCAGTTCTCTAACAAAAGTAAAAGATATATAAAAGGAGGAAATTATACAATATACTAAAAGGGATTAATGTCCTTATTACTGTATATATAAATACAAAGCACTGTGGATTGAAGAAATGTAATAACAGAACTGCCCTTACCATAGAGAGTTGGAAAGATTGCAGAGGAAGGGTGGAGTTGTCTTTTCACTGGGATTTATATGGCATTAAAGGGATGGTTAGGGAGAAAATGGTCAACTCTAGTTTTGGTGAGGCTGCAAGCATCGGCCTGCAAACACTTGGCATTGGGGTTGGCAAGCCCGAGACACCTGCGACCCAACTAAGACTGCCCTGGATGCTAGGACCAGACCCGCATACATGACTATTGACCCAGGCGAGCGAATTCAAAAACCTACTCAAGACACCTTGGCCTTAGGTATTGCGTTAGGACCCAATGATGTTAGGTCTGATGTTAGAACCCATTGCTCATGGATCTTACATCAAGACCCAATTTGCTTGGGCCCCACATCAAAACTCAAGTCTTTTAGGTCCTATGTCGAAACTCAATACTTTTGGTTTCTTTGTTAGGATCCAAGGTTCTTGGGTTTTAGGTTTATTAATATAATTATTTGTGTTATAAATATTTATTTTATAATTCAAAGTATTCATCTAAAAAATAAAATGATTTATTATATGAATATTATTATTTTTCTTATAAATCAAAGTATTCATATAAAGCATATTATTATTTGTGTTATAAATAATATTGTTTTTATTATAACTCAAAGTGTTCTATTAAAAATATTATAATTTGTGTTCAAAATATTATTATTCTTATTATAACTCAAAGTATTCATATTAAAAATATTATTATTTATATTATAAATATTATTATTTTTATTTTAATTCTCTTGGATATTTCAGATGTAGAACCAATTACCCTTAGATCTTGCGTCCGGACTCAATTTTGTTGGGTTTGGCATCATGATCCATTTTGCTTAAGTCTTTTATCATGACCCAATTATTATGTTTATTGTAATTTTTTATTAATATTATTAATATAATAATTCATAAATTTAAAAAATACTATTATTACTATTAAAGAAAAACCATTATTTTTTTAAAGATTAAAAAATATAAGAATTTGGACCAACAAATTAAATATTATTATTAATAATATAAATATTATTATTGAGTATGGTGTTACAGTCAGATTTAACATTTTTAATTTTTAATTTTTTTTTAATAGTTTTTATAAAAATAAAAAATTAACCACAGCATAACATGAATTACATAACTATAGTCTTCTATTATAAATAAGCATGGTGATGCAACTGAAAGAAGGGGGTGTTGATTATTTTTACCCCATGTTTATTTTTTGGGCGTGTTTTGAATTCAGTCATTTTCTGATTTGATTCTCTTTGTACATTTGCCCGTTTAATTTAGGAATTGATTCACCGACTTCTCGATCTTTTCTTAGAGAAAAATTGACAGAAATCTTTTCTTAAAGGGTTTTTTTTTTGTTGGTTTCCTTTTTTTTTTCTTTATTGCAATTTTAATATGGTATATTTATGTTGCTTCATCTTTTTTATTAGAATCTGTGCAGGCGAAAGAGTACTGTTATGCAATTCTTTCCTTGGTGGAAGTAAATGCCAATTTTCTTAGCGAGAACATTAAGTTAGATTTGAAGTTGACATTATATTTAAAATATATAAATGATAGTAGTTATATTTTTAATAAAATATTAAAATTTTGATAACCATGTAGATATGAATTCTAATTTTATAATTTTTATTTATTTAATAAAAATTAAATATTAAATAATATAAATTAACATTACTTGAGACAATATATTAAAAAAATAATATAAATTATATCTTAAAAAATTTTAGATAGTTCTTTCATGAATATTTATATTAAATTAAATTAAAATTACATGAGATTCAAAATAATATTCAAAGAAAAAGAGAAGTAAGATAAGTGATTTATTATTTCTCTTTTAGAATTTGATCTTATTTTTTTTAGATTTTTTTGTTTTTTAAAAGTGTTTTTAAAAAAAATAATTTTTTTTACTTTAAATTAATATTTTTAAATTATTTTGATGTTTTATTATTAAAAATAATTTTTAAAAAATAAAAAATATTATGTTAATATATTTATATATAAAAAATAATTAAAAATACACTCCCAATCATTCTTGATTTGATTTGATACGCATACTTTGGTGGAGGCTTTTTTTGTCTGCTCTGATTTGATTCGCCTACCTTGGTCGAGGCTTTTTTTGTCTGCAATGTGAATGGCTTTACACGTGTCATGGATCTCGTTCTTTTCTCGAGTTTGCGCGCTCGTTTTGTTCTAGTTTTCCCCATTTTATGTTTTTTTTTTTTTTGCCCCCCTTGTGTCACTTTCTATGGCTGTTTGTCGTAAAAGCGAGGTGGTGGCAGCTTGAATATCTGGCATGCTCCAGAACTCAGGGACCCTGAGCCGCCTTCTCCACATCTCTTCCATCTTCCTTCAGCTGTTTCCTAGCTTCTTCTAAAATTACAAAGGTGATCAAAATCTCGCTAGTTGTGGCTGTTTGGTACTGTAATTGCTGATGAGATTTATCATTAGCTTTGATACAGCGACAAATTATAAGAAATAATAAAGAATTGTTTATTATAATAAGGAAATAAATGAACACTGGAGCATGCTTCTCTGTTTATATTTAAAAATTAACGCAATATAATATTTTTGTTGCTGTTGTTGAGAGCTTGAATTGGTACATGAAAGTCTGAAATACTTGATATTTTTTTTATTATTATTATGAGCAAGATTTATTTGTATTTATTACTTATATCATTATTTTATAAAATAATTATATCCAAAAAATAGAAATAATTTTACATCATAAATTAATAACAAATCTGTGTATCATCTGTGTCATATTTAGCAAAAACAATAATATTTAATATAAACATGATTTTATTTATAATGCCATGTAAACATGATTTTTTATTAAAAAAATTAATGCAAAAGTTACCTAACTTGTTATTATAGTTATAACCCAACATTTAAGTTTGATAAATTAATTTAAATTAATTTAAAATATAAATTTTTGATTTAATTTTTTAAAATTAAATTAATTTTTATTTTTATTTTTATTGATTCATAAATTAACCTGTTTAATTGATTAATTTTCATCCAGTTAGATATAAAACTCAATTCGACTAAGTTTATCGAAGCTAAAAATGCATTGAACCAGGTCCGACCCAACAAAATAAAAAAATTATTTTTTATTTTTAATTGTGTTTCATTCGAAAAACTAGTGTTAAATATTATTCAATGACAACATAAATTAAACAAAGATTGCTTGATAACACCGCATTTATAGAATTTGATCGCAATCTCAATTTTGTTCTTCATTATATTTTACCTGATGTTATTACGCGTTTAAGAAATTTGTAAAAACTGTAGTCCTTATCAGATATATTTCATAAGTATTGGAATTGTGGATAGTTTAATGGAACAATAAAAAATATTTTATATAAAGTATTATTTATTTCATGATGTAATAACAATAGTTAAATCTATAATATTTAAATTAGAAACCATCAATATGAATATATTTTTAAAAAAATTATTTTATAACCTCAATTTTAAAAGTATTCATAACCAAACACATTAAATTACTTTTTAATCAACCTTAATTTCAATTACAGTTTTAACCAAACACCTATTTTTTCAAACCAACCTCAACTAAAAATACTTTTTATAAAATATTTTTTTTCAAACCATAACCATAACAACTACCACAATATCAAATACACTCTAAACACATCTTTTACATAGTTATATATATTGCTCCATAAACATTTACATATATGTTATATCCATATTAACATGTCTTGTGCTCTAAATTGTTTTCTATAATATTATCAATACACAATATATTTCATATTATTATTGAAATTTAAATAATTTCCTTCTTCACTTTTTCTTAGTCAATTATAATTTCAAAGATTTGAATCATGATTTCTAATTTTTATAAATAGGCTCTCGATTAGCCCGCTCAGATGATTACACTAAATAAACTTTTAAATTTTTCACTTTCATTCATCTTATATCCTTTCTATATTACATTATTTTTTTATTTAAATTGTTTCTGTATTTTAAACATAGATGATTTACATTCTATCATCCTTATATAAATTTTATCTTTAAAATTTATTTTCATGCCTATATTTGAAAACAAGTTTTAGTGCTTATTCAACATTTCCAACTCCTTCTGCCAAGTCTTCTTTTCTATTCGTGAATTTCTTCACAATACTTTTACTGGAGGAACTCTTTTACTTCGTAAGGTTTTCTTGCTCCAATCCATATTTTTTGCTTCACATTCTTTATCTCATACAAATTTCACTTATTTTCTGAGTCACTCATGTCATTGATGTAGCTATCAATGAAAACCCTCTATTAATTGGTGATAGTATCTAATTAGTCTAAGAAAACCATGAATTTCCATCATAGAGGTAGGTTATTCCCAATTCAACATAGCCACTTATTCCTTCTTTGGACATCCCATGTCCTAAAATACTATTTTATCCAACTAGAATTCACACTTATTCAATTTTGCATGCAATTGATTTCTTTTCAAAATTCCTAATAGTATTATGAGATGTTGCTCATACTCTTTTTGATCTCTAGAATATATTAAGATGTCATTGATAAAGAACACCACAAACTTGTTTAGGTATGGTTAAAAAAATTCAATTCATTAAATCCATAAACATCATTGAGCTACTAGTTCAGATATGGATTGCTATGATCAGTAAGTAACTGAGTACGTGAAGGTAAAGAAGTATGGTTTTTTCCGCAACAGTTCTTCCATGCTGTTAAGCAGAGATAGCCTCATGATTATAGAAAAAAGAGAAGAAAAAACAATGGGCATTTCACATTATTGGAACTGTATGGGACAAAAAATCATAGAGTATACCTCCTAAAACAATGGCTATCTGCAATGAATGGACACCATTATTTGTTTCTAGGAGTAAAAATAATTAATTCCTATATGCTGGAAGATGGCGCAAAAAAACTGGGTCGTGTCCGTATCACATGCCAGGTCCTTCCAGGACTTGAGGGGAAAAAACGGAGCAGCATTTGTGTGGATTTTGTAGAAGAAGAATCAGATCAGGGAGCCGGCAGCTAAAATTCGCCGGAATTCCTGAGTTATACAAAGAATCTAGGATAGAATTGACCAAAATTTGAATCAATCCCTTTAAAAGTTCCAAAGAAATGACTGTTGAGAGCAAGCTTCATCTCCGTTGTGATCATCCCCACCGATGCTATATTCAGACGGAGGCGGTGGTGGTGCATAATAATCACCACCCATATGGTCCAGCCCATGATAGAGTCCAAAATCTGAAGCACCCTCGCTAGAATCCAACAAGTTCAAAAACGACCAATCAATAGCATCTCCAGCTCCACCATCAGACGACGATGATGTGTCATTCTCCGCATGTTCTGATGATTCACCTCTCATAGCAATCGACGACGATGTTGGCTCCTCATTAGCAAACCTGGCAGCGACTTCTTGTATTTCTTGCGAACTAAGTGACTGCCCACCAACAATGTCCGGTGGATTGTCGGGGAAATTAAACTTGGCACCGCTACCACGTAAACAATACAAGGCTGCGTCGAATGCACGCGCCGCTTTTTGGGGCGTGTCATAAGATCCTAACCATATTCTCTTCCGACTATTGGGTAGTCTGATTTCGGACACCCACTTCCCCCACTTTCTCTTTCTAACACCCTTGTACTTGGGCTCATGATTTCTATCGGACTGTTGCCCTGATAACGATGATGGTTTTACCATTATTTTAATTGTTTGCTTAATTTTTTTCTTTTGGAGACTCTCGCTAGCTACTACACTGATTATAACCTGATCCAAGAAAAAAAAAATTGCAATTTGGAACGGCCTTCCTTTCTTCTTTTGCTTTTGCTCTCGGTGGAAATGGGAGAAGTGTGGTGTGGATAATGAAAATGGCGGCTCGAATGGAAGGTATATATAGTGAGAGAGTGGGTTGAACCTGGGAGGTCCAACCGTGTTGATCAGGAGAGTCAAAGGGAGGGGAGCGCGGACACGTGGAATTATGAGAGAGGGGGTGATGACGTAAGGAAGGACGCGAGGGTATCAGGTGTGTTATTTTGTAGCAGTTACATGGACGAGGAGTGAAAATGCGACTGGTGGACCACAGCTCACTCGCTCTTTCCTCTTTCCGTGATGGCCTGGCTTTGCAGCACAGCTGCCATGGTTCCTTACATAAATTAAGCTAACTAGCTATTTCACATGCGATACCACGTGGGCTAGATTATTTTTTTTTTCACAGCATGCCAATTTTAAGTATAAATCAAACGGTTTGTTCATGCATTTAAATAAATAAATTTAAAATTATTTATATTAATAAATAAAAAATTTCTCAATGATAATAAAAAATAAAATTGATAAAACTAGGAGATAAATATAAATTAAAATATTTAATTTCACTACATAAGTCATTTATCCACTTGTATTTAATGAATTTTTCTATCTAAATTATTTTTTTAATGTAATAATAATAAAAATAGATATACAGATTAAATTAATTGAATAAAATAAAATAAATATTATGCAATGTTGCACACATTAGAAATATTCTCCAATTTATTTTTAAAAATAAAATTCATTTATATAAAATATAAAAAGAAATTGTAGATGAAGTAGAATAATCATTAAAAAAAATTAAATACATATAAAATAATTACAATGTATAAAAAAGGTTAAATTAAAAAATTAAAAAAATCAAAGACAAATGGTATTAATTTAAATATAAATTAAAAAATATTTTAAAAAGAATATATAAATTAAAAAGGGTCATTTTCAAAATCAATGAAAAATCTTATAAAAAAAATATATAATGGTTTCCAATCTCCAATAAATAAATGTTGAAACATTAGCTTAAAAAAAAAAACTCGGGTGAATCTTCTAAACTCGAGTTAATCTCTCAAATTCATAACCCATGAAATCTTAGAAACTGGAACTCAATCAAGAAATTATATTCCTAGCCAATTTATGTTAAAAAAATAAAAAAAATCAATTTAAAAAAATTATTAAAGTAGAAAAGTCATAAAAAATAAAGATAAAATTTGATAGAAAAACAAAATTAAAAGAGAATGAAATCCTAAAAATAATATAATCATAAAAATTAACTAAAAAACAAATAAAAACCAAAAGATTGAGGACCAAATCTAAAATATAAAAACAATGGAGGATAAAATTTAAAATAAATTTTATTTTTATAAACTACCTCAAATAAAAGAAACAACAGTAGAAAAAAATAAGGATTAAATTTAAAAATAAAAATAAATTGAAAGGTTTCTTTGAGAATTTGGAAAGTCAGACATGAAAATCATAGAAATTAAAAGATTACAATATAATTTGAACGTTGCCCTTAAAGTTAGTGTTTGATCGGCAAATAATACCACACATATTGCCTAAACAACATGGTGACTATTAACATGTGCAATATACGCATCAATTATTTTTTTAATATTATTATATTTTTATATTTACAAAATTATTCCTTTATTAACTTAATAATAACAAAAAAAACCCTAATGGAAAACAAAAAAATCCCCTAGATATAAGTTAAAGGAACTTTAACTTTTAAAGGTATTTAAATCATTTTATAATGGATAATAATGACAAATGTAAAATGTAAAAACATCAATACCAATATTTTTTTAAAAAAATAATCTAATGGTATAGTAATAGTTATTTTACTTTGCAATATAAAATTGAAAATACTTAATTGTTTTTTTTTTAATATAGCAATAACTAATGGTTCCTTATGAAATTATAAAATTACCTCTAATTATTGTTTTTAAGGTTTTATTTATCAAGGATAAAATAAGTATTTTATTATGAATTATTATATTAAAATACTCATATCTTTTATAGTTTTGTTAATCAATTTGATATATTTTGGTTTCATTAGCTTAAATATGATATTATGAGGATAATTAAATATTTTTTAAAATTTTTATTTTCCTTTTATTTTTCTTTGGTCCTTCCCAAGTCCACTAAATAAAAACAAATGTCTTTTATCGTAACAACGAAGCACTTTATTCATTAAACATAGGTGGAGTCCTAACCTTTTAACTTTTATTTTATTTTATCTTGATCCTTCAAGTTTTGAGTATTTCATTGTTCATTTCACCATGGAACAAGAGACAATATCATTATGGATTCATATAGTTCGAGGTAAGCTTCTCTTCACACCTTCTGAGGTTAGCTAGCTCTATGTTGTGGCCTGAGCAGTTGAGTGCGTGTGGCTCCTGTGTTTTTTTTTTAGTGTGTGACAGGTTATGGATCTTTTAGGTGGATGGATGGGAATATATGTGTTTTGCACAAAGAAGTTTTTGTGGATTTTAATTATTAATTATTATTTATTTTATATTAATTTTTTAATGTTTTTAGATTATTTTGTTATACTAACATCAAAAATAATTTTTTTAAAATAAAAATATTATTTTAATATATTAAAAAAACATTTTAAAAAATAATTATTATCACATTCTCAAATATCCTCTATATGGATTTATTATGTGTATTACAAGAGAGAGTTCCGATGTTTTTTGGCAACTTATCATATAGCACCTAAATGTTTTTGGTGGGTTATCATTTTTTAAATGTTGTGTATGTAAAAAATATAAAAATAGAAATTTGTTTTTATATAATATCATAAAAACAGTCTTAACTCACCTTCCAACAATTTCATTAACAAATATAATGGTGTACAATTTATACCATTACATTAATGAGTCTACAAAACTTTCTAGATTCCAAAACATTTAAATTGTTTACAAAACTTGCACTAGTTAATATAAAAATATATCTAACAAAGTAGGCTAGATAGACTAAATAGCTCGATAACACCTTATAAAAAACTAAGGCCTTCAAGAGAAGCATATGCATGACACACAAGATCATGGAATTTATAATCAATATTTATGTCGTTATTGTTACTAACATTAACAACTATATTGTTATCCATTTTTTACCCTAAAAAAATAAGAAAACAAAAGAGAAAAAAATTAAAAAAGAAATTCAAAATACTAGAGGATGTACATAAAAAAAAAAACCTAGAAGATTGTTCAAGTTGGTGGTGAATGATCAAAATAACAAGTGGACAAGTTAGGGGACTAAAATGTATAAAATTAGCAACCCAATTCCGATTGATAGAAGGCCCATTCATGAAAATATTTTTATTTGGGATAAAGAAATATAAATTTGGATAGGTAAGGACTTAATGAGAATTTTAAAAGGACTTAATTGCAAGAAAATTTTATTTTTAAAGTTAATTTAGACTTTAATAGGAAGAAATTAAAGTTTGGGGGTTAAATTGCAATTTAAAAGATTAATTTGGTCATATCAGGAGTTTAATTACATAAATATTAAAGTTTAATGGGTAATTAGAAACTTGATTAAAAAAATCCAAAATCAAAGACCAAATCAGAAAAGAGGCATGACTGTAGGGGCTAAAATTGACTAAGTCAAGAGTCAAATTGAAGAAAATTAAAAGTTTGATGATCAATTAAGAATCTAAATATATAAATCGAAAACCAAGGACCATGATAAAAATAGAGCTAAACTTTGAGACTGATGATTGAGTTTGGCATAGGTGAAATTGCTTAAAATTAAGAGTCTGAGATGCAATTACGGGTATAATTAAAAATATTTGGAAGAATATGAGTTATAACGAAATATGATAGATTGCAAATTAAAAACCCTAATTTCTAGGTTTTAACTTAGACAATGCATCATTCAACAATTGTTTAGTTTTTTTTTTAACAATTTTGACTCATCGAGTAAGCACTTTCAAGTGAATGAATGTGACATTTTCAACCACGTCTAGGGTTGTAATCATCACCATTCAACCGAGAAACACTCCTTTTACAAAGATTAACTGCTCCCATCAAAGATTTACATCCCATTTTCTTCAAAGAACTCAACAACATTTTGTTCCCGATCAGCCACTATTGTTGTTATAACCTAATTTTAATTTATTTGCTTTTAATTTATTTTTTCAGGGATTTAAATTTAAAATTAAAAGATCATAGATTTATTTTGATAAAAAAAAATATGATTTTTTAACTTATGAAAAAATTAGGGACTGGAATGTGTTTTTGTCATTTTCTCTTTATCATTAAGATAATGATATTTATTTATTTTCAAATTTGATTTTTAATCAAATTTAATTTTTTTTTAAAAGAATGAATTTATTTAAAACTTAGTTTGATTTTTATAGACTAAGAAACTCTTGTATTATAATACATATCTTGACACGTATAAAAATGGGAGAGACATTACATAAAAATCTCGGTTTAGCATCAACAACTCCATCTTCCCCTGACTAAGAACTTTAATCCCTCTTTATTATCTCACATCTGCCTCCTTTCAAAAGACCATCTTTCATCACCCTTATCTCATAAACCTAGTAGAAGAGAACCTTTATAGCCTTAATCTCAACCTGCCTCTCTCTTAGCCCCACCTGATAACATTTAGAAAGCTAAAGCCTCATCCTCTCTTTCCCTCTTTTAACTTATCCTCATAATTTCTAGATTCTAATACATTTCTTAGCCACAACAAGTCTTTTATCATAGACCTTCAAATAAGAACAGTCCACCCGAATCTTTTAATGACTTTAAACACAATACTACACCGCATGCACAAGTCTGAAAACTATATAAAAAATGATTTTGTTAATCTTTATACACTAGCAATTTAGCAAATACAAATGGAATTATTGACACATTTTTTTCATTAGTACATTGTAGTAAACACCAATGAAAGCATTTCGTTGGTATATATCGAGAAAATTGCAATGGAAAAAGAAAGCTAGAAAAGTACGATGACATGTGATTTTTACTAATAGACTAAACTCTATGGTGAGGTTTTTTTTGTAAATATATCAACAGAAATAATCCCTCGATATATGCCAACAGAATTACACTAGGATTCAAAAAGACAAATCAAACAGTGATGTCACACTTTTTATTGATAGAATGACTAATGGAATACTCGACGAATCCCCTATTTCTCTTTCTTCCTTGTGTATTTTTTTATACAAAAAAAACCACCTCCTTCAATCTAAACATAATTCAACCTCTCACAACAAATATAGCCAGAACAACACTTGATTTGCCAGCATCCGTGTTCTGATTCAAATTTTATTGAGAATTCTCCACCTTAAGTAAGCAAATCTACCTTTTTTTTCATAGTTTTTAAATGTTAATTTTTTTTTCATATTTTTGTAGTATATGTATTTTTTTTTTTGTGTTTACTTGTTTTATAGTATTTTCTTATATAACTTTGTTGTATGGATTTATGATTTGTACATATTATGGTTTGTTTTAGATTTTGTAAATTGTATTTGTTTGTAATTGATGAAACTTATGTTGAATGATTTACTTTAGAATTTTATGATGAAATAAATAATAGCTTATTTAACAGATTCGTTTTATATTTTATCAATTTTATTACCAAGTTATAATTTTCAATAAATGTGTAGAAATTTGAATATATATATATATATATATATATATATATATAATTAAGAATGAATTAAGAGAACTATTAAAATAGATTGAATAAGATTGAGCTAAACAAATAGTTTTACTAATTTATTTAGTTAACATAGTTAATTAATACATGTTGTCATCATTATTTAAATAGATTTAATATAAATAATGGATGAACATTCATGGATGTATCGAGATTCACCATAGGGGTTTCGGAGAATGAATTATTGTAATGGGGTTCTGGGTTTTATTAATTATGTATATCTAACCCGAGAAATATTAATGAATGTGATATTAAATGTCCATGCAAAAGGTGTAAGAATAAAACATTTATCGTTCTAGATGTTGTAATGATGTATCTTCTATAAAAAGGGTTCATTGAGAAATACCTATATAGCTATGTGATTAGTACTTAAAAGTTTATTTTTATCAAGGTTTTATGTCATCATTTTTGCAGTTGAAGTATCAATAACTCCTTGACTAAAGCATGTTTTATAATAATATAAGATACCTTTAATTTGTGGTAAATATTCATTTTAAATGCAGACCTATCATATAAATGAAAGGATTGATTGATGAATTTAAGAACTGAAATTAAAACGACAAAGAGATGGTCAAACTTAAAAAAGAGATGTCGATGCAATCCAAACCGAAATACTATTCGGTAATTGGGTCATATCTGGAGCTCTAGATCTCAAAAGTAAGTCTACTTTATATGGATGGAAAGGAAAATATATAGGTCTACAACTTTCATATGGAGTCCAAGACTTAAAAAGACCATTTTCAAGTTCAAATTGTAGTAGCAACAAAGAAGTTGGAATCTGTTTTCCAGCCCAAGCACTGTTTAGTATTTGGCCCATATTTGGAGTTTTAGAAGTCCAAATAAGTTAAATTATTTACACAAGAAAGCTGAGATAGTGTCCTATAACTTTCATGTTTTCAAGTGGTTCCAATTCTGATGTTATCAATGATGTTTTGGGCAGACAAGAGAAGATAAGGATTGCCACCACGTCAAGAGTTGGTCACCCACTCATCAATTAGTCATCAAATCAATAGTTTCTAATTTTAGCCTATAAAAAGAGGCATTTTCCATGCATTTAGATATTTTGGTTTCGAGATTAAGATCATGCTCTTGCTTTCTCTCTTTATATTTTTTGTAATGTTTATGCTTTGTTTTCATTAATAACAAGTTTATGCCTTTTATTTCCTTTTATTTACTTAGTTAACTTTTATCTTATTTATGTTCTTATTTTGTTTATTTATTTTTCTTTCTTTCATTATGTCTAGCTAAGTTTATTATATTAAGGTGAAAAGGTTACAGTAATGGTGTAAGAATAAATATAGTGTAAATTTAATATGGACTTTAATGTTTGACACTAACATGTTTTATATTTGTTTTCTTGTTCACTCTTTAATACTTTACTTGTTAAATGACTAATCTTGACTTATGTTGTATAACACTTGGTACAACAAATAATTGACACTCTCATATCCCATACTGTATGATATAACCGACACCTGAGCTATAAAAGGAACTTGATTTGTTGTTAATATAAGTTATAAGCATGAATGTTTGATGAGATTTACAAGTATTAGCATTAATCGAATAAGATAACTATGTGATCATGTTAACAATTTATAATCTGATTGAAACCTCCTTTGTGTGTGGTTTCCAATTAAATAATAAGAGTTTATACTATACTTGTTTGATATACCATTAGTGGACTCTCTAACCTTGACATTTGTTATTATCATTGTTTAATCCTTACATTAATATTCCATCTCGAAGTTCTCATCAACTTCTTTATTATTATTATTATTATTATTATTATTATTATTATTAGTACTACTACTACTACTACTACTACTACTACTACTACTATTAATATTACTACTAGTAGTATTACTATTATTATTACTATTACTACTAATACTACTATTATTATTATAATTATTGTTGTTGTTGTTGTTGTTACTATTGTTGTTGTTTATAATTTGTATAATGAGCCTCTCTATGGTTCAACCCCGGTCTTGCTGGGTTATTTATTTCTTTGACACTCCTGCACTTGGAAGAAGACATCAATCTTTTAGTCATGTCACTAAACAAATAAAGAACCATATGTTCCTCATAATGCCATGGTATAAAGGATGACTGGATCAACTTTTAGTGCTAGCAACGTGCATAGAGTTGTAGATGACAATATTAATCCTTATAGGAATATAGTTATGAATGTGATGGGAATGAATCATGGTCATGCTAGTCAATATTCAATCGTAGATGAAAAACCTAATATAGATGCAACCAAGTTTTTTGATCTTTTGAAAGATTCTGATGAACTATTATGGGATGGTTGCACAAATCATAGTAAATTATTGGTCATTGCACATATGTTCACTATCAAGTCGAATCATGGGTTGAGTCATGTTGGTTATGATAGAATTATCGAATAGGCAAGAAGCATTTTACTTGAAAGGAACAGGCTAAAGAGAACTTTTATGGTGCTAAGTCCATGATAAAACCTTTCGGTCTAGGATAACATCAAATTCACTTGTGTGCAAGGTTTTACATCCTGAAAAAACAGAGTCGACCAAGCGTAGATTATATGGACATTCTTGTTATAAACTCAAAAGTCACAAAGAAAGGGCACTTTTCACATATAAAAAAAAATTATATACTTCCCAATCATACCTAAACTACTGAGGTTATTTGATTAATACTTAAAAGTATATTTTTATCAAGGTTTTATATTATAATTTTGTATTTGAAGTATCAATAACTCAACTAAAGCATGTTTTATAATAACATATTTAATAATATAAGATACCTTTAATTTATGGTAAATGTTCATTTTAAATGCAAGCCTATCACATAAATAAAATGATTGATTGATGAGTTTAAGTACTAAAATTAAAAGGACAAAAAGAGATGGTCAAACTTAGAAAAGAGATGTTAATATAGTCCAAACCAAAACATTGTTCTATAATTGGGTCATATCTGCAGTTATAGATCTCGAATTTAGGTCTATTTTATATGGATAGAAAGGTAAGACATAGGCCTACAACTTTCATGTGGAAGTATGGTTTTAAAAAGGCAAGTCCAAATTATAGCAACAACGAAGAAGTTTGAATTTATCCTACAGCCCAAACACTATTCAATGTTTGGCCCATATCTGGAGTTCTAGAAGTCCAAATGACTTTATTTTTTTTTTTTGGAAAGCTGAGGCAATTTTTTATAACTCTTATGTTTAAGTGGTTCCAACTCTAACATTATCAATGACTTTTTGGGTAGACAAAAGAAGATAAGGATTGTCACTAAGTCAAGAGTTGGCCACCCACTCATCAATTAGTCATCAAATCAATAGTTTCTAATTTTGGCCTATAAAAGGTGGCATTTTCCATCTTGGTTTCCAGATCAAGATCATGCTCTTGCTTTTTCTCCTTGTATTTTTAAGTTTTTTTTCATTAATATCTTATTTATCTCATTCAATTCTTTTTCTTTACTTAGTTAACTTTATCTTATTTATGTTCTTATCTTATTTATTTATGTTTCTCTCTTTCATTATGTTTAGCTAAGTTTATTATGTCCAAGTGAATAGGTTACACTAATGGTGTAAGAATAAGTATAATGTAAACTTAACATGGACTTTAATGTTTGATACTAACATGTTTTGTATTTGTTATCTTGTTCACTTTTTAATACTTTGCTTGTTAAATGACTAATCTAGATTTATGTTGTATAACACTTGGTACAACAAATGCTTGACACTTTTATAACTCATATTGTATGGTATAACTAACACCTGAGTTATGAAAGGAACTTGATTTGTTGTTAACATAAGTTATAATCATGAATGCCTGATGAGATTTACAAGTATTAACATTAATCGAATAAGATAACTAATGTAATCATGTTAAAATTTATAATCTGATTGGAACCTCCTTTGTGTATGGTTTCCAATTGAATAATAAGAGTTTATACTATACTTATTTGGCATACCATTAGTGGATCCTCTAACTAATTAATACTTAAAAGTGCATTTTTATCATAGTTTTATATCATCATTTTGCACTTGAAGTATCAATAACTCCTTAACTAAAACATGTTTTATAATAATATATCTAATAATATAAGATACCTTTAATTTGTGGTAAATGTTCATTTTAAATGTAGGCCTATCACATAAATGAAAGGATTGATTGATGACTTTAAGAACTTAAATTGCAAGGGCAAAGGGATGACCAAAATTAGAAAAGAGATGTCGGTGCAATCCAAATAGAAACATTATTTGGTAATTAGGTCATATCTAGAGCTATAGAACTCAGATTTAGGTCTACTTTATATGGATAGAAAGGTAAGACATAGGCCTACAACTTTCATATGGAGCCTAAGATCTAAAAAGGTCATTTACAAGTCCAAATTATAGCAACAACAAAGAAGTCTAAAGTTGTCCTCCAACCAGAGTACTGTTTAGTATTTTGACCATATTTGGAGTTTTAGAAGTCCAAATGAGCTGAATGTTTTACACAAGAAAGCTGAGACAATTTCCTACAACTTTCATGTTTTCGAGTGGCTTCAATTTTGACATTATCAATGATGTTTTGGGCAGACAATAGAAGGTAAGGATTGTTACCAAGTCAAGAGTTGGCTACTCACTCATCAAATCAATAGTTCCCAATTTTGGCATATAAAAGGAGGCATTTGCCATGTATTTAGACATCTTGGTTTCCAGATCAAGATCATGCTCTTACTTTCTCTCTTTGTATTTTTTGTAATGTTTGTGCTTTGCTTTCATTAATATCAAGTTTATGCCTTTCATTTTCTTTCCTTTACTTAGTTAACTTTTATCTTATTTATATTCTTATTTGTTTATTTATTTTTCTTTCTTTCATTATTTCTAGCTAAGTTTATTATGTCAAGGTGAAAAGGTTACACTAATGGTGTAAGAATAAGTATAGTGTAAACTTAATATGGACTTTAATATTTGATACTAACATGTTTTATATTTGTTATCTTGTTCACTCTTTAATACTTTGGTTGTTAAATAAATAATTTTGATTTATGTTGTATAACACTTGGTAAATAAATGCTTGGCACTTTCATAGTTCATACTGTATGGTATAACCGACACCTGAGCTATGAAAGGAACTTGATTTGTTGTTAACATAAGTTATAATTATGAATGCTTGACGAGATTTACAAGTATTAGCATTAATCGAATAAGATGACTAATGTAATCATGTTAACAATCTATAATCTGATTAGAACCTCCTTTGTATGTGGTTTCCAATTAACTAATAAGAGTTTATACTATACTTGTTTGACATACCATTAGTGGATCCTCTAACCTTGACATTTTTTGTTATCGTTGTTAAATCTTTACATTAATATTCCATCTCAAAATTCTCATCTTCTTCTTCTTCTTTTTCTTTTTTATTATTATTATTATTATTATTATTATTATTATTATTATTATTATTATTATTATTATTATTATTATTATTATTGTTATTACTATTATTATTGTTGTTGTTCTTATTGTTATTGTTGTTATATTATTCTTATTTATAATTTGTACAATTAGCCTCCCTGTGGTTCGACCCCGGTCTTGCCGGGTTATTTATTACTTCGACACTCCTGCGCTTGGGAGAAGACATGAATCTTTTAGTCGTGTCACTAACTTTGACATTTGTTATTATCATTGTTTAACCCTTATATTCATCTTCTATCTCAAAGTTTTCATCAACTTCTTCTTCTTCTTCTTCTTCTTCTTTTATTATTATTAGTACTACTACTACTACTACTATCATTATTATTATTATATTACTACTACTATTATTATCAGTATTATTATTATTGTTGTTGTTGTTGTTGTTATTGTTGTTGTTTATAATTGTTATTTATAATTTATACAATTAACCTCCATGTTGTTTAACTGCGGTCTTGTCGGGTTATTTATTACTTTGACACTCCTGCACTTGGGAGAAGGCATTAATCTTTTTGTCGTGCTAGTAAGCAAATACAAGAACTCATTTTTCTACACATAACATGTATATCCACGGAATCGAAGGTTGCCATGTCATAAAAGGTCACCTTATAAGAGTCTTACTCTTGGTAACCTCCTAAAACAAAGTAAAGAAAGAACATTGAATGAATAAATGGTTATGTGTCTCAATATATAAGCCAACAAAGAGACATACCAATGAGTTAATGATCTGATAAGCATAAAGTCTATCCATGATGTTTAGGCGGTCCATAAAAGCAAGCCATAGGATAAAACAATATCTTGGGATATAACCTAGAAACTAGAAAAGGTGATGCATAGAATCTAAAAGTCTTGTATCTTTAAGAACCTCTATACCAAGTTGATAGAAAATATTCCTAATAGATGACCCTTCTAGATATAGTGATCTGGTAGTGCAATCCTGGGATGGAAATGAATTAATTCTTAAAAAGACTAAAACTTCTAATTACCTAAAGGAAAAATACTAAATGCCCTTTTCAATTATATCTAAGACTTTGAAAAGAAAGCCCAATCTGGATAGCATCCTGGAAGGTAAAAGGTCGCAACATCATTAACCATTCATAGCTAATAATCTAACCACAAGGAAGTAATAGTCCCATCACCAATACATGAGATAAATTTTCCTCTACACCAATATTTTTTAAGAAAGATCTTCATCTAAGACCAAAAGAAAACTGAATGAAGTCTGACATGCCTAAAACATCTACCCCTATATATGACATTATGAACCTATTTCAACCAAATTGATAGTCAATTTGAAAGAAATCTCTAGACATGCTTAAGAATAATTGTTTTATTTCAAGTCCCAACTCTTTTTATCCACAAACCTCCCTCTTTAAAAAGAAAACAAACTAAAGTCCAAGCTACCTTTGCCTTTTAATGGGAGATATGATAGCCATGTCAAAGAAATGCAGTTACTATTCTCTCAATCCTCCTAATCATAAAGTAGAAAAGAATAAACATGAAGCATTAGTATACCTAGATAGAAAAGAAAACATATTTGATCAATTGAAGGCGTTCATCATAAGTAAAAGAAACTAAAGTCAACAACTTAACTCTTGAGAAAACCCAATCCATCAAAGGCATACAATCATTGTGTGTAAGTCTAGTAGAGATCAATAAGACTCTTAGATATCTAAAAGGTAGACAACCTAACCTGAGACACAATAAAGTCTGTAAATAAATAAAAACGTTATGCATATATCTAATTAAATAAAGTGTTAATTATTCATAGAAATAAATATAAATTTTTTTTATTAATGATAACTAAAGATTAAACTCAAAAAATTAAGAGATAAATATAAATTAAAATATTTGATATAACAATACGGGTAATATATCCAGTTATGTTTACTAGCTTTGTTCTTTAATTTTTTTTATTTAATCAAATGATTATCCACACCAATAAATCATAAAAAAGTCAGTAACAATAACTAAAAACTAAACTAAAAAAATAGAGAAATAGATGTATATTAAAATATTTGATCTCGCAACATTGATCATGCATTCAGTTGTGTCTTATAAATTTTTATCTTAGAATAAATTATTTATTTAATTAAACAATAATTGAACTACCTCGCTCTACACCACAAGCTAGAACAATTTTTTTAAATACTTTTTTTAACCATGTACTCAAAATCAGTTGCATACTTGACAATATTTTTATATAATATTAAGACGTAAACACATTGAATTTTCTCAGGTCAACTCAGATTGACCTACAAAAACTATGGAGATAATCTTGCAAAAAATAAATTGGAAAGCGTAATTCTCAATTAACTTAATGTTGAAGGATGAAATCAGTAAAAAGCAACAGTCAATTAAAAAAAAAACCACATGAACTCGAATCAACTAACCAAACTCATGATACAGGTCATGCATATCATCATATTCAATAATTGTTTTTATCCCAAATGTTATTTTCCATTTAACTAAATGAAAATAAAAGACATGAGTTTTATGGTATAAAATAATTTTTATTTTAAGAAAAAACCAGGACAAGTGCACAAAACTAAAATAATAAAAGTAGATCATTGGTAACAAATAGTGAAATTGTATTTTTTATTTATTTTTAAGGTAAAGCATAAATATTATAAATGAGGCAAAATCTAATGAAGTATTATACTATAAAAAATACTAATGTATAACAAATGAGATGAATTCTATCAATAGAAAAAAAGAAGAGAAAAAGTCAAACCGATCTAATTTTTAAGCCATTTCAACCTAATTTTTAAGTCATTTAACATAAAAATATCTTATCAACACTCTTAGAATATCTAGAAATCAATTCATCAACCCAAAAAAAGCCAAAAAAACCTAAAATTCCAAAATTAATCTAGGTTAGATTTATCTTTCTCAATTTATATCTTTTTTTAAGCAATATTAAGGCTCTAAATAATAAATATTAAACTTTTTTTTATTGTATGAAACCTATGGAAACTAAGAGAATCCATTTTAGAGGTTAAAAATGGCATAAACAATAACTTTCTCTTTTTTTAGCTAGGATTTGTCTCAAACTATAGACTAAAATTAAAAAAAAAATATCAAAAGTGAATTTTAAAAATGTAAAGAGTCCAAATGGGTATCACTTGGAAAGAATAAGGAGCAAAGTGAACTTTTTGTGATAACTTTGAAATCACCACTATTTTTTTTTCATTTTGGTCCTTTATTGTTTGATCTTGTCCTCCTTTATAATTGGACTTAAATTAACCTTTAATTTATTCCAAAAGAGAAAAAAAATCTTTTTAAAAAAAGTATTAGGATAAAAAAAAACTTTAAGTAGTGAGTTCATAATATTTTATAAACAAATTCATTATACAATTTACATAGCAAAAAATAATTAATTTTTTAAGGGTGTCAGTCCTTAAATCATGTATATCCACTTGTTTTGAATCATTTTTATTTTATAATCAGTAATACGATAAGAACAATATTTTTATATAAAATAATATTATATTTTAAAAAATAATAAAAATAAATTTAAAATACAGATAAATTGTTGAACGATAATTTTAAAATAAAAATTCACAAATTCAATAGTTCATAAGAAATTCTAAATAAATAAAAAAACGTGTTCGGCCATGTATGAAATTGATTTTTCTAGTAGAGGGAAGGGGGGAACCAACAACCGAAAGGAACATGCTTTCAACGAGAGGTTACGAGTCCAAGTTGAGGAGCGTGTCGAGTGCATTCAGGTTGGCTTCTTACCATCTTCAAATCTAGTCAAATTCTACGAGTGTCTATTTCATTTCAGTTACTATTCTTCTAGAAGCCTCTCCCCCTGATACCCTATAGTCAACGGGCGGACAGGGAAGGTCGACGACAAGCGAATCTTCCAAGTACTCTGATCAGCTCATGATGTAAGAAAGAAATCCCGTTATTTATATATGGTTTTTAAATTTCAATGGGCGTTAGATTTAGATGTTGATCAAAGGCCCATCTGAAATACAAAATAGTTTTTATATTCACTTAATTGTAATAAATTAATAAAGGCTAATTATATTTTATGTATTTTTAATGTAATCTCGACTCCTCCCGAGTTAAGGGTAATATAATATATTATATTATATAAACACAAACTATTAATTTTAAAATCAATGGTTTGTATTTTTTATAGAATATAAAAACTATTAAAATACTAATTGGGTGAAATAAAATCATAACCGTTGAAATTTAAATTAATGGTTAGAATAATGTTTCTAACAATGATAGTTCATATTATCTTTATTTATTTTTTTTTTAAAAACTATTTATTTCTCACAATTTTTGTTAAATAGCTTCGTTAACAGTGGAGGTATTGTTCTTATATTACATTCAATACGTTTAAAATACTCATGTGATTACGTAATTGTGTGTATATCAAGTTAATCTAGTAAAATAAATTGAAACAAAAGCCTAGCATATATTCATATTAAAATTTACTATATGAATCAAGACATAGACCGAGCATAAATAGTAAATATATAAAATAATTATTAAACTTTAAAAAATCAATTCAAGTAAAATATTTATTTGTAAAAACATTTAGAATTAATGTAAGTTAAGTTAACAAAATGTTACTGTTAATAATAAATTATTTATTTTTAAATTTTTTTTAAGAGGAATAGTCAAGAAATTAATTAATTTTCAAGTATTACTAAGAATTTTATATGACTTGTTTTTTTTTTTAATATATATTTTGGGATCTCTAATTAACTAGATAGATCTACTATCATTATTCTCTTCTATTTTTAAAGGTTTTAAGTTCATTTGCTCAATGAATTTTACATAAGCTTTTTTGATAACTCTTTTATTAATAAATCTGTAATATTTTTTTTTTGAACTTTACATAATTAATGGAAATAATTCTATTTAAAAGCACATATTTAACGGTATTATATTTACAATGTAATATCTAGACATACCATTATATATACTATTTTATATCATTTCTATTACAGACCGACGATATGAACACAAATTATTGTGGTTAATATCGAATATTCTTTAAAAACATTTAAAGCCTTTAAACTTTCTCTTTAGCTTTATCAAGAATAATAAACTTTGATTTTATCATAAATGAGGATTTCCATGATATACCCATTTCATTGAGTTTAAAGACACATCAACTAGTAAATTTTGAATCTTTAATATAAAATATTTAATTTACATCATTATATCCTTTTAGTATCATCGAGTAATCGATATAGTATAACATATAGTGCAATGTGTTCCTTTAAGAACATTTGTTGATAATTTTCTTAAGATAATAAGATTAAGACAATGTCAATCCATTAAATGTCTACGTAAATTTTATTTTCAGTATTACATTTACAACACTCAAGTCTTTCATATTAAACTTATTACTAAATATTTTTTTTATTGCTTGACCACTTTTTATGATCGACTTATTTTAACTCGCAAGTGCACGAGTGTGTGATGTAACAATTAACTCGATAAGATCGATGTTATATCCACAGAAAGCTAGATCTAGAAATTAAGCGCGGTAACAAAAAAAACTCAAGAGACATTAAATTAACAATAACTTAGTTGAAAATAATTAATGGATTTGTTTCAAAGATAAAAACGTGTATAAAAATTTTAAATAACAAGAAAAGATAAGTCTTGGTCCAAATTAATTTTAATGGTGATGTATTGGTGATTCCTTCAACATATATAAGATAACTCAACCTAATATCAATAATTGTGATATTAGATTGAAAGATATTACGATGAAGTTTAAAAAGATGAAGATTGATTATTGCTTAAGAATAAATAAGTGCTTTCATATTAAGTAAGACATTAAATCGAACAATCTCTATACTAAAAAAAAAGTTTATGCATAAAAATTCAAGATTATAATATTACCTAAATGATGTCTAAAATTTCTTTGCAATAATAAAACATTCATGAAGAAAATAAAAAGATAAATTTTAAGATTTATTCATATCTTCAAGAATTCACCTCAACCACCATCATCTTTAATTTGGATCCAAGAAAGAACTAGCCAACCATGATTACATATAAAAACACTTTAATAAACATGAAATAACTTGAATCAAACTAAAATAATAAGTTTTACAAACTAAAAAACTAAAATCTACAAAGAAGACACAACATAATTTCAGTAAAAATTCAAACACAAATATAATGCTAACTTTGGACAGCAATTTTGACTCTCCTAGAGGCCTTTCTTTGGAGATGGTTATTAGAAATATATTTATAGAAAATTTTGTTAGCTTTTCAAATCATTAAGAACAGCTTATTTGGACACCCGAGTAAAAAGTTATAGGCAAAATACCGAAAGGTGCTCTGAAAAATCAAATCAGACCAGCTTGATAACCACTTTGGTACACATTTTTTTCCTCCTTTATGAGCTGTCTCTTTATTCTTTTTTACCCAAAATAATATAACAATGTCTCCTCCAGCTTTTCATCTATGTGCTTACCCTCTTGGATAAATGGATTATCCAAAATAAATCAATTGTTATTTATTGTATGGACATGTAAGATTATGAATTGTGCTTAGACTGATTTAGAGGTTGATTTGGGGCTGAATTTAAGCATCATATAAGGATACAAATGTACTTATTATTTGGGCCAAGATTGACATTGAAACCTTTAGTGTTTGATGGTTGAAGTTTGCACATAATATAAGGCAAGTTTCGGCTTGAAATAAATCATATGATAATCTTTTCTATGATTGGAATAGAATTGATTTTTGGAGCAAATTTAGAGCACTTATTTGAACCAATATTTGCTTCAAACTTCAACTAAATTTCTCTTCAATTCTTTGTTTCAAATTCCAATGTTAAATTTTTTGAAATAATCCAAGCTCCAAAAACCTATCAAAACATTAAAAGAAACTTCATTACTAAAAACACATCAATTGTTATAAAAAAGTCAAATAAAAACAATAAATACATATATAAAATAAGAGACTTAATGATATTTTTTATGCATAATCACACCCCCTAACTTAGATTTTGTTAGTCCTCAAGCAAAAAAAAAAAAACATAAAACCTTTAAAATAAAAAGAATAATAATAATCATAATTAGGCTCGACTCATCACACTTGCAAGACCTATCATGCAAATATTCATATCTTCAACTTAGTGTATACACAATAACAAATAAAAAAAATAAACATACTCATATTTTCTAAATCAAATACCCATATAAAATTTTAAATTCAATCGTATTTATCATGCAACCAATATAATTGATTCATACGAAAACTCAACTCGTAATCTTCCCTTCTCACTACTACAACCAAGGTAGCAAACTAAAGAAATATATATATATATATATATATATATATATATATATATATATATTTGAAGAAATTATTTATTATTTGTCTTTAAGTGGTCACTTTCCTTTTAACTCGAATACAAAAATTTATGATGAATGTACTCGATTACTCATAAAGTCACAAACTTAAAATGCTTTTGCATACCCCATATTTCAAGTTGTCATTTGACGTAAAGATAAATATTTATGATGAATACCCCTAGTTACTAAGTAACTTAAAACATTGGAGTAGATAAAACTTTGTACATATTTATTTATTTATCTAATAATTATTACTCCATTTATTTAAACCTTGTTTAGGACTAGATAAAAAAGGATGATCACAAGTAAAGCATCACACTTATCTTTTATGCATAATCACACAACTCATATAACTTTTATAAGGAAAGATGTACTTTAATAATCTTAAAGAAAAAAGTATGCATATCTTACTTTATAAGATATTACATATCCCAAATTAAAGCATGCAATGTTCAACATTATAATGAATCCAAAAATATTATGTTGATCTTAAATAAATCTCATGCACTTACGAATGTAATTTTTTTATTTCAAAACAAGCATGGCCATCACAAGCATTCAACATAGTTAAATATCTAAAATTAAGTTTTATATTATTCTCAATGTAAAAGAGAGAGAGAGAGAAGAAAAGAATAAAGATTAGAAAATTGTTGCTATTTTTTTTTCAAGGATGAATGTCTGATTGAATTGGACATGAGCTGACTTCTTACTTGATTCTTTTTCTTTTTTTTTACTTGCATATCATAACTAAAAGAAAACATCAAACCATTTTTTCTTATAAATAAAGAACCTCAAACCCCCTAACTTAAAATAATGCATTGTCCCTAATGCATGAATAATAAATATAAGAGTTGGAAAAATAAAAAGAAAAAAAAGGAAAAAAAACTCATTACTTCTGATACTACAATGGTAGTGGATCTTAAAGATCCAATGTCTCAACCTTAGCCATAAAGTTTTCAAGATAAGATTTCAATCGATGACCATTTACTTTAAAAACATTTTCATTCTTAAGATTTTCTATCTCAAAAGCACCATGCTCAGAGATGGATTTGATCACAAATGGATCAATCCATTTTGTCCTCAACTTCTCAGGAAAGATATGTAATCGTGAATTATACAAGAGAACCTTTTGACCAACATGAAAGGATTTTCTAAGAATATGCAAAGTTTTCATCTTATGTTTTGAGATTTTTGCATTTTCAAATGCATCATTTCTCAACTCCTTTAATTCATCCATTTGAAGCTTTCTATTTTTCCTAAACTTGTTTTCATTGTCATGGAATTGTTGGATGACCCAATATACACGGTGCTCAATCTTAACAGGGAGATGACAAGGCTTTCTATGAACTAGCCTATAAGGAGACATTCCTAAAGAGGTCTTGTAAACAGTATGATATGTCCATAAAGCATCAACTAGTCATAAGGACCAATCTTTACGGTTTGGATTGACTATTTTCTCTAAAATGTCATTGATCTCCCTATTTGTCAACTCAGCTTAGTCACTAGTCTGTGGTGATAGGGGGTATTGACCTTGTGAATTACACTATATTTTCTCATTAACATCCCAACAGGCTTGTTATAAAAATGCTTTTCCCCATCACTAATCATAGTATGGGGCATGCTAAAATAAGAGAAAATATTTTCTTTCAAGAATTTGACCACAACTCAATGGTCATTGGTTCGAGATACAATGACCTCTACCTATTTAAACATATAATCAATAGTTACAAGGATGAATTAGTAGCCATATGTACTTGAAAAAGGTCTCATAAAATCAATCCCCCAACAATCAAATATTTCTGAAACAAGAATAGGGTTAAGGGGCATCTGTTACGTCTAGTGAGGTTACCTAGTCGTTGACATCGGTCATATACAACAAAGAAGGCATGAACATCATTAAACATGGTGGGCCAATAAAACCACACTGTAAGATCTTGGCAATGGTTTTCTTGGAAGAGAAATGTCATGACAAAAATTAATGACACTTGGAATTTCATAATTAGGGATGCATCGCCTAATAATTTGGTCAGGGTAGTATTTAAATAGGTAGAGGTCATCCTAAAAAAAGGTATGCACATTGCGTAAAAATTTTTATTTGTCAAGTTTAGACCAATGAGAAGGAATCTAACTTGTGACTAGGTAATTTGCTAAGTCAACATATCATGGAGAGCCAATATAGGAGACAATACCTGCATAAAATAAATTTTTATCAGCAAAGAGTTTATTTATTAGAGATTCATTAATTATGGTCCCATCGCTTGAAAGACGGGACAAATGATCAGCCACTACATTCTTTACTCCCTTTTTATCTCGAATTTCAAGGTTAAATTATTGGAGTGGGAGGATCCATTGAATTAAATGTGGCTTGGCATCTTGTTTTGTGAGCAAGTACTTCAATGCTGTATGATAAGTGAAAACAATAAAAAGAGATCTAATCAAATAAAACCTAAACTTATTTAATGCAAAGATCACAACTAAGAGTTCTTTTTAAGTTGTAGTGTAATTCAATTAAGCGTCATTTAATATCTTGCTAGCATAATAAATGACATGAGGCTTCTTATCTTTTTTTTGCCCTAAAATAGCTCCTACAGCAAAATCACTAACATCATACATCAGTTTAAATGGTAAAGACCAATTAAAAGCTTGTGTGATTGGTGCAATGGCCAACAACCCTTTAAGCTTTTCAAAAGCTTCTTGACATTTTAATGTCCAATTAAATTGGACATCTTGTGACAATGAGTTGCATAATGGTTTAGCAATTGTACAAAAACAATGAATGAATCTTCGATAAAAACTAGTGTGTCCTAAAAAGGATTTTATATCTTTCACAGTCTTAGGGGTAGGTGACTTTTAAATGACTTCAACTTTTGACTTATCTACCTCTATCCCTTTTAAAAAGACAATGTGACCTAAGATAATATCATGTGTCACCATACAATAACACTTTTCTTAATTAAGTACAAGATTGCTTTCCTCACACTTTTTAAGAACTTTTTCTAAATACATTAGACATAACTAATAAGAATCCCCATAAACTAAAAAATTATCCATGAAAACTTCCAAAAAATCTTGTACCACATCACTAAAGATACTCATCATACACCTTTGAAAAAAGGCTAGTGCATTACACAAGCCAAGGTATTTTTTTATAAGTATAGGTACCAAAAGGATAAGTGAAAGTGGTTTTTCCTTGGTCTTCTAAGGAAATCTCAATTTGATTGCAACCCGAGTGTCTGTCAAAAAAACAATAGAAAGGTCTTCGAGCTGCTCTTTCAAACACCTGGTCTAAAAATGAAAGCGGAAAATGGTCCTTCCTAGTTACCATATTTAACTTACGATAATCAATGCACATGGGCCATTTAGTTTGAATTCTTGTTCGCACTAGCTCATTATTTTCATTATTCACTACCGTGACTTCAGATTTTTTAGGGACAACTTGGGTTGGACTAACCCATTTTGAGTTTGTAATGGGGTAAATGATACCTGCATCAAGTAGCTTAAGCACTTCACCTCTCATTACTTCCTTCATGTTTGGGTTCAATCATCTTTGTATTTGCCTCACAAATTTGGCCTCTTCTTCAAGATAGATTCTATGTGTACATAAAAGAGGGCTAATTCTTTTCAAGTCAGTAATTGTCCACCCAATTATTTTCTTGTGTTTTCTCACCATTTTCAAAAGTTTTTATTCTTGTTCTATGCTAAGTTTTGATGAGATCACAATAGGATATGATTCATCTTCTCCTAGAAATGCATACTTAAGATCACTCAGTAAAGGCTTCCTTTTTGGTTTATAAAGTTGGATAAAAGATGCCTTAACTTTCACTTGGGGTGAAATCAAAGGCTCAAACGATGGGTTCCATTAACCTATTGACATAATAGGCATTAGATCTATATAAGTCTCGAGCTTTCTTACTTCCTCATCGTCATATTCCAAAGAATAAAATCTTTCATCATGAATTAAAGTTCTCTCCAATGGATCCTTTATCCATTCTCTCTCAAAGTGTTCTTGACAATCTGTTTAGATCAAATCTACCTCTCTAATGTTCTCATGTTCACCAATTTGTTTGGAAATATTGAATATGTTCATCTCCATAGTTATATTCCTATAAGATAGTTTTATCACCCCATTCCTATAGTTAATTAAAGCATTGGATGTAGTTAGGAAAGGTCTACCTAACATGACTGAGATGGGAGCATTAGATCCTTAAATAGGTACGGTGTCTAACACTATAAAATCAATAGGAAAGTAGAATTTATCTACTTAGACCAACACATCCTCAACAATACCCCTAGGAATCTTGATTGACCTATCAGCTAATTGAAGGATGATTCAAGTAAGCTTGATTTCTCCTAAACCTAATTGTTCGTAAATAGTGTAGGGTATTAAATTCACACTTGCTCCTAAATCCAACAAAGCTTGATCTATCTTATGACTTCCAATAATGTATGAAATGGTAAGTCAACCAGGATCTTTGTATTTGAGAGGGGTCTTAAACTGGATGATGGCACTAGCATGTTCAGTTAGAAAGACTCTTTCTTTCACATTCAATCCCCTTTTGATTGTGTAGAAATCCTTAAAAAACTTTGTATAAGATGGGACTTGTTTAATTGCATCAAAGAGTGGAATATTGACTTTTACTTATTTGAAATTCATAGATTTTAGAGTTCATAAGATCATGTTTAGGTTTCCCTAACTTTTTATGAAAATGGTGCTCTAGCAAAAAAATTTTAAATCACCCACTTTGACTTTAATTTTTCTTGAATCATATCCTTTCTCACTCATTTATCTCACTTTTTGTTTTACTCAAACTCTCATCTGTCACTTGTTTTTTGATTCTCTCTTCACTTTTCCTAGATTTCTCTTCCACAATACCTCTAGGAATCCCAAAACCTATAACTTTATCAACAATCTTTCCACTTCTAAGGGTGGTGATGGTTTGGACTTGTTCATGGTTTAAAGGTTCACTAGGTGAGGATTCACTCATGTGTACCTGACCTCTAGAATTTGGCATTGGTTGAGCTGTGATTTTTCCCTTCTCTTGAATGCTTAGTGATTGAGTCAACTTAGTTAGTTGACTTTTAATGTCATCTAAAGTCCTATTGGTTTGGTTTTAAAATTTGTATGCTTGGTTGTTGATTCCTCCTTGCGTTTGCATAAATTATTGAAGAGTATCCTCTAGGAATCTCTTATGAGGTGGTTGGTACGTGTTATGTGTGAGAGCATGAAATGGTTGGGATGGAGGTTGAAATGTTTGAGGTACTGAAGAGCTCTCATTTCTCCATCCAAAATTTAGGTGGTTCCTCCATCCAGGATTATAAGTGTCAAAGTAGGGATTGCCTACTTGGTTTGTAAAAGGCTTTCTAATATTTTTTGAATCAGAAGTTTGGCCATATAACTCTTTCTTGAAGGCTGGAACGGTAGGACACTCAGTGGTCCTATGCCTTTTGCTTTCACACACAAAACAACTCTCCTCTTGTTGTTCACTCATGACATGCACTTTTCTAAGCTTAAAAGACTCTACTTTCCTAATCAATGAGGCTAATCTAGCATTAATGTTATCAGTCTCTTTCAATTGGAACTTACCACTTGAATGAGAAATGGTGTTTCTAGACTCAACATGAAGTGGGAGAGAGGTCTTATTGCTTTATTTTTTAAGCCAATGGATCAAAAAAAAAATCAAAGGCTTCACTTGGTTCTTTGTCATAAAACTCATCGTTACACATAGTTGATACTAACTTTTTAAAATCTGCGGTAAGAGAGTCTTTAAACATTGTAGGGAAAACATTTAATAAGTCTTTAAACATTTCCCAAGCTTAGTGAAATAATTCATTTGAACTACAAAAAAAATTCATCATTTGACATTGTAAGGCGTGAGTGGGGAAGTATTTTTTCAAAAATTCAACTTGCATTTCCCTCCATGTACCTATAGACCTAGGATGCAGGGAGTTTAGCCAAAGCTTGATTTTATCCTTTAAAGAGAATGTGAACAATTTAAGCCGAATAGTTTTCTCGGTGCATGTTCTATCAATAAAAGCATTATATACCTCTTCAAAGTCTTTAATGTGTATATATGAATTTTCAAAATCCATACCATGATATGTGGGAAGAAGTTGGATCATGCCTGGTTTCAAATTAAAAACTTGTTGGTTAAAAGGCAAGATAATACACAAAAGTATACTTTGTCTAGCTGGGTAAAGATACTCTCTAAGAGTTTGAAAATTAGGTTGATCATTGAATTGTGGAGGTTCATTACTTTGAACACTCCCTTCATCCTCAACATCCTCAACATTAGTCATGATCAAAAAAATAATATAACAATTATATGAATATGAAAAGAAAGGAAAAAGAAAAACAAGATTGCAAATAAAAGTAAATGAAATGTAAAAGATAAAGTAATAGCTCAAAAATAAAAATACAACAAATTAGGAAATTCACACTCCAAATAATAACTAATATTAACAATAATAAAATTAAAAGATAATTATAAAAAGCATGAATAAAAAAATGGTAATAGTAGCCAAGTACTTTAAACAATAAATATAAGAAAAATAATCACAACAAGCCAACAAGATAAAATAAAATATACAAAAGGCGGTAAAACTAGCCTTATAATATTAACAATAAATATTAGAAACTAATTAGAACAGACATTAAAAGGAAGACAGTTGAACCAACTAAAATCCAACAATTAGTAGTCTAGTCCACAGTCTAATATCCGAAAAGTTGAGGTCAATATTTTTTAGATGGTAAAACCAGTTATTTGATTTAATTATTTTTATTTTTTTAGGCTGTAAAACCAGCCAATTTATTTTGTTTTTATATGATTTTTTTCCTATAATCAAATCTAAATTTGTTACCTTTGTTTGCTAGCTCCCCGGTAACGGTGCCAAAATTGCTTAAAAACTTTTTATGATCGGCTTGTTTTAACTCGCAAGTGCACGAGTGTGCGATGTAGCAATTATCTCGGTAAGATCGAGGTCATATCCACAGAGAGATAGATCTGGAAATTAAGTTAGATAACAAAAAAAACTCAAGAGGCATTAAATTAACAATAACTTGGTTGAAAATAATTGATGGATTTGTTTCAAAGATGAAAACATGTAAATAAATTTGAAATGATAAAAAAAGGTAAGTCTTAGTCCAAATCAATTTTAATGATGATGTATTGGTGATTCCTTCAACATATATAAGATAACTCAACCTAATATCAATGATGGTGAGATCAAAAGATATTATAATGACGTTTAAAAAGACGAAGATTGATTATTGTTTAAGAATGAACAAGTGCTTTCATATTAAGTAAGACATTGAATCAAACAATCTCTATACCAAAACTAAAGTTTGTGCATAAAAATTCAAGATTATAACATTACCTAAATAATTTCTAAATTTTTTTTGCAATAATAAAACATTCATGAAGAAAATGAGAAGATAAACATTAAGATTCATTCATATCTTTAATAACTCACCTCAACCACCATCATCTTTGATTTGAATCCAAGAAAGATATTAGTTAACCATGATTATATATAAGAACACTTTAATAAATATAAAATAACTTCAATCAAACTAAAATAATAAGTTTCACAAACTAAAATACTGAAATATACAAAGAAGAACACCACATAATTTCAGTAAAAATTTAAACATAAATATGATGCTAACTTTGGATAGCAATTTATACCCTCCTAGAGGCCTTTTTTAGAGATGGCTATTAGAGACATATTTATAGAAAATTCTGTCAGTTTTTCAAATCAATAAAGAACAGCTCATTTGGACATTTGAGTCAAATGTTATGGGTGAAATTCTAAAAGGTATTTTGAAAAATAAAATCAAGTCACCTTGGAAACCACTTTGGTGCATATTTTTTTTCTCCTTTATGAGTTGTCTCTTTCTTTTTTTTTACCCAAAATAATGTAACAATATCCTCTCCAGCTTTCCATCCATATGCTTATCCTTTTGGATCAATAGATTACCCAAAATAAATGTTTTTTTATTAAAAGTAACAACTAAGAGAAAACGATAATATATAATTTGCAAAAACAATAAGGATAATAAAAACATAGATGAGTTAAGTTTCATAGCCTCCCTAACCAACTAAGGGAAAAGGATAATATATCATTTGTAAAAGAAAAAAAAAGATAATAAAAACATAGATGAGTTTAGTTTCGTAGCCTCCCTAACCTAAGCAATTAAACCCAAAGGAGTGTTTTAACACCAATACCCTAAAGTCAACTAAGTTGGGAACTATTGGCCCAATACTTGTTACATGGGTTAAGGTTTAAGAAAATCAAACATTGCACTGTCTATGTATTAGTATCTGCAACCTAAGTTACTAAGCTCGTAGGGGTGTCTCAACACCTAATGCCCTAAGATTAAATAGTCTAGGAGTCATTAGTCGAAAGCTCGTTACATGGGTTAAAGATGCATTGTATTATCCGTGTGTGTGTGTGTTTAAAAAAAAGAAAAATAAAAAAAGAAAAAAATAATAATTCCAACCCTAGAAAGTTAATCTTAAACATTAGAACAAAATTTTCTTTTCTTCCAAGTAAAGCCCTATAACTATATATTAATATATTGAGCATAAAAAAAAAAGTTTATTAATATCTTTTTTATGAAGTATGAAGCATGAAGCATGAAGAAAATATATAAATTTAATGAGAGTTTCTTTATTTTGATAGATTAATAGAAATTGAATAATAAATGTCTTGCTTTGTGTAACTTACAAATTGTTTTTCTATTTTAACGGTTTGATTACTAGGAACTAATAACAAACTGGTTGGGGGGTTATGATTAGTACTTAAAAGTGTATTTTTATCAAGGTTTTATATCATTATTTTTGCACTTGAAGTATCAATAACTCCTTAGTTAGAGCATATTTTATAATAGCATATCTAATAATATAAGATGTAATATTCATCTCAAATACAGGCCTATCACATAAATTAAGAAATTGATTGATGAGTTTAACTACTAAAATTAAGAAGACAATGGACGACTAAGATTAGAAAAGAGATTTTGGTTCAGTCCAAATTGGAACACCATTTGGTTATTGAATCATATCTTGAGCTATAAAACTTAGATTTAGGTATGCTCTATATGGATAGAAAGCTAAGACATAGGCCTAAAACTTTCATGAGTGTTCAAGATTCAAAAAGGTCATTTTCAAGTTCAAATTATAGTAACAACAAAGAAGTTCACATATATCCTGCAGCCCAAACACTATTTAGTGTTCAGCCCATATCTCGAGTTCTATAAGTTCAAATACACTGATTTTTTTTTATTGGAAAGCTGAGATAATTTTCTAGAAATTTTATGAAGATAATTTATTTAAATTTTGATGTTACCAATGAAGTTTTGTTCAGACAATAAGATAAGGATTGTCACCAAGTCAAAATATAGTCACCCACTCAACAATTAGTCAACAAATTAATAATTTTAAATTTTAGCATATAAAAGAAGGCATTTGTCATGCATTTAGACATCTTAATTTTTAGATCAAGATCATATTCTTGCTCTCTTTTTATATTTTTGTAATGCTTAAGTTTTGCTTTCACTAATCTCTTATTTATACTTTTTATTTCCTTTCCTTTCCTTTACTTAGTCAACTTATATCTTATTTATATTCTTATCTTGTTTATTTAAGTTTTATATGTCAAGGTAAAAAAGTTACTCTAATGGTGTAATAATAAGTATAGTTTAAACTCAACATGGACTTTAATGTTTGAGACTAATATGTTTTGTATTTGTTATCTTGTTCACTTTTAATACTTTGTTTGTTAAATGGTTAATCTAGATTTTTGTTATATAACCCTTGGTACAAAAAATACTTGGCACTTTCATAGCCCAACCATATGAAATAACCGACACCTATGCTATGAAAAGAACTTAATTTGCTGTTAACATAAGTTATAATCATAAATACTTGACAACATTTACAAGTATTAGCATTATTCAAATAAGATAACTAATGTAATCATGTTAACAATTCATAATACGATTGGAACCTTCTTTGTGTGTGATTTCTAGTTGAATAATAAAAAGAGTTTATACTATACTTATTTGAAATACTATTAGTGGATACTTTAACCTTGACAATTATTTTTATCATTGTTTAATTTTAACATTAATTTTACATCTCAAAGTCCTATTTAAAGCACCATCACCACCACCACCATTATTATTATTATTATTATTATTATTATTATTTATAATCTATATAGTTAACCTCTATATGGTTCGACACTGGTCTTACCGGGTTATTTATTACTTCGACACTCTTACACTTGAAAGAAAATATCAAACTTTTGATCATATCAATGTATGTTTGGAAAACAATTGAACTTGGAGTTGGTATATTTGTGATGTTAAATGTTCATAGGCTAATTTGAAAGTTTTAAAATTAGTAATTAAAATAAATTATGTATATAAATACATATTGGTATTATGTGAAATGTGCTTGAAAAGAGTTTATGTAAATATTAGGGACTTAAATGTGTAAAGAAGTAATGAAATCAATGAGAGTTTTAGACTAAATGTGTTGAAGATAATGAATTGAATGGGATTGGTTTAGAGAAGAGCAAGAAGCATGGAACTTTTACTATTAAATGTTTGGATAACTCTATGTGTGTGTGTGTGTCTTTGTTAATATAAAAGTTAATAATTAATTAAATTATATATGAAATTTGTGAATTGGATTGATTATTGTGTTTACATTAAAGTAACATATTAAAAAAAATGTATTGAAAGAGTTATGATAATATTATGAAAGTTTATTAAAAATTTACCAAGTTATTAGTTTAAATGGTCAAATTACATTGTCTTAAATGTTTTGGATGTTCAAAGGTAATTGTAAATATGATGAGAGTGGCTTATTATGTAATTGGAAAGTTTATATATATAAGTTTGAAAAAGTTTAGGTAAATTGATTTTGTTGGGCTGGATGATTAGTTTTGTTGGAATTAAATTTGGTAGATATGTGTTAATATGAAGAAAATAAAAATTTGATATGTGTTAGTATAATTGGATAGAATTAAAATATGAAAAATATGATGAAGTGTGTATGTTGGAATGTAAAATGGACATGTAGATGTGGAAAATTATATATTGAATATTAATTATTGGTTTGTGATGTGTTGAGCATTAATTTGTAAATTTTGATGAGTATGGATAATTTAAATTTTTGAGATTTATGATATGAAAATTTCTATAGATGAATTATTAAATTTAATGGTGTGAACATTAATAATTTTTTTTTAAAGTTATAGGAGAAGCATTGAAGTAAGACTCGGCTTCTTAGGAGTTTGTATAGCAAAAGCTTAAAGTAAGGGTTCACAATGATAGGAATTAATAGATAAGTATAATAAACAACAACAATAATAAATAGTAGATAATTATAATAAACCAAAACAACAACAAACGATAGATAATTATAATAAACTGCAATGGTGGTATCCAATATATAATTGTAATGAACCGTAACAATACTTTCTGGTATTTAATTAAAATTGATAGCAAAGGCAGTAACCATTACATAAATAGTATTTGACCTCAACAATGAAAATAAGTATATATAAATTATAATTGTTCACAATAATAAACCTTATAACAAAATTTTTAAGTTGATCACATGAATAGAGGCTAATGATCAGATATTTAAATTGGCTACAAGAGTGGGGGCTAATTATCAAATATTTTTGAGTCGACCATGTGAGTATGGTTATTATTGATAAGATGTTAATGAGCCAACCACATGAGTTAGAGCTGCTAATTAGATGTTTATGAGCCAACTACCTATGTGGGGGCTATGGATTGGAAAACAATAATTAATATAAAAAAATTAAAAAAAAATTAAAAAAAGCTTGAAATTTTATTTTCATCTAGTATTCATGATAACACGATAGAATATAGTATCTTGAAATTTTAATAATTGTATATTCATGATCATATAGTTTATTAAACACAAAATGATTGTTAATTTACTAGAAAAATGCTACAATTTTATTTGAAAATAATTTCAAAATTAAATGATATTTAATTGAATAATATCTTAAATATAATTTTATTTATATTGAATTTTCTTCAAAATTTAAGAAAAAACTAAAAAATATATATAAAAAGAGATCATATATATGGGCATGAAAGGATAAAGCAATTACATTTGTCCAATATTTCTTAAAGTAAAGGATTATTATAACCAGATATTTAAATTGATTATAAAATTCGAGACTATTTATCAAATATATTTTAATTGACCACATGAGTGGTTAATAAGATGTTTATAAGTCAACCACGTGAGATCATATATATGGGCATGAAAGGATAAGGCAATTACATTTGTCCAATATTTCTTAAAGTAAAGGATTATTATAACCAGATATTTAAATTGATTATAAAATTCAAGACTATTTATCAAATATATTTTAATTGACCACATAAGTGGTTAATAAGATGTTTATAAGTCAACCACGTGAGATCATATATATGGGCATGAAAGGATAAGGCAATTACATTTGTCCAATATTTCTTAAAGTAAAGGATTATTATAATCAGATATTTAAATTGACTATAAAATTCGAGACTATTTATCAAATATATTTTAATTGACCACATGAGTGGTTAATAAGATGTTTATAAGTCAACCACGTGAGTTAGGGCTACTAATTAGATATTTATGGGTCAACTATCTGTGTAGGGGCTATGGATTGAAAAAGAACTTAATCAGCCACATAAATAGGAGCTATAAATTTTAAAAGAGTTTGAGTTAGTACATGTTTAAACTCATTGAAATATGTAGGAGAGTTAGCATTGACATAATATTGAAATGAATGGAATGAACGAGAAATAAGTATTTTAAGAATGAAAATAGATAAGTAAACAAAAATTTAGTTAAGAAATCATTAAGGTTGAAAATTATGTAGATGAACCATAAAAAAACATATGGATATTGGAAAGTATTATTAATGTGTGACATAACATGAATTAATACATTAATGATATTTGTTGGTTAAAAATGCGATATGATGTGAATATATATATATATATATATATATAAAGAGAGAGAGAGAGAGAGAGATTTTTTATTTAGATCAATGAACATAGTTGAACCTACAAGAGTTTTAAATATGAGTTTGTCTTCAAAATTAATAAATTTCTCAGATAAAAAAAAGTATATACTAAGTATTTTTTAGATCAATGAATTATATAAAATTAATTAAACCAAGGATAGTTAATTAGGTAAGTGATTATGAGTATAATATGGTTTAAGTCTTGAATAAGGAAATGTGAGAATAAATTAAAATTGGATTAAAATATAAGTTATAATTTTTGAAAAGGTCTATTGAATATTGTTGGTGTAAAATAAGACCCATAAATATTGAAGTGAAAAGGCATGTTTAGTTGATTTAAATGATGCTTTATAATTAATTGATGTGAATTACTAGATAAAAAATTTATTAAATTTAAAAATATTTATGATGTGAAAAGTGAAAGAAGTTTATGTATAAAACAAATGGAAGGAGAGTTTATGCTCGGCAAGGGTTAAGAATATAATTAAAATGGTGGCAATGTTTTTAAAGTTTTTTTTAAAGGATTAATGATGATTTTAAGAGTTATAAATGAATTTTTAGAAGAGAATGATTTTGGACATACATATCACATTTTTTATCTCCTAGTATGTTTTACCTTTATACTTCTGACTCATCTCATCTCATCTCATGAGGGATGAATGTGTATAGAAATGATGGATAATAAAAATATAAATATAAAATAAATTATCAAATATGTAATTGATGTAAAGTGAGACCCTAAATATAGAAATGGACTCAAAGGAATCCAAAAAGGTTTATTTAAAGTATTAACTAAGCTTATTAATAATTACATAAATATTTATATGTCATAAATGGACATAAGGAATAACAAGAGGGATAAATATTTGTATGTGTCATAATTAGGCATAAAGAATATTTTAAATTGAAAAATACATGGATGAGTCATAATTGGTAAAATAGATACTGGTTTGAAAAGAAATCTATGTTTGAGAAGCTAAAATATATCAACATGGGTGTGTATTTAAAATGGAAGGAATATTGAAGGATACAATAAGATATAAATTAAATGTGATTGTAAGATTAAAAACAAATGGTATGTATTAAATGTAGTTGTTATAAGAAATGTGTTATGAATTAAATGTGATTGTGGGATGAAATAATGATCTAATTAATTATAATTGTTAAGTGAAATGAGGTATGAAATGAATTTGATAAATTTTTAAAAAAGAAAATTAATTGTAAATTAAAAACTTGTTATAAGAGTGATGTTAGTAATTAATGTATAATATGATAAAAGAAAAGTTAATTGGTGGTTTATTAGAAACTGATTTAGTTTAATTGTGTTAAAACAAATTAATGAATTTATTTTTGTTTATATAGTTGTTGATTTTAGTAACATGATGATATAAATATTAATTATAAATTTTATAATCCCTGTGTTTTACAAATATTTTTCTTGAAGGCCTTGAAAACCATAAAAAAAAATAAAAAATATGACACGACTAAAAGGTTGATGTCTTCTCCCAAGTGCAGGAGTGTCAAAGTAATAAATAATCCGGCAAGACCGAGGTCGAACCACAGGGAGGTTAATTGTACAAATTATAAACAACAATTATAAGCAACAATAATAGCAACAACAATAACAATAATAATAGTAATAATAGTACTAATAATAATAGTAGTAGTAGTAGTAATACTAATAATAATAATAATAATAATAATGAAGAAGAAAGAAATGGAGAAGAAGAAGAAGAAGAAGAAGATGAGAACTTTGAGATGAAATATTAATGTAAGGATTAAACAATGATAATAACAAATGTCAAGGTTAGAAGTTCCACTAATGGTATGTCAAACAAGTATAGTATAAACTCTTATTATTCAATTAGAAACCACACACAAAATACTGAATAGTGCTCGAGCTGGAAGACAAATTCAGGCTTCTTTGTTGTTGCTACAATTTAGACTTAAAAATGGCCTTTTTAGATCTTGGGCTCCATATAAAAGTTGTAGGCCTATGTCTTACCTTTTCATTCATATAAATTGGACCTCAATCTGAGATATATAGCTCCAGATATGACCCAATTACCGAACAGTGTTCTGGTTTGGATTGCACCGACATCTCTTTTCTAAGTTTGGTCATCTCTTTATCCTTGCAATTTAACTTCTTAAAGTCATTAATCAATCCTTTCATTTATATGATAGGCCTGCATTTAAAATGAATATTTACCATAAATTAAAGGTATCTTATATTATTAGATATATTATTATAAAACATGTTTTAGTTAAGGAGTTATTGATATTTTAAGTACAAAATGATGATATAAAACCATGATAAAAATACACTTTTAAGTGCTAATCAAAATATATATAAAATTTACCAAAAACAAAAATGAATGAACCATGAAGAAAATACAACGAAAAAACGCTAACAATAAGAATTAAACCTACGCAGTCCAAGCCGAGGAATACCGCCTTGTCTCCTTCACAACTAGGCCACATGAACTTGTTGATCATTCACCCCCACTAGCTACTTTTATTTTAAACAAACCGTTTCGATATTATGATTTCTTTAAAGTATAGTAGTTAAAACCGTTTCGAACTCGTGGCCTTTTATAAGACCGACATGCTGGCCAAACCACCCATGAAACCAAAGTTGTTGTCGAGTAAATGGCATAGAGAAGGAGATCCAAACCTATTTAGGAGAAGAGCTGGAAGCTTTATGTTTCAGTGATGCGGAAGCTTGTTCATCGAGTCTTGAAGCTTCTGAACGTGTCTAGAAAAGGAGAGGTATCTACGATTCTGTTTTATGGCATTTCGATAGGAGACTGAGACCTGGACAAAACAACATTTTTGCAAGATAATATTTAGTTGTTAAATGATCAAGTATCATTTAAAATCGCAGGAACTACAACTGTTCATCAAGGGGAAATTAAATTTAAGTGTTGAAGAAGTGTGAAAAAAAAAAAAGCAGCAATGGCAATGTAGCTGCAACAAAGGAAAATAACCAGAGCTGATACTTGAATGGATATGGCTCAACATGCTTGTATCACATCAATGTTGATGTTCAATCCGACACAGCTGCATAAAAATATGATTTAAATAGACAATATGGAAGGTTTAAATCTAAAAAGAGATCTGCTCAAATTATTTCAGATGATTCTACACGCAACTTAAATCTCCGTCGTTTATCAAACGGTAAGAAGCTAAATTTGGCATTGGCTGTAATTTATTCATTAAGTGTAAGCTAGGACTGCTTGGAAGTTAGCTCTTTACAACAATAAGTAGACGGGCGCCATGGGAGAGACCGCCATGCTCCAGGGCCTATACGACAAAACATACATTGGAATCATCACCTTTTCCCCTGATGTCCTGGGAGCTAGTTCATAGAAGCTCCCTATATACATGAATTAACTTCAAACTTTATCAAGTCACTTTCTTGTTTCAAATAACTTTTGTTTGCATTTTTTGTGGTTACAACTGTTGAACAGCGCATATGGCCAGCTTCCTTGCAACCCCTGCCCGTCCACTGGTGGCCCTGCCCACCACTACTAGGGCCAGCTTCACTGCTATTCAGCAAAAGAGCTTCTCTGTTAATGTTAGGGACACTTCCCATTTCTAATTGTGTTATGAAAGGTATGGTAATTATATAAATTCCTTTTATTAATAAATAACTGATGCAAATATTAATCTTAATGCAGGGAGGCTCTCTATTTTTCGGTTCAAAACATGTCCAGAAAATCCAATTCTCAAACGCAGCTAGAATTTCCTCTGCCAGGCCTAGATTCTTCAAGACCGCAATTTCATGCTCCGTAAGAAGTTCCGGTTTCTCGTTCCCTACCATTGGTTTTCTTTGCAACTTCGTTTTATGCCATTTTGTGATGCTTACAAAGTGCAATATTTAAATGACTAGGCTCTGCCTGAAACCCTGGAGACCGTCCAGAACACCATTGCTAAGCAACTGTCTGTTGATGTGAGCACAGTGACTCCTGAAATCAAGTTTGCTGACTTGGGTGCTGACTCCCTTGACACGGTAGCTTTCTATCCCTTGACACGGTAGCATAACAGAGTAGGCCTCGGATAACTAGAAAGGGATAAAGAAAATTGAACGTGAGATTGACGAAGAGTATAATTTAATAGTGTGACGTCTTCTGAAATATCACTTCAGGAGCTGAACCATGTATAAACTGGGCTGTAAATTTCTTCAGGTGGAGATAATGATGGCTTTGGAAGAACAATTTGGCGTGTCAATTGGCGAAGGCGGAGCGGAGAACATTACAACTGTTCAAGATGCTGCAGATCTCATTGAGAAAGTGAAGGCAGCAGAATGAAGAGCATCACTTCCCGGAGTCAAGATTATGGAAATGTCCTTGACTTGGTTATCTCATAAGTGGCACCGGAGAAGATGTTTTGCAGGGATCAACTCTTGTCAGGGCGTCTAAAATTATGAAATTTTCTTTCCTTTGAAGACAAAATAGAAAATCAAATGCGTGCATAATATATATGAACTTCGTTTATCATTGAAAGTTGGCACGTTTCCTTGATTAATGAAAGAGATACTGCAGCTGTTCTGCAGGTAGCGGTTTTTCTTTCAAATTGCTTAGCGATCTGAAGCAATTGCGTGCATTCATTGATTGCAGCACAATTTTACAGTAATTGCTATTTTCAACACCAAGAATTCATGGCATGGCAGTGTATGATGACATTCACAATATTAGATTGACTGGTGTTTTATTGCCTAACTTGTCTGTAAGTTTTTTTTTTAAAAGCAAACTAAAACGAAGAATCAAAATTTAAAAATTATATAATTTTTTAAATACTAAAACAATAATATATTGAGTCGATTAAAATTTTGTTATTTTTTATAAACATGTGGCTGACCTAGATTATGAACTTCTTTGTGTTTTAATTTTTTTTTCAAAATTATTTTATATTTAATTAAATAATATGTAAGCCTGATAATCAATTTAACTTAGTTTAATAATTTTGTTTTTTTTTAATTATTTTTTATTTAATTATACCATAAAAATTAAATATATATAAAATTGAGTTTTATCTAAATATTAAGGTATTTATTTAAAACCATAATAAACCTATAAAATATCAAACCAATATAAAATACATATTTTAATTCAAAATAAAAAAAATAAAAAGAGAGAAAACATTAATTAAAAATAATTTAAACCTATAATATTTATGCCTCGAGGCCCATTTGACAGTCCACATAAAGCAAAGCCCTCTGTCCTTTTTTTTTCTTTCAGCTGTGCTGGCATCAATGTCTATAATAGGCAAACCTATTTTGGAATCAGCTCAGGTAGTGGCCATCATATTGGGTTTGTATTGGGTCTCGATGTTATTGGGCCCTAATCCTCTCTTCATTGCTGCTCTTGTTGTTGTTGCTTCATCGGTGCTACCGTCTCCAAGAGTTGTGAAACTCTGGTTCCTTCTGCCATGCTTCCTGGATAGACCTGCTCTGATACTAATTTTGTAACAAACCTGTAAGATAATTCCCAAATTGAGAAATTTAGGGTTCATAGAATTGTAATAGAAAAGGGAAAGAATTAAATCTAGGGAGAATTATGAGATTTATTTGTGGATAAGAATGGAGTAGACAAAGATAAAGGTGTAATTATAAAAAAAAAAAAAAAAAGTAGACAGTTTTTTGATACATTCGAAGTAGGTCGGGCCTTCTGTGTCATGTGATTTGTTCAAAAACATTTCCTACTTAATCTTCCCCAAATCTTCTGATTGTTTTCCTCGTCTGTCGTCTTTAATTGTTGCTGTCTTTTGCTTGACTCTCGAAACGCTGTCGTTGCTTGGACTGTCGGCGCTTGATATGTCGTTTGTTTCTTGAGTGGAATCCACGTGTCCTCCATGCAGCCTTCCTTTCCATCCAACTGTCCATCTGTTTCTGCCATTCCCAGGTAACATCCTGACCCTTCATACCCGCCCCTTTCTCTTCCACCTTTTCTGACCTTTGTAACTTCTCTCTTTTCTTCTTGTGCAGGACTTCGAGCGATTGAAACGACCACTTTATAGCCTTCTTCCTCCTTTAGCTTTCCAGTCCCCAAACAGTTGACATATTCATTGCCATCTCTACTAACAGAGACGGGGAAGGAGAGGACGGGGAATTCGGTAATACTGCTCGATACTATGCAAATGAGCACGATGAATATGAGCAAAGGTTTGTGGCTGGGAATATCCAGATCAACCTCTTAAAAAAACTGGAGTTCGGAGGGATAAACGAGCAGATAGATGCATTTTATGATCGATCCTGGCAGTGGCACAGCAACCTGTCTAAAGAAGTTCAAGCCAGGACACTCGAGAGGGGAATTGCTGGAGCTCGTTGAGGCTATAATTCAGCCTGTATAGCGTTGCTTTAACAGGTATCAGAGTCAAATTAGAAGGCGAAGTGACTTAACGTGCACGAAATTGGTTAATGGATCCTATTTTCTATCTTCATCAAGAACAACATGAGGGAGCTCATCTGGTACAATTCTCTGCTTTCACATCTGCATGGCCAGTCTAAAAAATCATTGACTGATCGTAATTTGCATGAAAAAGTCTTCCAATAGGGTGGCACAACACTGGAGAGGGTACATTAACAAGCAAACCACACATCAATTATATCACTTGTTTACGGCAGTTCATATCCTCACGGCGCTGGTTCAGAAGATATTCCAAGTGCCTGTGGCAGTAAGGGGTAGATGTGTGAACAAAATCCCATCAGTTTCAATGAGAAATTGTACATGTTGTCCAATACATACAAAAGTAACTAAAACATCATCACCAGTGCATTTGACATCTTGCACGAATAATACGACAATGTTAAGAACCTCATACGATAGAAGTTTTAAATGATAAATGAGAAGCCCTTAGCATTGGTCAAACAACGTTGGCAGCAACCTTCGGTTGAAGTTCTTCTGATGCTAGCGGTTTTCCAAAGCAACCTGCATCTGGTGGAGGTGCGGCACTAATACCAGGTTCTGTGGTGTCTGCCTCTTTTCCTGCTGGCGAAGTGAGATATGGACTTTTGCTCACCAACCTGAATTAACAAAGTTCAAAGCAAGGGTCAAGCAGCCCAGATGATGTATTTGTGCATCGTGGAACCATTAAACACATAAGAGCACAGCAACTTGGATGCAATGCCAGATACAAAATCATGAAGTTGCGTGTTGTTTTGAAGTATAAGATTTCAGACAGACAGATGGACAAAGAAATTCAAAACGCAAACAGTTACCTGTCCCGTCGCTTCTTGAAGAAACGCTGCAGGGATTGTCTCCTTGCAATAGGCAATTCTAAAACCAAAAAAAAAAAAATGGAATTAAAATGAGAATCATTAAGCAATATTCCTTGTAGAAGATAAAGAGCAAAAAAATATTTGAATTCGAACAGTAGCTGTGTTTCAGTCATGTTCTATAACCATTACCAGCTTGCATTCTGCAGATGGAATTCTGACGGCTATATGTTTGGCACTGGGGTGCAGCAGTGCTTTGCATTGAAGGAGACCTTGTAAGAACTGGTGTACCAGTAGGAGAACCACTCTTTTTCATACCACCAGGTTTGGCAGCAGCAGCAAGCATAATTTCATGAACCTAAACGGACATGGTAGAGAGTTGGACTGGAATCTCACACGTAGAAATTTATTCAAGCGTTGAAAGTTTTAGAGAGGGAAGACCTTTTCTGCAGGAATTGAATCAAACACAACAACACTTCCACCATAGAAGATGGTCAGCTGATCTGGAGTAGGAATGGTGACATTTGGTCTGGAAGTCGCCATTGTCACGGGCCTGAAGAAACCAAAGATAAGTCATTACATTATGTGGAACTTGTCTGGCATGTGTTTGCCATTTAAATGACTTAAATAAGCAAAATCTCTCATTAATAGTGTCGGAAGTATATCTATCGAGGAAAGAAATGTTTAGTAGAAAATTTCTCATTTATATTTTATATATTATTGAATTGTTGTATTTTATTTTTATAACATGCCTAGTAGAAAATATACATCTATGAAAAACTTTATAAAAAGAAAAAGAATTGATAGTTTTGATTCAATATCAAAATGATGCACTTGATAAATTTGCGGGTAATAATCAACAAAATATTATAATTAGATCCAATTTAGAGAAAAATGAAACTAGTAACTGAAGAACAACCAAATAACTCTACAATTGAGGTAGAACAAAATAATATTGATATAAATACTACTAATAATAATAACCTAGAAAGTAATGATGAAGCTGGATATTCTAAAAGATCTCATTTATAATTTTGTCTTGCCCGTTCACCTTAAGCTGGTTATGCTGACTGGGTTACTTTTAATTATCAAAATCGCTTGTCTTTTGAGTAGTATTTAGAATAAGATCGTTTTCTGCAATTGATTCTTCTACTGTCTAAGTCTCACTGGTTGGCTTGGTGTTTTTGACCCACCGGAGCATACTTGGAAAGTTCTTGTTGTGCCTCCCCCTAAATGCCCTGAGAATTTTGTTGCGAGAAATTGAAGGGAAAGTTAATGTTAGAGCATAACAGAGACATTCTAGTTATTCATGCATATTTAAGCTAGATCAGCCAAAGATGGTCTGGCGAGAGATGAAAACCCTTGATGGCATGACACTTGCTGCCAGTTTCTTGTCACCTCATTCAAGAACTGATCTCCCTGGAATGATGAGAAAAGGCGTCTGCTTCCTCTACGCACCCTCTTCTTCTTGCCGAAATCTTTCGGGACAGAAGGAATTGAGGCGTTGATTGAATCGGAAGCCATGGTTACTACGGATTTTGATAAACCCTAACTTGTTTCAATTCAGGAGAGATGGGAATTTGTTTTCTAGAGAGAGAAAGGAATCTAATTTGTGTATTTGGTAAAACCATAATACATTCAAAAATTTTGTGTAACTGATATGTTATCGGTGTGTGTTATACTTTATAAGAGGATAGTTTAGTCTTTTTATTTAATTTAAAATTTTCATCACTGTCTGAAAAACAAAGTTTCGTCGTTGAGTAATAAATGAGAAATTCATGGAAAATTACAAACCTCACGTGAGATGGTGCATAACACATCTTCACCAATATTGTTTTTTTCACTAGAAGACCAAGAGTTAATCATCAAGACTTCGAGCTATCCAAACACATTCTTCGTGCAAAAGTTAAAAAGTTATTGTATGTTTGTGATCAAGGCTACAAGATAAAATTAGTAAAGATTTCAACTTTTTCGTGGTATCTCTGGGGATTTTAGAGACTAGATAGCACCTAAAGAATTTATGATTCAAGTTGAATCTATGAGATGCTAACTAAATGAAATTTATTGATTTTTTTATTTATAATCAACTACAAACAAGGTAAGAAAAATATAGTATTTAATGTAGTATCTAGGAGGTATGTTATTTTTTCTACTATAATTAGGAAATTATTAGATTTAAAAATGTGGAAGAATTTTATGTCAATAATAATGATTTGCTAATTTTTCTATTGATATTCTCTTGAATACTAAATATTTATTGAATTCACAAAGAATGATTTTTCTTTTATAAAAAAAAAATAAATATTCTCATAAACTAAAATACCTAGAATTAATATATGTATATATATATATACTTGTTATAAAATATGTATATTAAAATAACTCGCATAAGAATTCTATATAAAAATATCACATATATTTATGAAAAGGCTCATATGATAGTTATATAAGTTATCATTAGACTTGAAATCACTAAGTTATTTTAAATAAAATATATTATATTTTAATTTTGTTATACGTTAACTTAGTAAATATAACAAATTGATAGATATTGAATATAATATAAATTATATAAAAATATTTTAATGATCCAGAGAGAATTCATTACTTTAGATAAATTATGAAAAATATTATGTATGTTTTCAAGTAGTATTATCTTTAAATAATATATGTATATTATTTTTAAAAAAATAGATATTTTATCATTTATAATGTTTATAGAATATTCTATAAATATAAAGTTATGTTTGTTATTTTTGAAGAGGTTGCTTATTAGAAAAAAAAAACAATATAATTTATAAATAAAAAATTAGCACTCCAGACATTTTAATCTCTCTCTTCTGGACATGGATTTAGAACATTTTGTACCGGTGATTGCTATAAATTACTATTGAATGATGTCAAAACAATTGAATGATGTGTGGTTTATAATAATTTAATTTTTAAAAAATTATTTAAAAATAAATATAATTAGATATTTAGATAATAAATTTTTAAATAACGTTACATTTATCTAATAAGTTTATAAAGACTTTTAAATAATTTATTTTAGTATTTTCACCGAATATATGATATTTAAAAATGCTTCTTGTTGCTCAGAGAAACAATCAGCATGACTATGGTTTGATGGGTTTCGAAGTATTGCTCTCTGCTTTGTTTGATAAATTAACATGGATAATTGCAAGTTGATTCGTTTTCTTTTATTTTTCTATATTTTATCTATTTATTTTATAATGTTTCTTGTTTTCTACTAGAAGAAGAAAACTTTATTAAGAGAGAAAATGGGAGTGTAGACAGCTAAACACATCCTTTGCATTACAAAATATAATTAAATAACTTTCCAATCCTGTTAAATATAACCCAATGGCATGCCTTGAAAAGAGCCCCATGTTGAAGGCTAACATAAGAGAATATTTTGTTTATAACCAAATTATTCATTGAAAAAACATACCAAACAATTTTAAATTAAAAAAAAATAAAATTGCTAAATCAATTTCACTCTACATTTATTTTAAATAATATACTTAAATTCGATTATATAATTTAGTATTTCATTTAAAATATAAAGAATATAAAGAATTATTAACTAAATTCAAATTTAGAATTGAAAACAAGAGCACCATGAACACAAGTTCTTCCCTTCTTCTTAAACTATAAACAAGAAAGCTCTCAAGATTCAATAACATTCAGGCACCACAGCACGGTAACATTTAATTATCTAAGTGCTCTTTCAGGCACTCACTAGCTCGCTTTCAATTTCCATAACCGGCATTTTTTTCACAAATAAAACAGATCCCATCTTCCATTTCCCCTTTGTTTCCTCTATAAGCCAACAAAAAAACTAAGACTTTTTCCAACCAAAAACAGGAAAAAAATTGAAACTTTTTTCTAGTTTATAAGAGTAGATTCATACCAGTAACTGGGTGTCCAAAGATGATGAACCCCATTTTTCTCCAACAAGCCAGCACCCTCCTTGCAAGATCCCATATCCTCTTGCTCCTTCTTCACTTCCATGTCTTCTCGTGGCTTCATTTCCTTACGAGAATCAGGTTGTTGAGCCTCCATTAAAACCAGATCGGAGACAACAAAAGAAATTCAATCTCTTGTTCTTGTAAAGGGAAATTTCATGTGAAAATGGAGAGAAAGAAAGAAAGAAGGAAAGAAACCAGCTCCGGCCTCCTTGTCCTCCACCTTGACCTGACCCAACTTTAAATAAAGTATCAGCCGAATCATATTTAGTGGCTATGTGGTTTGAGGAATTTAAAACGTGGAAATTCTAATTTCACACCCTTTGTCTGTTCCACTGCCTTTTTTTGTGCCCATAAATGGTTCTGTCCTCCTTCCTACACACATTTACAACTCACCACCACTTGCTAGGATTTTTCTTCACAAAAAATGCTTGAGAAATTCACCATCACACATGGAACAAATTTAATTTAATCATCTTATGTGTTTTGTTAGTTATGAAAATTGGTATTGGATCAAGATAGCTAACGTAGTGTTTGTTTGTTTGAAAAATAGTTTTTTTAAAAATTATTTTTTTAATTTTTATATATTTGTTTACCATTAGTGAATATAAAATATTTTTTAGTAAAATAAAAATTTGACTTAAATTTCTATGAAAGTGTTTTCCTATTATTTTAGATGGAAAATACTTTTTAGAAATTATAAAAAAATTAGAAATATCATATTATTTATGATTTGTACTTAAAAGTATATTTTTATTAATGTTTTATATCATCATTTTGCACTTAAAGTATCAGTAACTTCTTAACTAAAATATATTTTATAATAACATATATAAAATACATTTAATTTGTGGTAAATATTCATTTTAAATGCAGGTCTATCACATAAATGAAAGAATTGATTGACGAGTTTAAAAACTGAAATTAAAAAGACAAAAAAATAACCAAACTTAGAAAAAAGATGTTGGTGCAGTCCAAACCGGAATACTGTTCAATAATTGGGTCATATCTGGAGCTATAGATCTCGGATTTAGGTCTACTTTATATGAATAGAAAGTTAAGACATGAGCCTATAATTTCATGGGAGCCTAAGATTTAAAAAGTTCATTTTCAAGTCCAAATTCTAACAACAATGAAGAAGTCCAAATCTATCTTGTAGCCCGAACATTGTTCAATGTTTAGCCCATTTCTGGAGTTCTAGAAGCCCAAAGACTTCCATTTGTTTTTCCTAGAAAGTTGAGACAATTTCCTATAACTTTCATGTTTTCAAGCGGTTCTAATTCTAACGTTATCAATGACGATTTAGACAGACAAGAGAAGATAATGATTATCATCAAGTCAAGAGTTGATCACCTACTCATTAATTAGTCATCAAATCAATAGTTTTCAATTTTGGCCTATAAAAGGAAGCATTTTTCATGCATTTAGGCATCTTGGTCTCTAGATCAAGATCATACTCTTGCTTTCTCTCTTTGTACTTTTATAATGCTTAAGTTTTATTTTCATTAATATCTTATTTATACCTTTCAATTCCTTTCTTTAGTTAACATTTATCTTATTTATGTTTTTATTTTGTTTATTTAGTTATTTTTTTATTATGTTTAGTTAAGTTTATTATGTTAAGTGAAAAGGTTATAATAATGGTGTAAAAATAAGTATAGTGTAAACTTAACATGGACTTTAATATTTGATACTAACATGTTTTGTATTTGTTATCTTGTTCACTCTTTGATATTTTGCTTGTTAAATGACTAATTTAGATTTATGTTGTATAAAACTTGGTATAACAAATACTTGGCACTTTCATAGCACAAACTATATGGTATAACCGACACTTGTGCTATGAAAGAAACTTGATTTATTATTAACATAAGTTATAATCATGAATGCTTGATAATATTTACAAGTATTAGCATTAATCAAATAATATAATTGATTTAATCATATTAACAATTTATAATCTAATTGAAACCTCCTTTATATGTGGTTTCCAATTGAATAATAATATTTTATACTATACTTGTTTAACATATCATTAGTGGATCCTCTGAACTTGACATTTGTTATTATTATTATTTTCTAATCCTTACGTTAATTTTTCATTTCAAAGTTCTCATCAACTTCTTCTTCTTCTTCTTCTTCTTTATTATTAGTATTACTATTACTATTACTACCACTACTACTATTATTATTACTATTGTTACTATTATTATTACTATTGTTACTATTGTTATTATTATTGTGTTATTGTTATCTATAATTTATACAATTAACCTCTTTGTGGTTTGACCTCGGTCTTGCTGGGTTATTTATTACTTCAACACTCTTGCACTTGGAAGAAGACATCAATCTTTTGATTGTGTCAAGTTTCTAGCATCATTGCCTAGGAGGTAAATTCTTGTATAAATTATAATATTTATTTTATTTTATTTTTCACTTTTCTTATATCTAACTTTGTTTCTTTTTTTTTTCTTCTTTTGTTTTCTTTTTCCTTTAATTCTACTCCTACACATTGATGAAAGTGTGGTCACGTCCATTAAGTGATAGATTTTATAGGGTATTTTCATCATTTTTAGAAAATATAACCGAAGAAAATAATCAATCACTTCATAATGAAAATAATAAGAATAACCGTGTTAGAACACTTAGAGACCACATGAATCCCATAAGAACAAGTGTACCATCATACATAATTTTTTCTCCTGATGCATCTCATTTTAATTTCAAATTAGGCATTATTCAACTTTTACCTTCTTTTCATGTCTTAGATTTGAAAAATCCATACTTGCAGTTAAAGAAATTGGAGCAGGCCTGCAATACATATAATAACTTAAATTGTAGCATGAACACCATCATATTAAAGCTTTTTTCTTTTTCATTAAAAGATAAAGCTAAAACATAGCTATAAAATTTGATATTAGGATCCATTCATGCTTAGGATGAAATGCAATAATAGTTTTTAAAGAAGTTTTTCCCATCTCATAGAACAAACTCTTTCAAAAGACAAATCACCATTTTCACTTAAAAATCAGGAAAAACATTTTACCAATATTGGGATAGGTATCAAGACTTGCTTTATACGTGCCCTCATCATGGTTTTAAAACATGGAGATTGGTTTCATATTTTTATGAAGGGTTAACACCTAGAGATAGGTAAATGGTTGAATTGATGTGCAATGGAACTTTTAAAGATAAAGACCCTAATGAAGCAATGGAGTACTTAAACTTGTTAGCTGAAAATATTCAAAATTAGGACACCGTAGGTATTTATGAGGCATCGAGTAAAACTCAACCTCATACATCTAATAGAGGTATGTACAACCTTATGGAAGATCATGACCTCCAAGTCAAGTTTACATCTTTAGTTAGAAAAGTTGAGGCACTAGAATTAAAAAAGAGTGGTCAATTAAAATCTGTTCAAGACATTGTGTGTCAAATCTGTGAAATAAATGAACACTCAACCAATGACTATCTAACTTTTTCTTCTTTTAAGAAATGTCTCCATGAATAAGCTCATGCTTTAAACAGTTTTTAAAAGCCCAACCACAATCCATTCTCGTAAACATACAACTCTGGTTAGAGAAATCATCCAAATTTTAGTTGGAAGAATGATAATAATAATGTACAAACTTCACAACCATCATTTCAAGCACACCATAATTTCCAAAACTCTTATGGATATGTACCTTTTTATGCTCTACCTCTTAGAAGGAATCTTGAGAAAACATTGCATGCATTCATTAAAAAGTAAGAGACAATCAATACTCAACTTGCTCAAAACATTACAGATTTTAAATATACTCTTGCAAAATTGATATCTACTCAGTTTTCAAGAGAAAGGTAAGTTTCCATCTCAAATATAAAAAATTTCTAAGGGGAAATACCATGCAAATACAAGTAGTTCTGGAAGCCAACACATTGATTAAGTTGAATCAGTCACTAATCTTCGCACTGGTAAGGTTATTGAAATACTCACTCTTGAACCTTGTGAGAAAGATGACAAGTCAATTTTTGAGGGTAAGGAAGGAGTTGAATCTAAAAATTATAAAAAAACGACCAATTCCCCGCCAGCACTTTCATTTTTTCATACTATGACCAAATAAAAGAAAGTCAATCACAACTCTGAAATCTTTGAAACTTTCAAATAAAAAAGGATCAATATACCTTTACCGAATGCTATTAAACAGGTTCCTTCTTATGCTAAAGTTTTAAAAGATTTGTGCACTGTGAAGAGAAAACTGAATATGAAAAAGAAAGTTTTTTTTGCCGAACAAGTAAATGTTATTCTCCAAAACAATAATGTTTTGAAATATAAAGACTCTAGTTGTCCTATAATTTTTTATTTTATTAGAGAACATAAAATTAAAAGAGCCTTACTTGATCTTGGAGCTAGTGTGAATTTATTTCCATATTCAGTTTTTCAAAGTCTCAATCTAGGTGAGTTAAAACCAACCTTTATAACTCTCTTACTTGCTGATAGATCTATAAAAGTGCCTAGATAAATAGTCAAAGATATGTTAGTACAAATTGATAAATTCATTTATTTTATGGATTTTGTTGTCCCAACACACAACCTATTGAAGTATGTAATTTATTTCCTGTTATTTTAGGACGTCCGTTTCTTGCAACTTCTAACGCGTTGATTACTTGTAAGAATGGACTAATGAAGCTATCATTTGGAAACATGACATTAGACATGAATATTTTCAATATTTGCAAGCAATTTGTAGATGATAATGATTTATAAGAAGTGGACTTTACTAAAAAGTTAGTTCATAATCAATTTCAAACCACTTCCAACAAAACTAAGATTGATGAATCTGATGATTTGCAAATGGTTTATTTTATGGAAGAATCAAAGGCAAGTAATTAGAGATCATAAATTAAGAAATTGCCACCATAATCAATTAAGTCCATACCTTCAAGTGTTCAACCACCCAAACCTGATTTGAAATTGTTAATATTTAATCTCAAATAATCATTTTTGGGAGAAAATAAAACTTTTTTGGTAATAATCTCTTCTAAACTTAGTGTATATCAAGAAGTTGAGTTACGAAAAACTCTAAAAATACACAAAAATACATTAGGATGGACCGTAGCTAACTTAAAAGGAAGTAGTCCTTTGATTTTCATATATAAAATTTATTTGGAGGAAAATGCTAAACCTTCTAGAGAAATACAATAAAAACTCAATCCTAATATAAAAAAAGTAGTGAAAATGAAGTTATTAAACTTCTAGATAATGGAATGATTTATCCTATTTCTGATAACAAATGTGTAAGTCCTACCTAAGTTATACCCAAAAAGTCTAGAGTTATTATGATAACAAATGATAACAAATGATAACAATGAGTTAATTCTAACTAAGACTATTACTGGTTGGTGTATATGCATTGACTATAGAAAACTTAATTCAATGAATATAAAATGACATTTTTCTTTACCTTTTATGAACCAAATTCTAGAAAGAGTTGTAAGTCATGAATTTTATTATTTTCTATATGGCTATTTAGGTTACAATCAAATTTAAATTGTAATAGAAGATCAAGAGAAGACTATTTTCTCATGTTCATTTAGTACTTTTTCATATCAAAGGATACCTTTTGGATTATGTAATGCACCAGCCACGTTTCAAATATGCATGCCTAGTATATTTAGTGATATGGTTGAATATTTTTTTTTTTTTGAGATTTTTATAGATGATTTTTCTATTTTTGACAATTTATTTGATGATTATTTGACTAAGTTAGAAAAGATTTTGAGCAGATGTGAAAAAAAGAATCTTGTATTGATTGGAAAAAATATCACTTTATGATAATAAACGACATTGTACTTAGTCATATTATTTCATCAAAAGAAATTAAGGTTTACAAATCTAAAATCGAGTTAATTACTAACTTGTCAACACAAAAATCTATTAAAGATGTTAGATCATTTTTAAGACATGCTAGTTTTTAAAGAAGATTCATCAAATATTTTAGTATAATATTTAAGTTATTGAGTAATCTTCTAACAAAGGATAATATTTTTGAATGGACTGAACATTGTGAAGAAGTCTTTGTTAAACTTAAAAACTTGCTTACTTTTGCTCTTGTCATTTAACCTTCTGATTGGTCATTGCCTTTTGAAATAATGTGTGATGCTAGTGATTATACCATGAGTGCTGTTTTGGGACAAAGAAAAGATAAGAAATCTTATGTGATTTACTATGTAAGTAAAACTTTAAATAATGCTCACATGAATTACACCACCATTGAAAAAGAATTACTTGTAGTAGTATTTGCATGTAAAAAATTCAGATCTAATCTTGTTGGCTCATCTGTTGTTGTTTTTAGTGATCATGCCGCATTAAATATCTTCTTTCTAAGAAAAATTATAAGGCTAGATTAGTGCAGTGAATTTTGTTACTTTAAAAATTTGATATCACAATCAAAGACAAGAAAGGCACCGAAAATGTTGTTGCAAATTATTTGTCAAGATTGACAATAGATTTGAAATTTGACATAACATCAATCGATGACTACTTTCTCAAAAAATCTTTATTTTCTGTCTCTACTATGCCTTAGTTTACTAATATTGTCAATTTTCTTATTTCAAAACAATTAACAACTCATTGGAGCAACTAAGATAAAAAAAGTTCTTAAACGAAGTGAACTTTTATTAGGATGACCTTATTTATTCAAATATTGTCCTGATCAAATATTTCAAAGATGCATTCTTGACAATGAGATAAGTAGTGTCATTAATTTTTATCATTTTAAGGCATGTGGGGTTATTTCTCATTAAGAAAGACAACTGCAAAAATCTTATAAAGTGAATTTTACTGGCCCACCATGTTCAAGGACTCACATGTATTCTACAAGACTTGTAAAAATTGTCAGAAGTTGGGATCTATTTCAAAACGTCACATGATGCCTTTAAATTCTATTCTTATCATTGAGATCTTTGACTATTGGGGTATATATTTCTGTTTTATAGTTTATATCCACATGGATTATTTTTTTTTTTATGTTGGATAACTATATAACCTACATGGATAATTTTTTAACTTTTCAATGTGAGATAACTATAATACATTTCGTATTTATTTTATAGCTTACATCCACATAAATTGTTTCTTAACTTTTTGATGTGAGATAATTATAGTACACTTTATGTCTCATAATTTTTTATAGCTTACATTCACATGGATTTTTTATGTGAGATAATTATATATAGCCTATATTCATAAGAATCATTTTTTAATTTTTTTTAATGTGTGATAATTATATTACACTTTATTTTTTTATAGCTCACATTAATTATTTTTTAATTTTTCAATGTGAGTTAACTATATATATCATCCATCAACATGAATTGTTTTTTAAGTTTTTGATATAGAACAACTATATTATATTTGTTTTATAATTTACATCCATATGAATTGTTTTATAACTACATTTCATGGCTGATATTTTTTTATATATAACTTTCATTCACATATATTGTTTTAAAGCTTTTTATTTAAAATATTAAAATTTAAAACTTATTATTTTTTTTATTTTTCAGGTTGATTTGAAACTTGTTCTCTTATGCCTCATTTTTTTTTGCTAGAAATTAGCTTTCTTTTGGAAAGTGGTTATATTGAAAAGTGAATTATTTTCTGATATTTGGTAGTGTCATAGAAAATAAGTTGAAAAACACTTTCTAATATTTGGTTATATTATGGAAAATGAGCTGGAAAATAGCTTATATATATATATTTTAAGTTTATTAAGATAATGAGAAACAAATCTTACAAATTAAAATGTTGAATGATAATGAAATTAAAAAAATATAATTTTATAAATTATCTCAAATAAAATAAATAATAATCAAAATAATGGACATCAAATCTAACAATAAAAAAAATTAAAAGATAATGAAATAATAATAATAATAATAATAAGAATCACTACAATTTCATAAATTATTTTAAATAAAATAACTAACAATAAAAAAATGATGACTAAATTTGATAGATACAAATTTTTAATTAAAAAAAATGATAAGAGAAAAGCGATTAAAAATCATAAAAATAAGGACCAAAGTTAATATAAAAATCAAAATAAATTAAATTTTAAGAGATAAAATTATATAAAAAAAGATTCAAACAATATATATATATCATTCAAAAGTTTGAGGTGATATAATCAGTAAATTGACATGACCAAAAGATTGATGTCTTCTTCCAAGTGCAGGACTGTCGAAATAATAAATAACCTGACAAGATCAGGGTCGAACCATATGGAGGTTAATTGTATAAATTATATATAACAATAACACAATAACAATAATAATAACAATAGTAGTATTAGTAGTAATAGTTAAATAATAATAAAGAAAAAGAAGAAGTTGATGAGAACTTTGAGATAAAAGATTAACATAATGATTAGACAATAATAATAACAAATATTAAGGTTAGAGAAACCATTAATGGTATATCAAACAAGTATAGTATAAACTCTTATTATTCAATTAGAAACCACACACAAAGGAGGTTCCAGTCAGATTATAAATTGTAAACATGATTACATTAGTTATTTTATTCAATTAATACTAACACTTGTAAATATTGTCAAGCATTCATGATTATAACTTATGTTAACAACAAATCAAGTTTCTTCCATAGCATAGGTGTCAGTTATACCATACAGTTTGTGCTATGAAAGTGTCAAGTATTTATTGTACCAAGTGTTATACAACATAAATTTAGATTAGTCATTTAACAAGTAAAGTATTAAAGAGTGAACAAGATAACAAATACAAAACATGTTAGTATCAAATATTAAAGTCCATATTAAGTTTTACACTATACTTATTCTTACACCATTAGTATAACCTTTTCACCTTGATATGATAAACTTAACTAAACATAAAAAAAAAAACATAGTATTACAAAAATACACAAGATATTAATAAAAATAAAATAAAAACATAGTATTATATAAGATAAATGTTAACTAAGTAAAGGAAAGAAATTGAAAGGCATAAACAAGATATTAATAAAAATAAAACTTAAGTATTACAAAAATACAAAAAGAAAAGGCAAGAGTATGATTTTGATCTAGAGATCAAGATGCCTAAATACATGGAAAATGCCTCCTTTTATAGGCCAAAATTAAGAATTATTGTTTTGATGATTAACTGATGAGTGGGTTACCAACTCTTGACTTGGTCACAATTCTTATTTTTTTTATCTGCCTAAAATATCATTGATAACGTCGGAATTAGAACCATTTAAAACATAAAAGATGTAGGAAATTATCTGATTAGTACTGAAAAGTGCATTTTTATCAAGGTTTTACATCATCATTTTGCACTTGAAGTATCAATAACTTCTTAACTTAAGCATGTTTTATAATAACATATCTAATAATTAAGATACCTTTAATTTATGATAAATGTTCATTTTTAATACAGGCCTATCACATAAATGAAATGATTGATTGATGAATTTAAGAACTGAAATTGAAAGGACAAAGAGATGGCCAAACTTAGAAAAGAGATGTTTGTGCACTCCAAACCGGAATACTATTCGGTAATTGGGTCATATCTGGAGCTGTAGATCTTAAATTTAGGTCTACTTTATATGGATGGAAAGGTAAGACATAGGCCTACAACTTTTATATGGAGTCGAAGACTTAAAAAGGTCATTTTCAAGTCCAAATTGTAACAACAACAAAGAAATCCAAATCTGTCTTCCAACCCGAGTACTGTTTAGTGTTTGGCCCATATCTAGAGTTCTAAAAGTCAAAATGACTTGAATTGTTTACACAAGAAAGATGGGATAATTTTCTACAACTTTAATGTTTTCAAATGGCTCTAATTTTAATGTTATTACTGATGTTTCGGGAAGATAAGAGAAGATAAGGATTGTCACCAAGTCAAGAGTTGGTCACCCACTCATCAATTAGTCATCAAATCAACAGTTCCCAATTTTGGCCTATAAAAGGAGGCATTTGCCATGCATTTAGGCATCTTAGTTTCCAGATCAAGATCATGCTCTTGCTTTCTCTCTTTGTATTTTTTGTAATGTTTATGCTTTGCTTTCATGAATATCAAGTTTATGCCTTTCATTTCCTTTCATTTACATAGTTAACTTTTATCTTATTTATGTTTTTATTTTATGTATTTATTTTTCTTTCTTTCATTATGTCTAGTTAAGTTTATTATGTCAAGGTGAAAAGGTTACATTAATGGTGTAAGAATAAGTATAATGTAAACTCAATATGAACTTTAATGTTTGATACTAACATGTTTTGTATTTGTTATCTTGTTTACTTTTTAATACTTTGCTTGTTAAATGACTAATCTTGATTTATGTTGTATAACACTTGGTCTAAGAAATACTTGGCACTTTCATAGTTCATACTATATGGTATAAGCGACACCTGAACTATGAAATGAACTTGATTTGTTGTTAACATAAGTTATAATCATGAATGCTTGACAAGATTTACAAGTATTAGCATTAATCGAATAAGATAACTAATGTAATCATGTTAACAATCTATAATCTAATTGGAACCTCCTTTGTGTGTGGTTTCCAATTGAATAATAAGAGTTTATATTATACTTATTTCCACCTCTAACCTTGACATTTGTTATTATCATTGTTTAATTCTTACATTAATATTCCATCTCGAAGTTCTCATTTCTTCTTCTTCTCCTCCTTCTTTTTCTTTATTATTATTATTATTATTATTATTATTATTGTTGTTGTTGTTGTTGTTGTTGTTGTTGTTGTATTCTTTTTATTTATAATTTGTACAATTAACCTCCCTGTGGTTCGATCACACTCTTGCCAGTTTATTTATTACTTTGACACTCTTGCACTTGGGAGAAGACATCAATCTCTTAATCTTGTCATTGTCTCAGCTTTTCAAGAAAAAAAATAGAGGTCATTTGGACTTTTAGAACTCTAGATATGGACCAAACATTGAACAGTGTTTGGGCTGTAGGAAAGATTCAGACTTTTTCGTTGTTGTTAGAATTTGGACTTGAAAATGACCTTTTAAAATCTAGGGCTCTCAAAAGTTGTAAGTCTACGTCTTACCTTTCCATCCATATAAAGTAAACCTAAATCTGAGGAGGATGAAATAATTTAAATTGTAACATGAACACCATTAAATTAAAGCTTTTTCCTTTTTCATTAAAACATAAAGCTAAAACATGGCTATAAAATTTAAGACCAGGATCCATTCGTGCTTGGGATGAAATGCAACAATAGTTTTTGAAGAAGTTGTAAGTCTACGTCTTACCTTTCCATCCATATAAAGTAAACCTAAATTTGAGGAGGATGAAATAATTTAAATTGTAGCATGAACACCATCAAATTAAAGCTTTTTCCTTTTTCATTAAAACATAAAGCTAAAACATGGCTACAAAATTTAAGACCAGGATCCATTCGTGCTTGGGATGAAATGCAACAACAGTTTTTGAAGAAGTTTTTCCCATCTCACAGAACAAACTCTTTCAAAAGACAAATCACCACTTTCACTCAAAAACCAGGAGAAACACTTTACCAATTTTGGGATAAGTATCGAGACTTGCTTAGTACTTGCCCTCATCATGGTTTTGAAACATGGAGATTGGTTTCACATTTCTATAAAGGGTTAACACCTGAAGATAGATAAATAGTTGAATTGATGTGTAATGGAACTTTTAAAGATAAAGACCCTGATGAAGCAATGAAGTACTTAGACTTGTTAGTTGAAAATGCTCAAAATTGGGACACTGCGGGTACTTATAAGGCACCGAGTAAAACTTAACCTCATACATCTAGTGGAGGTATGTACAACCTTAGAGAAGATCATGACCTTCAAGTCAAGTTTGCATCTATAACTAGAAAAGTCAAGGCACTAGAATTGAAAAAGAATGTTCAATTAAAATCTGTTGAAAACATTATGTGTCAAATCTATGAAACAAATGAACACTCAACCAACGATTGTCCAACCTTGCCTTCTTTTAAGGAATGTCTCCATGAACAAGTTCATGCTTTAAATAGTTTTCAAAGGGTCAATCACAACCCATATTCCCAAACATACAACCCTGGTTGGAGAAATCACCCAAATTTTAGTTGGAAGAGTGAGAACAACAATGCACAAACTTCACAACCACCATTTCAAGCACACCATAATTTCTAAAATTCTCATGGATATGTACCTCCTTATGCTTCACCTCCTAGAAGAAATCTTGAGGAAACATTGCATGCATTCATTGAAAATCAAGAGACAATCAATACTCAACTTGCTCAAAACATAACATATTTTAAAGATACTCTTGCAAAATTCACATCGGCTCTCAGTTTTCAAGAGCAAGGTAAGTTTCTATCTTAACCATAGCAAAATCCCAAGGGGCAATACAATGCAAATACAAGTAGTTCTGGAAGTTAACACATGAATCACGTCAAATTAGTCATCACTCTTCGCAGTAGTAAGGTTATTCAAAAACCAATTCTTGAACCTTGTGAGAAAGATGATGAGTCAATCTCTGAAGGTAAGGAAGGGGTTGAATCTGAAAATTACAAAGAAACAACTGATTCCCCACCAGCATTTCCATTTCCTTATTCCATGACCAATCAAAAAGAAATCGAGGATGAAAAAGGCATCGAAAATATTGATGCGGATCTTTTATCAAAAGTGATAATAGATTTAACACCCGACATCACACCAATCGATGATTACTTTCTTAATAAATCTCTACTTGCTCTTAGTTTAATGCCTTGGTGTACTAAAAATATCAATTTTCTTACTTCAGTATTTTTGCTAGCTCACTAGAGTACCGAAGATAAAAGAAATTTTTTAAGCAATGTGTAAAATTTTTATTGGGATGACCCCTACTTATTCAATTATTGTCTTGATCAAATATTTCAAAAATGCATTCTCAATAATGAGGTAAGTAATTTCATTAAATTTTGTCACTCTAAGGCATGTGGAGATCATTTCTCATAAAAAAAGGATTGTAGAAATCTTACAAAGTGGATTTTACTGGCCCACTGATTAGTACTTAAAAGTGCATTTTTATCATGGTTTTATATCATCATTTTATACTTGAAGTGTCAATAACTCCTTAACTAAAGCATGTTTTATAATAATATATCTAATAATATAAGATACCTTTAATTTGTGGTAAATGTTCATTTTAAATGCAGGCCTATCACATAAATGAAAGGATTGATTGATGACTTTAAGAACTTAAATTGCAAGGGCAAAGAGATGACCAAACTTAGAAAAGAGATGTCGGTGCAATCTAAACCGGAACACTGTTCGATAATTGGGCCATATCTGGAGCTATAGATCTCAGATTTAGGTATACTTTATATGGATGGAAAAGTAAGACATAGGCCTACAACTTTTATATGGAGCCCAAGATCTAAAAATACCATTTACAAGTCCAAATCGTAGCAATAACAAAGAAGCCCGAATCTATCCTCCAGCCCGAGCACTGTTCAGTATTTTGGCCATAGCTGGAGTTTTAGAAGTCCAAATGAGCTAAAGTTTTTACAAAAGAAAGATGAGACAATTGCCTACAACTTTCATGTTTTCTAGTGGCTCTAATTCTGACGTTATCAATGACGTTTTGGGCAGATAAGAGAAGATAAGGATTGTCACCAAGTCAAGAGTTGGCCACCCACTCATCAATTAGTCATCAAATCAATAGTTCCTAATTTTGACCTATAAAAGGAGACGTCTTTTACCCTAGAATTTCATATAAGATTAGTCCACCTAAGTCTCTTAGCGACCCTGTATCAAACAACTACGTAATATCGACTCATACCACGTGCAATAATGGTGGTGAAGTGAAAGTGAATAAGCAGGTTTTGATTATTTTATCTATTAATAAATATTATGATGAGGTGTTATGTGATATTGTATCAATGTAAACTAATCATTTGTGACTTAGTAGACCATGACAGGAGAGTTATGTATAATGGAGTGACAAATATGTATTCTTATAAAATGAATAAATGACCTATAATTCTTATATCTTTAAAACCTAAGCAAATAAATGAGGAGCAATTAAAATTGAAGAAAGAGAAAATAGTTGAAAATAAGAGCTTATATATTAAGGTGACCTTTTTTGCTAATAAGACTCTTCTTGGTTTTGATGATGATGTTATTCTTTATCTTGATACTGATTTGTTGAAATTAGAAGATGTTTCCCATGATACATATTCAAGGTCAAATCTTTTTAAAGAAAGGAGGACAGAACAAATCAAGTCAGATTTGAATTTGACCTTAAAATATATGCTGATTAGTTTTACGAGATCAAACATATCTTTTAAACCACACATAAAAAAAAGTTAAAATTTTATATAGAGATAATAAACACATGAAAATATATTGTAATAAATTTTCAGATCAAATGAAGTTCGAAAACACATTATTTTATAGAATTAAAGCCACTAGACAAATCTTATCAAATTTGTTAGATTAGATTTCAACTATAGAGTTACCTTTATATCAAAGTTCTTAAGTATAGAATTACTTCTGGATTAAGGTTTTATCAAACTTGATTTTCAACTTTCCAAGTTATTATCTAATTCATTAAGGATTATTTAATCACGTAATTAAAAGATTTGTATCTTTTTACCCTTTATTTGCTATTGTAATTTTTTTAAAACATTTATAAAGACCTTTTTTTTTTTAGTGATCAAATTCCTTATACTCATGCAACTTTATGAATGTGGCTAACAAAACTAATCCAATAGAAAATAACAAGTGTCCTTTCATATTTTTCTATGTAAAAAAAACTAAATAATGTTTCTTATAATTTATACAAAATATAATTTTAAAATTTAAATAAAAAAATCAAAATTTTTAAACTTAAGAATATTAAATAAAAAATTATTTTCTATTATAATTTATATAAAAATATTTTAAGTATTCTAAATCTAGCGGCTAAACTAGATGAGTCAAACCCAAAAATAATGAATTTAAGTTATGTTATCCAAATAATCTTAAATTTAGTGACTATGCTAGACTTAAATAGTTTTAGATTACTCTTAAATTTAATGGTAATGTCAAACCTAATATAATATTTTTAGATCTCTAGCTACCAATCAAATTTAATAATATTAAATTTAATTACTAAAAATAAATTTAATATTTTTATGTCTAACCACTATATAAATTATTTGTTTTTGAAATAAAAAATATAACAGACAACGCCATGCATGATGCGTTAAATATCTATAATAATTTTTCCACGCCTCTGAAAGTATACTATAATTTGTGATAAAACAGTTGAACCAATGACGGTTTGGAGCACTTAGAAAAAAATAAAATTGTCCGCTCACCACAAAAAGGTTCCGAGTCCTTACACGACATCGTATGAGGAAACAGGGCATTCGGGCCATATCCCATCGGGCAACCCGATAACAGAAAATATCCGAGGAGAAGAAAAGCAAACAGAAGATTGAAAGTTGGAAGTTGAAAGTGGAAACTGAAACCAAATCGGAATCGGAGACCGATAAAAAAAGAAAAAGAAAAGAGATCGGAGACGGAGTAAATAATGTCAACGGAGCCTCCAGCTTTTCAAGAAGCAGCTCGCTGTGACGTCTGCAAATGCAGCTTCAACACTTTCCGTCGCCGTGTAAACTCCTCTCCGTGTTCCTTTTTTTTTTTTAAATATATATAATCATCAATTGAATCATCATAACATATTTTTTTGAATCAACTAAAACTAATGATAATAAAAGAACGGATTGATTTGATCAAAGCTAGTTTGCTGCTGCAATCATGGATTGATATAGAATTGCTCACGATTTTTATCATCTTCTGTTTTAACTTATTTTTCATGTTTTTTGGTAGCATCATTGCCGTTGTTGCGGGAGGACATTATGCCATGAACACTCGTCAAATCAAATGGTCTGATTTTTTTTTTCTCGTGTGTGTGTTTCTGACAGTCGATTTTTGCGGATTCCTTAATGTATGAATTGTATGTTCATTAATTAATTCAGGCTTTGCCGCAGTTTGGGATACTCTCGAATGCTAGAGTTTGTGCTGATTGTTTTAACAATTCTACCCGGTAATTCACTAAAATTTATCTTATTTTTATTCTTAAATTCAACTGTTCTAGCATGTCGTGCCATTCATAAATTGCATTAGAAACTATCGAAGAGTATGCCCATTTATGCGAAAATGTAGTCAAAGTTTGTAAAAATATATTGGACTAATAAGCATGTTAAACGAAAAATGTCCAACAAAAACCTAGAGTTTAAAAACTATAAGCATGTAAAAGCATAGTTAATAGTAAACATGACACAAAAACAATAATAGAATTCTAGTGTGCATACTAAATATATGATCGAACTTTTAATTGATATTAATTTAAAATTTTAGCATGTATATTGGTAATAAAAACAATATCTATGTTTAAATTAAAAATAAAAAAGATACTCACTCGTTGAAACACTTTAACGTGATGAAATTTTTGTTGTTATCAATAATGAATCATTTGTCTTTAAGGTTTTATTGCTCCTCAATTGTGCAACTAGGATTTTTGTAATATGTCTTCCAAGATTCCTACACCATTAGTTTAGTTTAGATGTACTTCTAAACAAAGTATATGAACCAAAGAATATGAAATTCAAATATTTCACAACAAGATGAACCTAAGCTCTAGATTTGAAAGGAAAACCAAAGCTTAAGCTAAGAAGAAAACACTAAAATATGCTTTTACTTTATGTTTTTTCTCTAGTTGTCAGTGTTTTGTAGATATTGGTTAGATTTGAAAGGAAAACCAAAGCTTAAGCTAAGAAGAAAACACTAAAATATGCTTTTACTTTATGTTTTTTCTCTAGTTGTCAGTGTTTTGTAGATATTGGTTATCTTCATGTAGCTTAAGGCCACTGAAGCTTTTTTTGTTCTCTTGTCCTTCCTTTCTTACCTTTATCAAAATCTTGCTTCTTTACATGGAATTTTTATTCAGTTATCATAAGTTTTGTTTGGACACAGATCAGAGAAAGTTGATGGAGTTGATTCCATAACAGATAAAGTTTCTAGATTAGACATTGATACAGAAAAACATCCAAAACCAGAACCAACAACACAGAATCAATCTGCTGCCGGTGTTATAGAGTGTAAGTGTGGGATGCCTTTATGCATCTGTGAAGCACCAGCAACAAAAACAGATCCAGTTCCCATGCAGGTATGATTTTTCTATAATGATTTTAGATCCTTCTGTCATAAATGGAGGTAATTTATTTAATCCATCACGTAACAGACAAAACTTTCTTCCACCTTCACATCCCAGTCGAATTCAAAACCAAAGAAAACAGATGCTGTTCCGAAGAACAGAGGCTCCACTTCAAGCAGCAAGCCTAGGTATGTTCACTGTTGAAGTCCAAACGTGAATGAACATTACCTATGATTTGTTGTAAGCAAAAATGACTTAGTATGCAAATCCAAATGAGGTGATATTACCTGGAAAGGATTTGTTCTCTTCATTGAGCATTGAGCTTATATCTTGGTAACATGCTAGTAGTGCAACATATGATGCTGTTTTTAAAGATCTAACTCAAATATCAAGATTCACTTAATATGATACTGCGGAATCAATATATAGTTAAATTAAGAGCCAAGTATTAGATATCTTGTAAATTGTAATGAAACTTTCCTAAAACTCAGTAAGAATTAAATTACTTTGGATGAAAATACATCACCATACCACTACTCTGCACTACTCTGTAGTGAAAGAAACTAGTTGCCTGCTGGTCAGCCACTGTTGGTCTTGCAGACATGTGGTTTGCAAGATTCAAGTTGGCAGGTGGAGTTGCAAGATCATGGAAGTTAACTATGTGAAGGTTTGCATTCTTTTTGGGCATTATCTTTTGTTAACTGAATTCAAATAAGATTCTAGGTTCTCCCCCTCCCATCTGTCAACTACTTACAACCCTTGACCTTTGGTCATCTAACAGTGTCCCACATTGAAATATAAGTTCATAACTGACTATTGGGTTACCTACATGCATATACTAAACTTGCTGCATCCACTCCAACTCCAGACTCATAAATCTGATGAAACATGATCCTCTGCATGGGCACCGGGAGCTAAAATAGATGCATGTTGTGCATTGCAGGGAATGTAAATTACATTTTAGGACCAGAGTCAAGTTACTAGACATAAAGGGGATGACTACTTTGTTTAGAATCTAATTTTTGCATCATTTTTCTCATTTCATTTAGATACATAGCCGCTGCCTTCTAAAGTTAGTGGGAAATTGTGTTCTACTAAGATCCTTCATTAACTTGTGAAAACCTTGCAGTTCGGTTTTCAATCATGGCCAAATTACAAATGGTGTAGATAAACCTCCGATGGATTATGAAGTCAATGGAGAGGTATAATCGACTTATGATAGTCGTAAGGGGTGTTACTTTTTCGTTACAGTTTCATGGATCAGTTATCTGTGACCATTTATGTGTTCTGCTTAGGGTTTAAGGGAAGCCATAAAGAATGGTGATACTGTTGCAGTCAAGAAGCTTTTGAGTGAGGTATTCACCATCTTTAATGCAAAACAGAAATGAGAAATGAAACTAAACTCTGATATATTGGCAGGGTGTGGATGCAAATTATCATGATAAGCAAGGAATGTCTTTGCTACATCTGGTAGCAATCTCTCACTTTATCTGCATTGCATATTTTGTATCTCCATAAAAAGTATGACACTAATGAAAGGATGATTGTGCTTAGGCTGCACTATTTAATCGAACTGACATAGTGTTCATCCTTATGGACGCTGGGGCAAGCATGAACTATAAGAATGCGCAAGGTAATTAGTCTTATATCCAGGCATCATGTCTTGCTATGGTGCCCAGTTTCATTAAACTGTTTGATTAGATAAGGGAATCGCACAAGATTTGCAAGGCATGTGTAGACATTATGGTGAAACGGTTTTAAAATGACTGAAATTCTCAATGAATTTGAATGTAGAAAGCAACCAGACATAATTTTTCGGTTCTGAAATTTTGAAATGTGCTTAATAGCTCTTTCAGGTTGCATACAAAGTGGTCATAAGGGGAATTACGGAGTAATCGTTTTGTTATTGAAGAGTTATATTCTATTACATGTTTTTAGTTTATCTTGAGCAACAAAGAAAGTGAAACTGCACTTTCCAAGTTAGGTTAAATGTGGTTGTAGGGAATGATGATGTTGCATGGATGGCCAAGGACTATAATTTCTTAAAAATCATCCAAGATAAACTTACTTGTCATTGGTTGTGAGTGATGCTGGTCCCCAGTATTCTACTTCATGCTAACGCATTGCTTCTTTTCTAGGGGAAACGCCATTGGACTGCGCTCCTGCAACTTTGCAGTACAAGATGAAGCAGAAAATGGAGGAATGTGGACAGCAGGGGCCGCATGCCAGTGTTTGAGAGCTCGCACATTGTTTATATCCTTAATCTGCATGTGCAAGTTGTCTGTTTCCCGAAGAAATTGTATTGATTAAGTTTTGTATTTGGTCTGTATACAGCGTATGTTGTGCGTTCTAGCAGATGAGCTACCAGTCATCAACTCATGAACTGTCCAATACAGTTCCTCCTGCAAGGTAATAAAAAGTTGTCTTTTTGTTTTTGAACTTCATCTAGCAAAATACATTATATTCTGATTGGAACATCAATGTTGAAATTGAAAGACATGATGACTCTGCCCCCTGTCCGTGGGACCTGAAGGCCTGAGCTGCTTATAGTAAGATCAAGAAAAAAAAACACTATCATTCACACTACACTATGAAAGAAATATTGCTAATTGAAACTGTTTTCTCTTCCATCTTTTTCTCTGAGCATTTTTTATTTTGAACCTTTTAGTTTTAGTATTTTTATTTTTATTTAAAATTTAGTTTTGTTAAAATAATGAAAAGAGAAAATAGTCGGTTGATTATAATTTAATAACAAAAAAATCGATTTTGAGATATGTATTTGATGTGATAAGTTTTATTAATATATTTTTGATCCTTAATGAAAAAGGTAAATTAATGTTTAGATTAAAAAAAAAAATTGGAGAGATTATTGAGTTTTTTTTTTTTTAACGGGACGGGGGTTTTCTATGCATTTTTAGAGGGAAAAAAAAATGAGTTTTTTGAGTTTAAGGAGGCGGCCAGTAAACAAGCCGACGACAAGTTGCGTCTCTTGTTTTTTTCCCCTAGGATGAACGACATACGATTTATCCATTTAAAACAAGGATAAAATGTCCAAACACCATGGCATGACCTCCTTTTTTACGTCGATTCCCCCCAACAAAATGTAAGAGAGGCCCTTGATGAACCCGTACTAAAAGGAAATAAAGAGAATAATTTTCCCCCCTTCTATTTCAATCTAATTTCATCGAAATTAATTAATAAAAAAATATATTAAAAAATTATGGAATTTTTTTATAACATTAGTACATTTTTTTTTACAATACTTTTTTTTCTTGAACTTTATTCCGCGGTTTATTTAAGAATATCTATTTTTATTTTTCATATAATTCAATGAAAAACATTTTACAAAAATAAAGTTATTAAATTCAACTAAATTAATAACATAAATAATGAGTTTTATAAGTTAGCTTAAATTGATCGAGACTAATTCAAAACATTTTTATCTTAATATTTTTTTAAAAATTAAAATGATGTCATATTAAGATTTTTAAAAGTCAAACCAAGTTTTGATTACATTTTTTTTCAAGCTTGTCAAATTGTTTGAGTCATATCAAGATGACTCTAACATGATTTGATTTTAAATTTAAATTTATGTCAAATAAAAGGTTAAGTTAAGGTTAAGTTAACCTATCAAACTATGTTTAATAATATAGTCAAAAAATTTTTCACAACAATGTGAGAGCAATATCTTATTCTATATTATGTAATACATTCAAGTTAAAGTTACCATAATAATATTTTTTAATTAAAAATTTTATAATTATGATAAGATATTGTTGAAAATAATTTGGGAATAAAATGTCAAAAAAAAATAAAAAATGGAACGAGTTAATAAGATAAAAATGTTTTAATTTGAAAGATATTTTTATTATTATTTCAAATCATCCAAATTGTTTTGTATATTAGTTCTTATTGCTTTTGATTTTTATTAAATAAAGAATATAAAACAAATTTTTTTTATGAAAATATTAATAAGAAAAGAAGGAGTCTTATTAGCAAATTATTTTGTCTTAATAAAATTTAAATTATTATTATTTTTAACAAAAAAGTAAATTCTTTGCTATAAAATTAAATAATCTTTTTAATGGATCCTATGATACGAGACCATATATCATAATTTGAATTTATCTCTTAATTGTTTTAGTTTAATCTTTATTTAATGTTAACAAATATTTTTAATATTTATTGCTAATATATTTTTCTTTTTTTTTTTCAATGAAATGCACATATCGGGTCAATTTTGAATTCTCTCTGATCAGTACTTTAAAGTATATTTTTATCAAGATTTTATATCATTATTTTACACTTGAAGAATCAATAACTCTTTAGTTATGGTATGTTTTATAATAACATATCTAATAATATGAGATACCTTTAGTTTATGATAAATTTTCATCTTAAATGCAAGCCTATCATATAAATCAATGGATTGATTGACGAGTTTAACTACTGAAATTGAAAAGACAAAGAAAGGACTAAGATTAGAAAAGAGATGTTGGTTCACTCCAAATTGAAACATTACTCAGTTATTGGATTATAACTAGAACTATAGAACTTGGATTTAGGTTTGCTTTATATAGATGAAAAGCTAAAACATAGGTTTAAAACTTTTATAGAGAGTCCAAGTTTCAAAAAGTCCGTTTTCAAGTTCAAATTGTAGCAACAACGGAAAAGTCTGAATCTGTCTTGTAGTTCAAACACTATTCAATATTCAATGTCATATAAATTAATTACCCTAACTCAAAACATAACACACAAGATAGTATAAAGCAAGCAAGAGGTCTATCCCACGAGGAAGATTTTGTTTAGATTTCTTATGATATACGTTATGCAATTTAGGGGGCGTTTGATTTGTGATGATCTAAATTATAGAAGAAATTAAAATAGCAAAAAAAATCAATTAAAATTGAAATTTATCAAGAAAACAAACCTTGGTCACAAGCACACATCCATCAACGGAAATTAGAACCAATCCTTGAAACAAAACTACAATTTATATTCTGAATTTTTATCTTTTCTTAATGTTGGTTAATTAACGAATCCGCCGTACAACTAACCCTAACCAACAAACAATCACAATATTCGCATTAATGATTTAGTTCAATGGCAGCCCTAAGAACTAGATATTTGAGTGTTCTCCCTAATTTTAATAATGTAGTTTCGCCATAATTATCAAACTTAGTTGCTTTACAAGTTCATACATCATAACTCCGGTTTTGATATCAAACTTAGCAATAAATTGTTCACAATAATAACTTAGAGTTACGCTCTAGCAATTATCAACAACAATCATAGAAAATATGCATAATAAAACAATCATACTCATTCATAATATAAACTGAAAATAAAAGGAAGAATAAATCTCATAGTTCTTGAAATTCAAAGGTTTGTTGTGTCCTTGCAATCAAGAAAAGAGCTTAGCATTGCATAACTATTGAACAACTACTCTTAAAGAATGAAGAGAGCATGATTTTTGGGTTTGTAGAGGAAAGAATTGGTGTTTCTTAACTTCTGGCTGTTGCCCCCTTCTCTCCCCTCTCCTTTTCTTTTTATATGCTAGGAAACCCTAGTTTCTAATTTACAAAGTAGTTCTCCCTTAAGTTGACAGTTTACATTTAAGTAGCTCAATAATTATTTTCCCTAAAAATGAGAAATTACCTTACATGAAATATTCAAGCTCTGACTTAGAGGAGCTAAATTGCTGATATAAAAACTTGGATGATGGTTTAGAAGCTTCAAAACATAATTTGAACTCATTTCTTCACGAAACCTGATTGCTGGAAAAATCATATCTCCCTTATCTGACATCGATTTTAGCTGAAATTTGGAGTGTTTACATAACGTTGAGTCAGGAATTCAAAAAAATAGAGTTTGCATCAATTGGACTTCTATAGCTCTAGATATTGAATTTTGAATGGAAAAAGGTCAATAGTGGCAGAATGCGAGATTTGATATTGAAGGATGTGATTTCCATGATCTTTCTCTTTTTATTTTTCTTGCATTACATTTCTAAAAAGATATGGAAGTTAGCTTTTTAGTGCCACTGGAATCACTTCATTTCGATCTCTAGAACTCATGTTCTGCACAAAATGTCGACTAAATGTCAAATCAACCAATTATCTCCAATTATCTTCTTTTTGCATTTTTCATCCAAAAGTGCCTTCAAAACATAAAACAAAGAATATCAAGGAATTTTACATATAAAACATGGACAAAACATTAGGTAAATGTGGGTGAAACTATCAAATAATATGGTTACATCAAATACCCCCACACTTAGCTCTTGCTCGTCCTCAAGAAAAGATAAATAAAATTAAATTGAAAATAACTATGATCAATCTCGTAATCTCTCATCAATGTCCAAAGGTACAAGCATTATAAATAAGAATATAATAAAAAAGGATAAAATAAATAAATTTTCATGAATTTGTTTACATGCAAACTTCAAAACTCAATCAATCGTTGAGATTTAAATGAAATCTATGTCATGTTAAAGTGATAGGTCCTCTCATTGATATACACTCCAACACTCATGTGTTTAGGGTTTATGTGTTTAAATCTCTCAAATTCAATCAAAGAGTATGTTTTACCATTAGCTTGCTTTTCAATCTCATCTCTATTATTAACATATTACAAACAATGCATGAATCAAAAGGTCTTAATTTCCGGTTGTAATGGGGCTAAAGTTAAGGTAAGGTAAAAGAGAGTAAAAGAAAAGGTTCAAATCAAAGATAGTAGAGCATTTAAAAAAAAAAAATATTTCAAACAAGATATTCCATCAAAGCACATAAATTTTTCATCTTTAATCACTAACGCTTAACTTTTTTTTGATTTCAAGCTTTTTCAACATAAAATCTTAAGAACATAAATGAACATTTTTTTTTCTTTTTTCTTTTTTGTAATTTTGCCCATCTTTTCATTAAACATCACTTCTTCTTTCTTTTTACATAATTTCCAACTATAATTCCATAAAATATCACAAGTATATACTCTACTAATCCTTGACTAGGGGAAAAGGAAAACATATATAAAGTTAAGGCTTATACATGGATAAAACAAAGAAAAGATAAACAAGCTCTAAAGGGGCTCACTAAAGATAATATGCTTTAGGTTGACTTTTTGGTTCAAGTGATTGAAATTCCTAATGCCTTTATCATCTACATGTATATTTGTAATGGAATATAATCTCAATAAGATATGAAGCAAGTTCTAGAGATACATATCATTGAAAGAATGCACACTCAAATAATATAATGTTAAAGGCTCAAAAGCTTGCATTGGTATAACACTATAAAGTCAACATGATATATTTTCAAAGTCAATCTCTAAACCAATTAAACCTTAAAATTTGCATGCATACTCCTTCATTTGATTTATATCTTCATCTAACTCAATTAATTCTCATACATAACACTCGTATTCTCAAAAACCAATGGGAGTTAAAAAGATCAAACATAATTTTTTTTTAAAAATAATAAAGAAAACTAAAATAAAAAAACCAAAATTCTCTCAATGCCCCTACACTTAAAACACAACATTGTCCTCAATGTTGAAATAAAAGCAAAGGAACATAAGAGAATGACAGAAAATAAATTAAAATGCAAAAAGATAAAAGATAAGGAAAAAAAAAGCAAATCTGATTTTTTTTTTTCTTTTGGTGCTGGGTTGCCTCCTAATAAGCCATTTTGTTTTATGTCATTGGCTTGATATGTGGCATTCTCATTCTTCATAAATTGGTTCAGCTAACTCTACAGAAGCAATGAGTTCTGTCGTCCAACCTTCATAGAAAGGTTTCAAACGATGCCTATTGACCTTGAGTACTTTGTTGGTTTCTAAATTTGTAATTTCAACTGCACCATAAGGGAAAATAATAGAAACAACAAAAGGTCCAATCCAACGAGAGTGCAATTTTCCAGGAAAAAGTTTCAAACGTGAATGATAAAGAAGGAATTTTTCTCCAATATGAAATTTCTTTCTTGTAAGCATTCGGTCATGAAGATTCTTAGTCTTTTCTTTGTAAATCCTTGCATTCTCGTAAGCATCATTTCAAATTTCTTCCAACTCTTGTAGTTGTAGTTTTCTTGTAATTCCAACAGCATCATAATCCATGTTGCATTATTTAATGGCCCAAAAAGCTTTGTGTTCAAGCTCCACCGGTAGATGACATGCTTTCCCATGAATCATTCTATAAGATGACATTCCTATAGGTGATTCATCTTGGGGTACACATCTCCTTACTACTTGATCCACACAAAATTTCCACAAGTAAGGAGTATCCCAAAAATAATATTTAGCATTAGCTCATAACTTGTCTTTTTGAGATGTAGAAAAACCTGAAGGGAATTCTTTGGTGACTAAATAGTTCACCAAATTAGCATACCATGGTTTTGTAGAGGAATGTAGAACATACAACTGTTCATTAGGGAATGTTTCTCTTATTGTTTCGGTTGGTACATCCTCGGTCCTCAGTCAACTCAAATAATCAACCACATAGTTTTCAACACCTTTTTTTTTGTAATCTTTGATCTTAAGATCAAATTCTTGTAAAAGCAAGATCCACCTAATCAGTCTTGGTTTGGACTCCTTCATCTTTAAAAGATACCTAAGAACTGCATGGTCAGTAAAAACAATGACTTTTGTACCAAGTAGATATGACCTGAATTTTTCAAGAGCAAACACCATTGCAAAAAGTTCCTTTTCAATTGTATGGTAATTGCATTATGCTCCATCCAACATGCGAGAAGCATAGGCGATAACATGCAAATTCTTCATAATTATTTGCCCAAGCATAGCTCCTACTGCATAGTCACTTGCATCACACATTATCTCAAAAGGTTCATCCTAATTTGGTGGTTGGATGATAGGGGCAGATGTGACACATCTCTTTAGCTTATCATGGGCATCTTTACATGCTTGATCAAACACAAAATCCATTTCTTTGGCTAATAGTCTGCACAAAGGTGCTGTAATCTTTGAGAAATCTTTGATAAAACATCGATAGAAACCTGCATAGCCTAGAAAAGAATGAACTTCCCTCACGCATGAGGGGTAAGGCAATGATGAAATAATATCTATCTTAGCTTTATCAACCTCTAATCCATGTGAAGACATAACATGCCCAAGAATTATTCCTTGTTCTGCTATAAAATAACACTTTTTAAAGTTTAAGACAAGGTTAGTTTCAATGCACCTTTTCAAGATCAAAGATAAATTTTTTAGACATTTATCAAAAGAATCACCATACACCGTGAAACCATCTATAAAAACCTTGATTATTCTTTTAACATAGTTAGAAAAAATACTCATCATGCATCTTTGAAAAGTTGTAGGAGCATTACAGAGACCAAAAGACATTCTTCTATATGCATATGTACCAAATAAACATGTAAATGTAGTCTTTTCTTGATCCTCAGGATTAATAACAATTTGATTGTATCCACTATCTCCATCAAGAAAGCAATAAAAAGACTTACCTGCTAGGCGTTCAAACATTTGATTCATGAATGGTAATAGGAAATGATCTTTGCGTGTATAAAGATTAAGCTTTCTATAATCAACACATATTCTCCATCCACTCCAGATGTGAGTAGGAATAAGCTCATCATTTTTGTTTTTCACCGATGTGATTCCAGTCTTTTTAGGAACCACATGGATTGGCGTCACCCATTTACTGTCAGTGATGGGGTAAATGACTCCTGCATCTAACAGTTTTAAAATTTCAGCTTTCACTACCTCCATCATAGGCGGGTTCAACCTCCTTTGTATTTTCCTTGTTGGTTTTGCGTTGTCCTCCAATAGTATGTGATGTATACATATTGAGGGACTAATACCCTTGATGTTGACTAAAGTCCATCCAATGGTCGTCTTGTGATCACACAACAACTTCACAAGTTTTTCCTCTTGCATACTTGCCAAACCTTTTGCTATGAATTGAAACTAGCATTACCAATAACACATGGGATAATAAACGCACTTGGGTCTTTTTACTTCAAAGGCATATTCTTTTGAAAAACAGCAGATACAACTTCACCCATACTTACCATTTCATGACCTTTCAATTTGAAAGCTCTCTTTGTAGTACACAACTCCTTCAAAAATTTGGCATACTTGGGAATTTGCTTGATAGCATCAAGCAAATAAATGTTGAGTTCTACTTTCTTAAAAACCTCTAAAATCTCTTTTTCTTTGTCCTCTTTCTTTGACCTAGAAGAACTCACAAGAAAGGGTAGAATTGCTTTAAAACTAGAATTCATTGAGTGAGGAGTTACCTTTGGAGTGTTGGTCGATGTTTTAGTTTGTGGAGGAGGAGGAGGATGTTCCTTCTTTGATTCAATTCAGTTTTTATCTCTTCTTCTTCCTCCATCTCAATTTCTTTCAACCTTTTCTCTTCAAGTTCTTTCCCACTTCACAGCATGATCGCACTAAATTCTCTTTTGGATTCAATGCTTGGAAGGGTAATTTTCCATTCATTTATGCCTCCAATTTCCCTACACTTGAAGCTACTTGCCCCATTTGCTTCTCTAAGTTGTGAATACTTGACCTTGTTTCCTGTTGAAAAGACATGACATTTTGTTGCAAGGTAATAGTATTAAAAGCCAAAGTTTTCAACATCTCACGAAGATCATCATTAGATGACAACCCCATAACATTGGAGTTTGTGAATAAAGTGGGTTGTCTTGCTTAATAATTTTGTTGGGGCAGAAATCCATGAGGATGGAACTCTCGGCCTTGATTGCCTTGTTGGGATGGGTTGCCATGATGTAAGTTGGGATGATCTCTCCATCTGGGATTGTACGTGTTGGAAAAGAGGTCATATTTACACTAGGGCTGTCCGTTAAATGCTCCATCAATTGCATAAACTTGTTCAATGTAATCTTCTTGCATTATTGGGCACATATCCGAAGCATGTCCTTGTAAGGAGCATATACTATAAATTTTCAACTGCTGCACATTTCCACAAGCCAAATAATGCATAAGAAAAGTAAGATCCTTAACTTTATTTTCAAGATTAGAAATACTTACCTCATTTACTCGTTTATTGGAGAAGTCTTTAGGAGTACCAAACTATTTTGAGTTGGCTGCCATGTTTGAGATTAATTGGCATGCAGCCTTGGGTGTCTTATCCACCAATGCGCCTCCACTTGCAGCATCAATGATACTACGATCAGTAGGCATCAATCCTTCATAGAAATATTGAATGAGTAATTGATTGGGTATTTGATGATGAGAGCATTGAATGCATAATTGCTCAAATCTTTCCCAATACTCGGAGAGTGTCTCTCAATGAGATTGTTGAATCCCATATATTTCTTTTCTTATGTTGGCAACTCGAGATGCTCGGAAATACTTCTTGAGGAAAATCTTCTTTATGGCATTCCAAGTTCCAATAGATCCTGGGAGAATAGAGAAAAAACCATGCCTTTGCTGCCCCTTTTAAAGAGAAAGGGAAAGCTTTCAACTTAACTTATTTTTCATCAACTTCATTCGGTTTCATGCCAACACAAACCATATAGAACTCCTTGAGATGAGTATGAGGATCTTCTCCTGCAAGACCATTAAATATTGATAACAAATGTGTAAAACCAGATTTGAGCTCAAAGTTTACATTATTGTCAATGTTTATGCATAGTGGCTGATTTTCCATGTTAGGAGTAGTAAGCTCTTTGAGTGTTTGTTGCCGTGCAGTAGCCATGGTGTTGAGGCGAGCTTTCTTTCATAACCTATATAAAGTTTTGTCTATTTCAAGATCCAATTGTACTTGACTTTAATTAGTAGAATGTGTTATTGGCATAAATCATCAAGAAAACTTAAAAGAAACCAATCACATAAGAGACCGAAAACAATGCAAATTGTATAAAAATCCTACGCTAGAAAACTAAAACTATCTAAAACCCTTAGAAAATAGTAGAATTTAGCCTCAATAGGGTGGGGCTAGTAGTATACTACTAGTCCTCTTCAGAACATTATTTTCCTTTGGGAAAATAAAAGCTAAAACCTAATTTCACAAACAATTCTATTTTAAACAGTACCGCCGCAAGCAAAAATTCTGTTTTTTTTTTCTTTTTTTCAAAAATATAAATAAAAAATCACAACAACTAAAAATAACGATACAAGCACAAGAATCAACTAAAATTACTTCCCCGACAACGACGCTAAAATTTATTGTGATGTTGCGGTCGCACAAATTAATTACCCTAGCTTAAAACACAACACACAAGATAGTATAGAGCAAGCAAAGGGTCGATCCCACGAGAAAGATTTTGTTCAGATTTCTTATGATATACGTTATGGAATTTAGGGGGTGTTTGATTTGTGATGATCTAAAATATAGAAGAAATTAAAATAGCAAACAAAATCAATTAAAATCAAAATTTATCAAGAAAACAAACCCTGGTCACAAGCACACATCCACTAAAAAAATTAGAACCAATCATTGAAACAAAACTACAATTTATATTCTGAATTTTTATCTTTTCTTAATGTTGGTTAATTAATGGATCCGCCGTATAACTAACTCTAACTAATAAACAATCACAATGTCTGCATTAATGATTTAGTTTAATGACAGCCCTAAGAACTAGATATTTGAGAGTTCTCCCTCAGTTTAATAATGTAGTTCCACCACAATTATCAAGCTTAGTTGCTTCACAAGTTCATACATCACAACTTTGGTTTTGATATCAAACTTAGCAATCAATTGTTCACAATAATAACTTAGACTTTCGCTTCAGTAATTATCAACAACAATCATAGAAAATATGCATAAGAAAACAATCATACTCATTCATAATATAAACTAAAAATAAAAAGAAGAATAAATCTCACGGTTCTTGAAATCCGAAGGTTTATTGTGTCCTTGCAACTAAGAAAAGAACTTAGTCTTGCATAACTATTGAACAACTACTCTTAAAGAATGAAGAGAGCATGATTTTTGGGTTTGTAGATGAGAGAATTTGTGGTTTTTAACTTCTGGCCGTTGCCCCCTTCTCTCCCCTCTCTCTTTCTTTTAATATGCTAAGAAACCCTAGTTTCTAATTTACAAAGTAGTCCTCTTTTAAGTTGACAGTTTATATTTAAGTACTTTAATAACTATTTTCTTTAAAAAAGAGAAATAGCCTTGCATGAAATCTTCAAAATCTGACGTAAAGGAGTTAAACTGTTGATATAAAAACTTGGATGATGGTTTAGAAGCTTAAAAATATAATTTCGACTCATTTCTTCATGAAACCTAATTGCTAGCAGAATTCAATTGTCATATTTGAAAAATCATATCTCCCTCTTCTAACATCGGTTTTAGCTGAAATTTGGAGCATTTACATAACTTTAAGTAAAAAATCTTAAAAAATTAAGTTTGCATCAATTGGACTTCTATACCTTCAAATATTGAATTTTGAATGGAAAAAGGTTAATAATGGCAGAATGCAAGATTTGACTTTGAAGGATGTGATTTCCATGATCTTTCTCTTTTTATTTTTCTTGCATTACATTTCCAGAAAGGTATGGATGTTAGATTTTTAGTGCCATAGGAATCACTTCATTTCAATCTCTAGAACTCACGCTCTGCACAAAATATCGACTAAATGTCAAATTTATCAATTATCTTCAATTTACTCCTTTTTGCATTTTTCATCCAAAAGTGCCTTTAAAACATAAAACAAAGAATATCAAGGCATTTTACATATAAAACATGGACAAAACATTAGGTAAATGTGGGTGAAACTATCGAATAATATGATTACATCACATTTGTCATGCATTTAGACATCTTGGTTTTCAGATCAAGATCATGTTCTTGCTCTTTTTCTTTATATTTTTGTAATATTTAAATTTTACTTTCATTAATCTCTTGTTTATTCCTTTCATTTTTTTTACTTAGTTAACTTATATATTATTTATGCTCTTATCTTATTTATTTATGTTTTTTTATTATGTTTAGCTAAGTTATTATGTTAAGGTGAAAAAGTTTCACTAATGGTGATGGGATAAGTATAATATAAACTCAATATGGACTTCAATGCTTATATCCTAAACAACTTACTATTAACATGTCTTATCATTTTTATCTCATTAATTCTTAATACCTTGCTTGTTAAATGGTTAATCTAGATTTGTGTTATATAACACTTGATATAACAAATGTTTGGTACTTTTATAGTCAACCATATAATATAACCTACATTTGTGCTATAAAAAGAACTTGATTTATTATTAATATAAGTTAATATCATGAATTCTTGATAATATGTAAAATTTTGATGTTACTTAAATAAGATAATTAATATGACCATGTCAATAATTTATAATGAGCTATTAATGACAAATCTCTAATTGAAATCTTCTTTGTGTGTGGTTTCAAGTTGAATAATAATAGAAAATTATATTATACTTATTTGAAATACTATTAGTGGATCCTTTAATCTTGATATTTTTTTTATTGTTTAATTCTCACATTAATCTTACATCTTAAAGTTCTCTTTAACTTATTATTATTATTATTATTATTATATAGTTAACCTCTCTATGGTTTAATTTTGGTCTTATTATGTCATTTATTACTTCGACACTCCTCTACTTGGGAGAAAACATCAATTTTTTAATCGTGTCAAGTTTTTGGCGCTATTGCCAGGGATATAAATTCTTGTATAAATTATAATATTTATTTTATTTTATTTTCACTTTTCTTCTAACTTTTTTTTAGTTTTCTTTTTCTTTTTATTCTCTTCCTACACATGCATGAGAGTTTGGTTACATACATTAAGTGATAGACTTTGTAAGGTATCCTTATCATTTTCATAAAATATGGCTGAAAAAAATAACCAATCGCTTCATAATGAGAATAATTGAGTTAAAACACTTAGAAACCACATGAATCTCCCTTCAATTTTAAGCCAGATAGTTTTCTTTTTACTTTAAATCTATACTTTCATTTGAGAGAATTTGAAGAAGTTTGTAACACTTATAATGATTTAAATTGTAGCATGAACACTATTAGATTAAAGCTCTTTCTTTTTTCATTAAAAGATAAAGCTAAAACATGTCTACAAAATCTTAGATTAGGATCCATTCATGCTTAGGATAAAATACAACAATAATTTTTAAAGAAGTTTTTTTTTTCATCTCATAGAACAAACTCTTTCAAAATATAAATCACCACTTTCACTCAAAAACCAAGAGAAATATTTTACCAATGTTAGGATAGGTATACAGATTTTCTTAATACTTATCCTCATCATGGTTTTGTAATATAAAGATTGATTTTATATTTTTATAAAGAATTAACACCTAAAAATAGATAAATAACGGAATTGATATGCAATAAAAGTTTTGAAGGTAAAGACCCTAATAAAGCAATGGAGTACCTAGACTTTCTTACTGAAAATGCTCAAAATTAGGACACTAAAGGTATTTATGAGGTACTGAGTAAAACTCAACCTTATACATCTAGTGGAGGAATGTACAACTAACATGACCAAAAGATTGATGTCTTTTCCCAAGTGCAGGAGTGTCGAAGTAATAAATAACCCGGCAAGACCGAGGTCGTACCACAGAGAAGTTAGAGAAGTTAATTATATAAATTATAAATAACAATAATACAATAACAACAACAACAACAACAACAACAATAATAATAGTATAGTAGTAGTAATAATAGTAATAATAATAAAAAGGAAGAAGAAGAAGAAGTTGATGAGAACTTTAAGATGAAAGATTAACGTAAGAATTAAACAATGATAATAACAAATGCAAAGGTTAGAGGTTCCATTAAAGGTATGTCAAATAAGTATAATATAAACTCTTATTATTCAATTGGAAACCACACACCAAAAAGGTTCCAATCAGATTATAGATTGCTAACATGATTACATTAGTCATCTTATTTGATTAATGCTAATACTTGTAAATCTTGTCACGCATTTATAATTATAACTTATATTAACAAAAAATCAAGTTCTTTTCATAGCTCAGGTGTCGGTTATACCATACAGTATGAACTATGAAAGTGTCAAGCATTTTTTGTACCAAGTGTTGTACAACATAAATCAAGATTAGTTATTTAACAAGCAAAGTATTAAAGAGTGAACTAGATAACAAATACAAAACATGTTAGTATCAAACATTAAAGTTCATATTGAGTTTACATTATTCTTATTCTTACACCATTAATGTAACATTTTCACCTTGACATAATAAACTTAGTTAAATATAATGAAAGAAAGAAAAATAAATAAACAAAATAAGAACATAAATAAGATAAGAGTTAACTAAGTAAAGGAAAGGAAATGAAAGACACAAACTTGATATTAATGAAAACAAAGCATAAACATTATAAAAAAAATACAAAGAGAGAAAGCAAAAGCATAATCTTGATCTGGAAACTAAGATATCTAAATGCATGGCAAATGCCTCTTTTTATAGGTCAAAATTGGAAACTATTGATTTGATGACTAATTGATGAGTGGGTGACCAACTCTTGACTTGGTAACAATCCTAAAATGTCATTGATAATATCAAAATTGAAACCACTTAAAAATATGAGAGTTGTAAGAAATTATCTCAACTTTCTTGTGTAAAACATTGAGATCATTTGGACTTCTAGAACTCCAGATATGACTCAAACATTGAATAGTAATCGGGTTGGAGGACAGATTCAAACTTCTTTCTTGTTGCTCCAATTTGAACTTAAAAATGGTCTTTTTAGATCTTAGGCTCTATATGAAAGTTGTAGGCCTATGTCTTACCTTTCCATCCATATAAAGTAGATCTAAATCTGAGATCTACAACTCCAGATATGACCCAATTACCGAACAGTGTTCTGGTTTGGACTGCACCGACATCTCTTTTCTAAGTTTGGCCATCTTTTTGTCATTTCAATTTCAATTCTTAAATTCATCAATCAATTCTTTCATTTATATGATAGGCCTACATTTAAAATGAATATTTTACCATAAATTAAAGGTATTTTATATTATTAGATATGTTATTATAAAACATATTTTAGTTAAGGAGTTATTGGTACTTCAAGTGCAAAATGATGACATCAAACCTTGATAAAAATGCACTTTTCAGTACTAATCAACAACCAACCTCAAGGAAAATCATGACCTCTAAGTTAAGTTTGCATCTTTATCTAGAAAAGTTAAGGCATTAGAATTGAAAAAGAGTGATTAATTAAAATCTGTTCAAGTTATTATGTGTCAAATTCATGAAACCAATGAACACTCAACCAATGAATATCTTTATGAACAATCTTATATTTTAAATATTTTTCAAATTCTCAATCATAACCCATACTCAAAAAAATACATCCCTAGTTGGAGAAATCAACTAAATTTTAGTTGGAAAAGTGATAACAATAATGCATAAACTTCACAGCTACCATTTAAAGCACACCATAATTTTTAAAATTTTCATGGATATATACATACTTATGCTCCACCTCTTATAAGAAATTTTAAGGAAATATTACATGCATTCATTAAAAAGTAAGAGATAATCAACACTCAAAATGCTCAAACCATGACAGATTTGAAAGACACTTTTTCAAAATTCACTATGCTCTTAGTTTTTAGAATAAAGGTAAGTTTCAATCTTAACCACAGTAAAATTCTAAGGGGCAATATAATAAAAATGCAAGTAGCTTTGAAAGCCAACACATGGATTAAGTCAAGTTAGTTATCATTTTTTATAATGGTAAGGTTATTGAAAAACTTACTCTTAAACCTTATGAGAAAGATGATGAGTCAATCTTTGAGGGTAAGGAAGGGGTTGAACCTGAACATTTCAAAGGAAAAAATTGATTCCCCAACAACACTTTATTTTCTCATACCATGATAAAAAAAAAAAAAAGTTAATCACAACTATGAGATCTTTAAAACTTTTAAACAGGTAAGGATCAATATACATTTGTTCAATACTATTAAACAAGTTCCTTTCTATGCTAAATTTTTTAAAAATCTGTGCACTGTAAAGAGAAAAATGAATGTGAAAAAGAAAGCCTTTTTAGCAGAACAATTAAATGTCATTCTCCAGAACAAGTAAATGTTATTCTTCAGAACAATAATGCCTTGAAATATAAAGACCCTGATTGTCCTATAATTTCTTACTTTATTGGAGAACATAAAATTAAAAGAGCTTTACTTGATCTTGGAGCTAGTGTGAATTTACTTCCATATTCAGTTTTTTAAAGTCTCAATCTAGGTGAGTTAAAACCAACTTCTGTAACTTTTAACTTGCCGATAGATCTATAAAAGTGCCTCAATGAATTGTTAAAGATGTGTTAATACAATTCAATAAATTCATTTATAAAATGGATTTTATTATCTTGGACACATAACTTATTGAAGCATATAATTCTTTTCTTGTTATTTTAAGACGTCCATTTCTTGTAATTGCTAATACATTAATTAATTATAGGAATGGACTAATGAAGTTATCATCTGAAAACATGACATTACGAATGAATATTCTCAATATTTATAAGTAACCTGGAGATGATAATGATTTACAAGAAGTAGATCTTATTGAAGAGTTAGTTTATAATGAACTTGAATATACTTTGAGTAAAATGATGTTTGATAAATTTGATGATTTGCAAATGATTTATTCTCAGGAAGAAATCACGGATAAGAAAGATATTGAAAATGTTGATGCAGATCTTTTATATTTGTTCAATTTCTTGTTCCTTCTCTTTTCTTTGCATCTCTTTTCCTCTCATCTAAAAAATGGACACTACTCTTGAAAAATTAAAAAAAGTATTTTCCTGTTTTACCTCCAAATGCGAGTACAAAAATTTACTATGCTAAGTGTGAAAGATTAAGGTTATTAATGAATTATGAAATTCATGAAGATATTCTTTAGCTATTTGAATCAAAGGTCCGATTATCAAGTGAGTCCTCTAATTCTTTCATTTCATACATGCCTGGAACAGGTAAAAACACTTTTGCAAAAGAAAAGTTATGCAAAATGACTGAAAGTTTGTCACAGATGTGCTAGATAGACTTGTAATGCAATATGTCATTTTAAAAAAATGGTATTTGTAAACCATTAAGATAAAATATAATTCATTAATAATGGCATGAGTAAGGGATTTTTAAATAATCTTATATTAACTTTTGAGATGCATCCTAGTGGAGATGTGCATCATGCAATTCATGATTTATGACCTTATTTTCATAAAAAAAAAAACATTATTAACTTATTATTGGAAATCTGATTAAAAAAAATCATATTTGTCAATTTTTAAGAAAATTGGATAGAAAGCTTATCATTGACTCATAAAAGGGCATTTAAACTGTTTTTGGACGTAAAACCGAAGGAAGATGTAAGCCACAATCACAACTACCTGTACATATACATGCATTTTCAAAATAATAATAATAAATAAATAAATAAATAGAGAGTGAGACTCCAACTAACCTACGTATAAATGATATGATTGCATTTTTAATTTCTCATCTATAAAATCTTTTCTTTTTTCCTTTCATTTCTACTCAACTCATACATTCAATATATATAAAAATATGTAGAAATGACAAGTTTCTCAAGTCATCATATAAGAAATATTTGTATTTTTTGTAGATCTAATCTTAGGAAAGAAATAAAGTTTTTAGAATTAGCAAATCATCTTAGTCAAATACTAGCTGAGAGAAAGATTCATTTAGTGTATGGAGGAGACAACTTTGGGTTAATGGGGGTATGTCAATAGCTGTATTTTTAGGAGATACTCAAGTTTTAAGGTTGTCCCTAAAGTTTTAACAAAAAGGGATATCATTGGAAAAACAATTAAAGAGAAACTACAGATCTTCACAATGTCTAAACGAATGAATGCAATGTTTAACTATGTTGATGTCTTCATTGCCTTACTAGGTGATCTGAGCACATTAAAAGAGATCTTTCATATTTTTTCTTAGGCCTAACTTTATATTTACCATAAACTCATAGATCTGTTAAATATTAATGGTTTTTGTAATAATTTGTTATCTTTTCTTGATTATGCTGTGAAACAAAAATTCCTAACATCTTCAGCACGACAGATCATAATCTTTGTGCTACTGCTGAACAATTGATTGACTAACTATAATCATTCATCCCTGTAATTGATCTCTCTATAAGTCGTATAAATTGGTTAATTAAGGAAAGTCGTAAAAAAATTAGATTAGATTTGAGCTTTTGTTTATGAAACCTTGTATCTTTTGGTTTTATTAATTGCATATTATTTTATTTTATTATTTCTAATATTTGTTTAAGTGTGTTTCAGAATTGTTAATGTTTGTTGTTTTAGTTGATGTCTTCTATACTCTATCTTTCTGCCTTATGACATTAAGAACAATGTCTCGTTTTAGTTAAGAAAAAATGGTAGTAGTTAATATTAAAAAAAAACTAACTGTGTTTTTTATTTCATAAACCATTTACAAAATTGTTGTTACTAGTATGACAAAGTAAATGATTTTTTTTTTGTTTAAGTGACTCTTGAGACGTATTTTACTAAACATTCTTAACAGGGTCTATTAGAATACTTCTTGAACTATTCAGGTTTACAAACTCTCGTATTATTATCAATTGATTATGCTCATATACTTATTAAACAAGTATTCATAAACCTTTATTTTCACATACACACTTTAACATGTGATTGTAGGTTGCATATTGAATTATTACATTATTTATATTTTTTTGTTAAAGGTAACAACTAAGGAGAAAATATAGTATATAATTTGAAAAAAAATAAAAAATGATGATAATAAATAGAAATAAATAAATAAATAAAAACATAGATAAATTTGATTTCGTAGCCTCTCTAACCTATGCAATTAAGCCTGAATGAGTGTTTTAACACCTAATACCTTAAAATCAACTAACTTGAGAGCTATTAGCTCAGTGCTTGTCATGGGTTAAAAAGTAAAATTTAAGAGAATCAAACATTGTACTATATATGTATCAATATTTGCAATTTAAGTTACTTAGCACGAAGTGGTGTCTCAACATCTAATGCTCTAGAACCAACTAATCTAGGAGTCATTAGTCTAAAACTCATTATATATGTTAAAGATGGATTGTGTTTTAAGTTATATATATATATATATTAGAGAGAAAGAAAGAGAGAGAATAATTTCAACACAAGAAAGTTAACTTTAAACATTAGAATAAAATTATTTTATTTCAAGTAAAGCTCTATAATTATATATTAATATATTGAACATAAAAAAATTATTAATATTTTGTTTAAAAAATATAAAACAAATATATAAATTTAATAAAAATTTAACTATTTAAAAAAGTTTATTAATATTTTATTGAATCCAAAAGCATAAGGCCATACACCTAGAGTCTTGACTCGGGAGGCATGATGCCCAGATCCAAACTTATTTTCAAATCCTCAGAGGCATGTGTTGTTCTTAAAATAGGCTTGAACCAATAAAAATTTGTTTCAAAAGTACTGATAAATCCCATCCCAGGTCATCTAAGTTATTATGGTAGTAGTTGCACACTAGTGGCAATGTTGATTATTTGTTTTGCATGTAAAGATTTGTTTTTTGGATAATGGGAAATTGGCTTTTTTGTTCTAGTTATGTATAAAAACATAGATTTGAGTTCGATAGCTATAAGAATTAAAGAATGAACGAAAATCCATGCCACCCTTGTATGGTTCAATGCTTAACACGCTCTCGAGGCCACCCCTGTTTAACAGCAGTACTGACTGATTGCTCCACAAGTATCTAGGAATCAAAATATTTGCGCACCAACACGAAGCAAGTCAAAAGTTAAGAAGGAAGGGCCTGTATATTTTTATTTTATCTGAGTTCGAGTTTTGGAGTTTTGGCGTGTATGTTTGTTATTTTCGTGTTGCTTTAGACGTGTATTAGATTTGCAGGGTATTCAATAAGCTATAAGGATTAGTCATGATATGCGTAAGTTGACCCGGACACCCCATATAAATAATAATAAAAAAAAGTTAAAGAAGAAAACAGCGATCATTGCTTAAAATATATTAAGCAACTAATATGATCTTCACGCAGATGTATGCCCTGAGCAGAGATTTTGTTCGTTCAAATTGCTTTCGTGAACATAACTAATTTTCCTTCCCTTCTTTATTTTAACCACACATCGTAAAAGATTAGATAATCCATTTTCTTTTAAATTAGTTCAGTTTTTGTTCATTTAAATACGTAACCGAAAAGATAATCCGGTCATCCATTTGAATGACTGGTCGAGGTGGTAAATACTTCACTCTGAATGACGAATTGGATGCAGGGCACTAACCACAAATCCAAGTGTAAAGGCTTGGATTGCCCAGAACAACACGGGAGATTCCTCTCCTAAAACACGACCAAAGATTCGAATTCTTGTTTAAAAGTTGTGATTAACTTGTAATTGAATTGCATAAAATACATTTTGACTCTTAAGTTGACATTACATTAGTCTCTGCAAAGCATATGAGCCTGGCCTTGGGATGCTCTGTCTCTGCAACTTGCAATCAAAACCATGGGAAAGTGTTGGAATAAGATCTACATATCTATAACATTACTCCCAGAGCAGCCATGGATAGTAACTCTGTTTCCTGCGTCTCGAAATAACCCACCAAATGCTGGTTAGGATTACTGGGCTCGTATATTATATATGGATTGGAACTTCATGTTCTCCCAGCTATTCCGGCTTGTTTTACCAACTGAAAATATTTACAAACAACACATGGAAGAAACAATTTAGGTCATATGTTACGAGGTGGGTTGATTAAAACAGACATTAGAATTAGTTTCTGCTTGCATTTTACACAGCCGCTCAGACCTGAAAGTAAGTTTCTAGCTTCCTCCTCAAAGTGGCATGCTCTTGCTTGAGTTGTTGAAATGCCTTGATGCATCTGCAAAATTGACAAACCATTAAAAAGGGCAGAGAATTCGAAGCAATTCATAGGATATATATATATATATATAAAATATGTTACCCTTCGATGTTTCTAGCAGAGCAGCATTCCCTGAACTGTGAGCATTCATTTTTCACTTTCTTGGCTCCAAAGCTGCAAGTTATTAAGAATTTTCAACAGACAAACATAAAGCGAGCGAAGTGCTAAACGACCATCTTCTTTTTTAATTCCCTTATTTGTAAATCATGATATTTCTGTATAGTTTACAGCAGCTAATTACCTTGAGCTGCTACCCTTCAACTGATGCATGTAATCATCCAGCTTACCAAAATCAATATTAGGCTTCTTGATCCTGCAAGCAACAAAAAAGCAAAAGAGTCGCTCTTGCAGCTTTTATCACCGCCGTTATGATGTAGTAACGTTGATTACGGTATACTTACATTGCCTGCTCAATGTTCTGAATGAATCTAGCGGAGTCACTGTAGAACAGTGTCACAACTTCCTCTACAAAACTTGGGTTTGTTTCATCTTGCAAATCCTCGAGTCGATTGAATTGATCATCAAGGTATCCCTGCAATCATCGATTATTAAAATCACCTTACGCCACCAGACCTGTCTGTTCTCCTACTTTAACAACATGGCTTTTCTCTCTTTCATCATTCTTTTCTAGTCCGAATTCAGAAGTTCAAACTACAAATCCTCTACTTATTGATATAGTTGCAAACTGGGGGCCCAATCTAAGTTTGGACCAAGCACAGCTCGAACAAGAACTGGCCCAAAAATTGCTTATAGTTCATGGAGGAAATAGAGATCTATTTAAAAGATGGCAAAGCACGAAGTAGCATTCGTGATTCATGATCGGTAAATCTATTTAAAAGTCAGTTTGCGGCAATTTTTCGTATATTTTGATCTTTATAAGGCATTTATAGTTTCCCTAGAATGATATTTGTAGCTAGAGTTTTATTTATTTTGCCAAAAAAGTATATTTTAAGAAAAAATATATTTTTAATCAATTAGAGAAAAATATTCTAACAAAAGTTAAGGGAAGACGAGGTTTCCACATCAAGTTATACATAGTTTTTTTCTTTGAGCGAAGAAAAAATACAAACAAAATACTCCATGTAAGAATGACAACAGTTTGTATTACGAAGAGGACAGAACCTGATCAAACAGGGACTTCCTCACGGAGGCGACCTGGTGTTGCAATTGTTTCCTGTCCATCTTTGAAGCAGTAGGTGGAGAAAGGTGAAGGCTTGATGGCAAAAAGCAGTAGCAGGGAGGGACCGTCTCTGCTACTCGATGCCATGGCAAGGGCAGAGGAGCTATTTATATAGTTCATGGAGGAAAGAGAGATCACATGATGGTGAATGGGTCGAATAATGTAGATCCACGTGTCATGCTGGAAAGAGTGGATCCAAGATGGTCACAAATCTCTCAAGATGATTGGTCCACTTGTGCATTTGTCCTACCTTTTACTTTTCCTTTGGTTAATTTGTACTTTGGAACTTGTGTTACCCTTCCCCATATATCCATGCTCGGATTCCGAACTATCTCGTAAAGGGAAAATGGAAATTGTAGATGCGATAGGTCTTTCACTTCAATTTTTTTTTTAAAAAGATAAAAATGTAAGAGTTAATTAGCACAATTACACAAATGTATCTAAAGATACCGCTTATTAGAAAGTTTTTTTTTTAGGGTTTTCAAGAAAAAATTATATATTTCTAGGAGCTATGCAAGTTAATTTTAACTCCGTTTGTGTTTTAGTTTTAAAAATATTTTTTTATTTCAAATTTATTTTTTGTAAATTTTTTTATTTTTTTACATCAAATTTTTTATTTTTTTATTTTAATATAAAAAATTATTTTCATATATTTTATAATAAAAAATACTTTAAAAAATAATTATTATTACATTCTTAAATACTCCTTAATTATTTAAATTAAGACGCCACCTTTTTACTTAGGCTAATTAAAAAGTTCTTATTAATCAACATATTTTTTATATATTGTTTTTAATTTTACTATATAGGGTCTAATATATACAATCATGATAACACTATTAGATTATGTTTTCAAACTAGAAAATGGCTAATAAGTTTAGAGCAGTTCAAAAAAGCAAAGAAAACTAAAAATAGAAACCAATATTTAAATGTTGAGACTGTAAAAATGTAAAAAATAATAATTTATTATTATTCATTTGTTACACAATGACATAATTAGTCATGAGAATATTCTCATGTTGATATATATATATTTATATATCAACATGAGAATATTCTCATATCAACCCTTAATCAGCAAGGAGACAAAGCAACCAGGTCCATTAGCAAATGTTAATTCGATCTTATGAAGGTGTTCGAATGTCCTTAAAAGAGCATAATTCGCACAAGTTTTGCTATTTGTATGCTCATCCTGTCTGCTTACGAGGGTCTCCCAAAAAGAGCCTCAAAACTATAATTAATACACCAACACAAAATTGAATTACCCTGATGAAATATTTTATTCGTCTCGAAGCTAAGTTTTTGTCCGTAAGAACATCACTGATGAATTTATTAAAAGAACTGTCTTGTCAACTAGTATCATGTTTATGACTTTGTATTTGTTTATAATTTCGTTGTTCATTTAAATAAGACTTCTGCTTTGGTAGCTAGGTTAACTACCCCGATAACCGTTTGAAGTTGGTTTTTTTTTTTTTTTCAAATAGATGTCAATAATAAATTTTTTTATGGCAACTTATACGAAGAAGTGCATATAATTCCATCATTAAGAATTTGTCAATGGAGAGAAGTTTGTATATCAACTTCACAACTTAAAGAAGCATGTTTTTTTATGAACTTAAAGAAGCATCTAGATACTAGTTATTTAACTTGTTAGAAGCCATTAAGAAAGTTGGTTTTTCTAAATCACATTCAATCCGCTCTATTTTATATATATATAAAAAAGCTTTATTCTAACCATAGTTTTTTTTTTTAGATTAACGTGAGTATCCGGGCCAGCTTACACGCACCACGACTAATTCCACGGGCCCTGAAGTTAACGACCATGTAAGCCTCCAGTGGTTATCATATGAGCAACTAATGACTCGAACCTGAGATCACAGAGGGAGCAAACCCCTTGATCTCAAGTTCTTATTTATATAGACGATGCGATCATTACTAGAAATAATGATAAAGCTATTTAAGATATCAAGTTTTTTCTTCAAAAAAATTTAACAATAAAGATTTTAATAATCTCAAGTATTTTCTCAATCTGAAAATAACAAGATCAAATATTATGATTGTCATATCTAAGCAAAAATACACACTGAAAATTCTTGATTATGTTAGAATTTTTGGAGCTAAACCTCTTGACTTTTCCATTGAACAAAATGAAGCTTATAAATATTCAAGGTGAATTATTGAAAAATACTTCATGCTATAAAAGATTAGTGAGATGATTAATTTATTTTACAATTACTGGATTAGATATTATGTATTCGGTGAACATCTTAAATCAATTTATACAGACATTAGGGAAATCTTATTATGATGTTGCTTTTTATGTTATGAGATATTTCAATAAAAATTTAAGGATTAATTTATTATTTTTTTCCAACAACTTTTTGCAACTAAGAGCTTATTATGAAGCAAATTGAACCAATTATTCTATGACAAGAAGATTTGTGTATTTTTTAGAGACTCTAATTTTATAAAAGATAAAAATAACAAAATTCAGGCTCCAAGTTATTTGTTAAAGCTGAGTATAGGTCTATAGATGCTACAATATATGAAATTATTTGACTTAAATACTTGTTTAAAGATCTATAGGTTTGTTTAAAACTAGTTACATTATTTTGTAATAATCAAGCAGCACTCTATATTGTTGCAAATCCTATATATCATAAACATTAAAAATATCTCAAAATTAATTATAATGTGGGGGGAGAGAAAAGATCTAAACAAGTCAAATTATCATTAAATTTGTTCTTAAAAATCTTTAATTGGCCGATATATTCACTAAAACCTTAAAAGGAAATATTTTAAAAAAATTAATAAGCAAATTGAACATTTTTAATATTTATATTCCAACTTAAAAGAGAGTAACGAGATTTGATTTTTTATAATTTGTGGAGTTAGTTTTGATAAGATATTTTGAATTGACCTCAATCTCACAAAATATTAACCCTTTAATGTATAGATTCTCAGGCTTATACATGTATATATAATTATTAGTATAACATTGAATAATATATTTATTCAGAAATATATTCTTTTCATCTTTTTAATTTATTTTCTGTGCGGCAACTTTTGTTTTTAATGTTTTTTTTAAATATTTTTTATTTTTATATTATATGTTAACACATTAAAATCAATAAAAAAATACTAAAAAAATTAATTCAATGCATTTTCAGGGCAAATACATTTCTAAAATACATCTAAACATAATTATAAAAACACTGCTAAACAGAAAGCTAGATTAACCTCTAGGCGCAATTATTGCTTTAACGCTGGATGGATTGTAAGTTGTCATTCTCATGTAATTTTATATTTTATGGGCTTTTAACCCCCTTCTCTTAAGGGGAAATAAGTAAATTTTTTTAATCTTTCTTTTAATTTCTCCATAGCACAAGCTAAATATATACCAAAGACTTTTTAGATATTTAAATAAAAACGGCCACTTCCACTTTAAATAAGAATATTTTTTTAAAAAAAACTTAACTAGTTAAATTTTAAATTTAATTTTTAATGATTATGAGTTTGAGTATGTTAATGTTACTGAAAATTTAAAAAAACTACTTAGAAAAATCATGTAGAAATCTAAGTCATGACAATGGTGGTTATTTTCCATATTCTTAACGCTGCTATCTTTTATCTTTTATTATCTTGCATTTGATTATTGAGATAATTGCACTAACAAGATGTAAATGTGGAGTGAAATTATTTGCAAATACTAGGATCACTTGATTTTATTTGTAAAAACTAGAAAAAATATCAATATGATAAGAAATTTTTTTCCCAGAAAACACATAAATTAATGGAAGAGTAAGGTCTCCAAGTATAACTTTAAGATCATATTCCAACGATAGGTGTATTTTTTTAATGTTATTTTATGTAGAAAATACATAAATCTCTAATCTTCATAAGAAACAAATATAAAAAATAAACTCAATATAATATTTAAAGTAACTTCCAATAAAAAAATAGGTTAAATATCTTACTAATATGTAAATATCTGATAGTTTGACGGGTTTTAAGATTTATTTGGAAATGTAATAGTATTTTTTTAAAAATAATTTGTATTTAAAAATTTATCAAATTATTTTTTTTAAAAAAATTATTTTTTATATCAATACAATAAACTCATTAAAAATTACTAAACAAAATTACTTCAATATATTTTCAAAACAAATATATTTTCAAAATAAACCCAAATAAAATTACAAAAGCAAATCACTGCTAAACAGGCTGTTGGATTCACCTCTAGACTTTGTTACTGCTCGATAGATTGTAGGTTGTCATTCTCATGTAATTATGTGTGTATTTTGTGGGCTTTTAACCCCTTCTATACGGGAAAAATATGTAAACTTTCTTTATCTTTCTTTTAATTTCTTCATAGCACAGGCTGAATATAGCATGAAATTATCAAAGATTTTTTTAGATTTTTAAATAAAAACAGCCATTTCCACTGCAAACAAGAAACTCTTACAAAAATCATGTAGAAATCCAAGTCACTCGCTCACAAATAACTATGAATATCTTCCATGTTATCGACGTGGCTTCTTTTTCTCTCTTATTATCTCCCATTTAATTATCGAGATCATTGCACTTACAAGGTATAACTGTCGAGTAGGATAACTTGATTTTATTTGTAAAAACTAAAAAAATGGCAATCTATAAGAAAAAATTTGCCGGCCCAGAATAAGAGTTTGTTTAGTTTTTTGTATTTGAAACTGTGTTTAAATATATTTTAAAAACGTTTTTAACTTTTAAAAAAAACCAATATAATATTTTTTATAGTGTTTTCAATGGTTTTGATGCATTAAAATAATATATATATATATATATATATATATATATATATATATTGTAATATATTTTCAAACAAGAAACAATTTTAAAAAAAATCATACAACACAATTTCAAACATACACTAACATAATTTCCTTTTCTTCTAACACCGAATTTTATACGTATAGTAAAATCTTTAGTTCTTTAAAACAAGTGCTGAATTATTGATTTACTTGTAATATTTATAGAGAGCCATAATTAAGTTACACGCAATTGATGAATTATTTCTGAGCTGACCGGGCTCCTCTCCAGAAAACGAACCGCACACAGGAATAAGTTTTCTGTATATAGAGAAACAAAAGCAATCCAAGTTCCTTGTATCAAGAACGTTGTTTCCATTAAAGATCAAGAGAGAGAGAGAGAGAGAGAGAGAGAGAGAGAGAGAGAGAGAGAGAGAGAGAGCATACCCTTTATTCCTTTGCCCCTTAAAGGAGGATTGGCAACGCCCTCAATATTGATCACTGCCAGTATCTCTCTCGGCTGGTTGTCACGTCTCCTCCTTTTGTACGAGGGACACAATGGAATGAGAATTCAAGCAGACGCGTTTCGAGTTTTGATTGGGAAGCTGCAAATAATATTCTCTCACTCTCTTCCCATGGTGATAAGGATTCCCATGGTGATAATGAACACATCCTGCATCAAATATCAGGCTTGTCGTCTACTAAAGATGCATCATCTTTCAAGAAAGAATGCTCCAAAAGGTTCGTTCTCCTGTGAGTAAATTTTGAACCATTAGTGTCCAGTCTAGTGGGCCTGTTCCCTATCATTCTTGTTGCCCTAATAACCGGTGAGAGGAAATAGTATCGTGTTTGGTTGATGAATTTAATTAAAGTTATTAACGGGGATAAAAAATGTATTGATTTGATATTATAGATAATAATATAAATTATATTTTAAAATTTTATTTAATAGTTTAAGTTATTAGATTGGGATAGTTTTATGATATAGTATCAAGATTTTGATAATCAAATGATCATAAATTTAAATTTTATCATCCTTATTTATTTGATAAAAAATTAAACATAAGGTAATATGAATCTGTGTAAGTTTTAAGTTCAAATAACTTTCACTTAAAAAAATATATTAAAGAATAATATAAATCATATTTTAAGATCTCACTAAACAACTTAAGCTATTGAATTAAAATAATTATTTGACAATAGAGCTAGCTAGATGTAATTGCAATGAGGAATTAAACTTGGGGATCTCTTATCTTGAGTATAGTTATGTTGGAGAAATCTAAATGAGTATTAAAACATAATATAAACTATATATTGAGACTTCATCTAACAGTCTAAGTTATTAGATTATATTAGTTTTTTGACATGATATTAGAGTCTTAATAATTAAACAGTTACGATTTCAAATCTTGTCATCCTTATTTATTTGATAAAAATTAAATATAAGGTAATATCGGATTGTGCAAATATCAAGCCCAAAAAACTTTTACCTGAGGATGTATGTTAAAGAATAATATAAATTATATATTAGATATTACCTAACAATTTAAGCTATTAAATTGAATTGATTATTTAGAATAAGTAATTTAGGTTAAATGGGAACATTGTGTTTTAGTTTAAAAGCTTAGAATTTTAAGCTTTTATTCAACAAAAATCATAAAAATTAATTTTTTACTTTTAAATTCGAACTCGTATATATCACATTTAATTATAAAAAGATATACATGTTATTTTATGTTTTATCAAGAATAATTTTTAAATCATGACTCAAGATAAGATTTAATTTTCATTAAGTTGTGTAAAATGTATTTCAAATTATATATTCATTCTTTGTATACAAGTCCATTCCTGTCAACGAATATGATATTATTATTTTTTCTTCCAACTTGCATGTGAACAAGGGTGGAGTCATGCTAAGGGCTTGAATGAGCTTTAATCTAGGTAAAGATTTTATTAATATTTTTTAACTAATTTTATAAAAAAATTAATTCTTAATTATAAAGTTTTTTAAAATTTACATGGAGACTTCTAATATGATGTTTTGTCTTGGGTTAGAATTTTTAAAGAAATTCAAAATTTTGATGAAAAATCACAATTTGACCAGTTTTACATTATTGGATATATTTTTCGATCCGACTATCAAATTGAGCTAAAATTTTATAATGGATCTTAAAATATATTAAATAAAACCTAGTTAAAATTTTAGGATAAATAGAGTTTGGTAGTGCTAATAAAAAAAAACCATCAAATAAAAACAAAATAACTCATTAAGGTAAAATAATTATTTTCCATTAAAAAATAAAAAAATATATGTTCTACATTCCTTTTATATGTTGCCAAGTGAGCAAAAGTAAAATAGAATAAAAAAAAAAGAAAAAAAAAAGGCAAGAGAAAAGGAAAGAAAAGTAAGGAAAAACATAAAAAAAAATCCAAGGAAAAAAATAAAAAAAATGAGAAAATAACCTTATAAACTTACAAAATTTAACTTATAAAACACTAATTTAAGAAAGAGTCAAGTGAAGAAAGGAGGAATTGAGAAAAAAAAAATTTAATTACTTTATTTTCCAGTTGTCATGGGATTGTTATTTTATCTCAATTGAAAAGTTGTTAAAATATCGATTAAAATTTGATTATAAATGAATTATATTATACAAAATATCAAAAGATATAACTTTAATAGTAAATTTATTTTTATATTTATTTTAATTTTATATACTTTTAAATTTATTTTTTAATATTTTAGATAGGATATTTGAATGAAAACTTTACTTTTAATATTAAAAAAATCACATACATGAGTTAATAATTAACCTTAAAAAAATTATATATTTATTTAATAATCCAAAACAGCAAAAATTTCTAACTAGGCCGTTACATGTGTGCATATTTCAACATATTGGAATATAAAACCGAAAATTTATTCTCTTTTCCAGTGACCAATAATTGCGGAAAGTTGAATTCTCCGAAAGTTAACTCAAAGGTTGCTGTCTTCCAGATATGTATTTTCAGATACATTCTTGTCGAAGCATCGATTCTGCCGGTCCCTGCTAGAATATCATTTGTATGGGATTATGCAACCTGCCTGTGCTGCTTTTAGTAATAGCAAGCTTCCCCCAGAAACCCTATCATTGAGCTGAATACCATAAGAAAATAAACCTTGAAAACGGAATTGGTGGTGGAGATGCACCTTTTGCTATATTGAGCTTATTGTATGTGGTGGCTGATATATAGCGTTTCTGATACTGTGATAGTGCATGTTTTTTTATTTATTATTAAAATTTATTTTTTATATTGGAATATTAAAACAATCTTAAAAAATAAAAAATAAAATTTAAAAAATAAATTTTTTTTAAAATATACAATCAACCATGTTTCCAAACCGGCTCAAAATAACATAAAAAAATTAGCCAGCATAATTATTCACACATGTATTGAAAGGATATATTATTGTTGGATGTCTATAGCAATTAGAACACATATATATTTTGACTTTGTATTATAAAAATCTTGAATGTTTTTGTGTTTAAAAAATATTTTATTTTTTTAATTTTTTTATATATTTTAAAATTATTTTGATATATTGATATAAAAAATAATTTTTTAAAATAAAATATCATTTTAATATATTTTTAATAAAAAACCTTTTAAAAAATAATTAATACATCAGCTCTAAACACCCCCTATGTTCCAAAAATATTTTAAAAAATAATATAGTTTGATGTATGATATATCTTAAAATAATGCAATTTATTTTTTCTAAAAAATATATGAATTTCATTATTAAAAATAGAATAATTAATATTTTTTATTGCTGGTATAAGTTAATTTTATCAAGGATTCTGAATTTAAAATACACAACATAAAAACAAAAGGCATTGAAATGATCTTCTTTTTATTTCTTTTCTTTTCTTTTCTAATAACGTCTCATGATTAAAGATTTCTTTGATTTTTGAAACAATGGCAAAGCCTGTCAGGTTAAAAATTGTTTAAAGCTTATCAATGTACATTGCAGGATTATAATATATGATAATTTTTTTAAAATATGTTAAAATTATATTTCATCAAATTATATTTTATTTTTTATATCAACATATTAAAATAATTTAAAGACATTAATTTAATATTTTTCAACAAATAATACTAATTTGACAAGCAAGTTAATACATAAAAATAAATATTCATTTGATCACACATCTCGATTGGTTTAATAATTTTACCATGTAGCTTTGAATTTCTATTTTTTTTTAAATTGCATTGTTGATAGTAGTGCAACTTCAACAATTATAAATTTAAAGGAGTAATTTGAACTGTAGTGTTGAAAATAGCATGAACCATTAAACTGTCCTTATTTTTTAAAATTATTTTGATATTGAGATCCTTTTCAAGAACTTGTTGGGAAAGGGTTATTTCGAAAAGGCAGAGGAGAAATTTTGGTTGATGTCTACGCTAAACTTCCTAGCCTGAAACCTCAACAAGAGCAGCCCAAACGTAACTTATGGACCAGTCCAAAACAGTTCCCTCACCTTGTCGAACAATGACTGAACCCGAGCTCGGGAGCCCGTATACACCTCGATTTACCATAATTGCAGCTCAATTTTTAATATTTCAATAGTTTTGTTTTTTCATCTTTTTTAAAAGATCTTTATTCTGAATGTATCTAGACAGAATTTAGATTTGAATCTATAAGATTCTCAGGGTGTCAAAAAGATATTATGGTGTTAAATTAATGTTTGATTTAGAGAGATAAAAATTAAAGTTTCAGCAATCAAATTTAACAATAAAATCAAAGTTCAGCCCTATTTTTTAATTACTATGAATCGTAGCCTTTTTCTAAATAATGCTTTAAGATTTCTTACATTTCCCTTTTTTCACTGCTTTAGTTTAATAATTATGTGTTTTAATCTAAAATTAATTTTTCTTAAATCAATTGTAAGGAGAGAGGGTTTGTGAAAAATTATGGAGGAGTGAAAAACTATTTGGTCGGGGGGTTTTATTAACCAAAAAAAAAAGTTTGGTATCAAAGTATTTCTTTTAATAAATAAAAAAAATATCATTGTGGTATTTCTGGTTTTTTATGTTTCTAGAAAAGATAGATTAAGATTAAAAGAGTTTTTTAATTTAATTTTACGTGTATAAACTATTTTGTAGGTTTCTTGAATTAAAAAATTAGTTTAATAAGGTTATAAGGATGTGTTTAGATGTTTTTCCATGAAAATAGATTAAATTTTAGTTTTTTAGGTAAAAAAAACCTAAGTTTTATTTTTTTTATCAGATTTTAATAACAAAAAACTATATAACTAGATGACACATCATTTGTATTATTTTTAATATTAAAATGATGATATCTAGTCCACCAATGTTTTTTGAAAAAAATTACCTTCATAGTTTGAATAAGATAGATTTGTTAGGCCACTCAAGCCCACACACCTAGTTTATTTTAATGTTTTTTTCCTCATAAATTAATTTTTTTTAAATAAATAGATTTTAAATATATTACATATTTTTTTTTATATTCTTAAATTAATCAAGAGTAGAATTTAGATATTATTTTATTAAATACCATTTATTTTTATTTTTTTAAATAAGATTATAGAAGTCTTTTAATAATATTATCAAGCATTCTTTTTTTTTTTAACGACCAATCATAATTATGTTTTTTTAAAAATTATTATGTTGCTTTTTCTGCAAGTGTATTTTCTTATTTCATTGTTAAACAAAAAATAGTTCAAAAAATAAATTTATTAAGCCTAGTTGAATACATGATTCGAGTTGTTGGATTGATTTAAGTTATTTTTGTTTTAATATTAAAAAAACTATTTCATCTTGAAACTTTTATAAGTCAAATTGGATTTTTACCAATCATTCGAACTACCTTTAAATCAATTAACTTAATTATGTCATATCATATTAATCCCTGTATAATTTAATTTAAAATTCAAGTTAGGTAAGAAATCAAGTTAGGAGGTTATAAATTTGACCTATAGAGCCAAATCTAGCGATATCATTAAAAAGTTTACTAGAACAATGTACAAGTGTTGTAATATTCTTATATTTTTTAAATATAATTGCATCAAAATTATCAAAAAATTGTTTTTTTAATTAAAACTTGCTTTAGAAAAAATAATAGAATATTGTCTAAGAAACAAATATTATGGTAAAAAGTTTTCAAAAAACATTTAGCACATTGATGAGACAAAGAAATTTTAATTAAGATATATATTTTTATCCTTATTTTAAATCATTCATATTTCTTTGGATATGTCTTCTAATTACTTTTGGAATAATGAAAAAACAAAGTTTAATGATACAACATAAATGTATATCATGCATGAATAAACATTAATTTCAGTGTGTTTCAAGAAAATAAAAAAATATATTAATAAAGAGACATGGCAAGAGTTTAATATTAGTAATGCCATAGCCCATTTTTTAACCCCCTCTAATTTTTATATGTTTTTTAAAAATTATATTTTTAGTTTATTTTTTTTTTGGCATTTAAAAAGAAGAAGAAAAGAAAACAAAGTTTAAAGAGTGAAATAAAAAGAAAGAGATAATAAAGGACTAAAAAGATTATGAACTAAAAAAATTGGTGAAGAATATATATAAAAGGAAAAGAAATATAAATGGGAGGATCACATGGAATTGGAAAATTATTGAAAGAGATCCTCTTGTGTTAAAAAGATGAAATTTAATTGATTAGAAATTCATGGTCAAGAAAAAAAATATAATTGTGTAACATTATTTTTCTAGTTTAATTAAAAAAATATATAATTAAAAAAAATTTTTATAGCAAAAATGTAGATTATACCATATAGTTGGCGATGAAAGTACCAAACATTTGTTATACCAAGTGTTATACAACACAAATCTAGATTAACCATTTAACAAGTAAGGTATTAAAAATTAATAAGATAAAAATGATAAGACATGTTAATAGCAAACTTTCTTAGATGTAAGTATTGAAATCCATACTGAATTTATATTATACATATTATAACACCATTAGTGAAACTCTTTCACTTTGACATAATTAAACTTAGCTAAATATTATGAAAAAGAAAAACATAAATAAATAAGATGAGAACATAATTATATATGTATAGTAAAGGAAATAAAAGGTATAAACAAGATATTAATGAAACTATTACATGAAATAAAACTAGAACATTACAACTACAATGAAAGAAAGCAAGTAAGGAAATGATCTTAATCAAAAAATCAGGATGCCTAAATGCATAGCAAATGTTTTTTTTATAGTCTAAAGTTTGAAACTATTGATTTAATGATTAATTATTAAGTGGGTGACCACCGCTTATTTTGGTAACAATTCTTATCTTCTTATTTATAGAAAACGTTATTGCTAACATCAGAATTTGAACAAATAGTCTTCATGAAAATTCTGGGAAATTGTTTCAACTTAAAAAAAAATAGTGTATTTGGACTTCTAAAACTCAAGGTATGGGCTGAACACTAAATAATGTCTGGACTATAAGATAGATTCAGACTTCTCTTTTGATACTAAGATTTGGGCTTTCAAATGACAAAATTGAATTTTGACTCTTATGAATGTTTTAGGTCTATATCTTAGCTTTCTATCTATATAAACCAAACTGAAATCCAAGATCTACAGGTCCAGATATGACTTAATGATTGAAAAGTGTTCTAGTTTGAATTAAGTCAACATTTTTTTTCTAAACTTAACCTTTTCTTTGTTCTTTTACTTTCAATAGTAATTACATCAATCAATCATTTGAATTGTGAGATATGTTTGTATTTAAAATGAGTATTTACCATAAATTAAAGCTATCTTATATTATCAGACTTGTTATTATTAAACATGCTTAAGCTAGGAAATTTAATGATACTTTAAATGTAAAATGATGATATAAAATTTTGATAAAAATACACTTTTAAGTACTAATCACATCCCCTAACTAGTTTATTGTTAGTCCCTAGTAATCAAAACATTAAAATAGAAAAATAATTTGCAAGTTTTACAAAGTAAGACATTTATCATTCAATTTCCATTAATTTATCTAAATAAACAAACTCTCATTAAATTTATATATTTGTTTCATACTATTAAAACAAGATATTAATAAACTACTTTTTTATGTGCAATGTATAAAAACATAGATGATGGGGCTTTTATTGGAAGAAAAAAAATATTTTATTCTAATATTTTTCTAAGGTTAACTTCTTTGAGTTGAGATTATTATCTTTTTTTTTTATTATTATATACATATGACTTAAAACATAATGCATCTTTAACTCATATAATGAGCTTTCAGCTAATGACTCACAGACTAATTGATCTCAAGGCATTAAGTGTTAAGACATCTCTACGAGCTTAGTAACTCATGTTGCAGATATTGATATATAGATAGTGTATTGTTTGATTTCTTTAAACATTTCTCCTTAACCCGTGTCATAACCCAATTTTGGCCCTTTGGCTTTTAATTTAATTTTTACAGGGTTTAAAATGAAAAATTAAAAGATCAGAGATTTATTTCGATAAAAAGTATGATTTGTCAACTTTTGTAAAAATTAAGGATTACAATGTCCCTTTGTCATTATAGCCTTATCCTCAAGATAATCCTTATCTTTTTCAAGATAATCCTTACCTTTAAGCTAATTCTTACCTTTTTCAAGATAATCCTTATCTACTTTAAGATAATCCTTACCTTGTTCAAGATAATCCTCAAGATAATGATAGTTGTCTGCTTTTGAATTTGATTCTAATTCGAACTTCAAAAAAGAGAATGAGTTTGATTGAAACTTGGTTTCTCACATACAAAGGGACTCTGACACTATAAATATAGATGTCAAGGGTAAAGAAAAAGGGAGATGAACCCGAGAACAGAGAATTAATCTAGAAAAACAGAATAAAAAAAAAACGATTAGAGAGGATAAAAAAAAAACCCTAGAAAGAAGCCATTATCAAAAACCTAAAAAAAAAAATAACATTTACAAAGAAAAGGAAGCGCGGCAAAATACTATACTAGCAGCCGCTGCCCCCTCCCCTAGCGTTTTCTTCTCCTCTTCCCCGGTCTCAAACCAGCCATTGCCCCCTCACAACCAGCCACCACAACAAGGTTATGTGGTGTAGTTTTTCCTCCTCCAGCGGTGCAACTTCTTCATAAACCAGAACCGTAAGACTCCAGCATTCCGGCCCCAGCAGCTCTTCCACACCATTGAAGCAGCTGCATTGATCTCAACCTTTAAAAGCCACCATACAGGTTTTCATTTGGTGTTGTAAAATCCTCCTCGCAAGAAGGGAGTTCACGAACAGACTGTTAGCCGCAGCTCCTTCCTCCTGGATCAGCAACAACAGCCCCAGCTAGCAACTGTATCAGTTCATAACCCCTTACCGCCATCTCCTCCCGAACCAGTCTCCTTCTTACCAAGCTTTGCCTTAAACACCAACCCTCACTCCCCTTTCTCACCGTGAGCATGCATCAACCATAGCAGCAGCAACCATCTCTTTTCAGTAGAGGTAGGGGAATCACGAACAACAAAAGGGGAAACCAGAAAACGAAGGCGGCCTAGAAGAGAATGAACTGGCAGGAAAAACTGAGAAGAAGCAAGGACATTAAAAGAAAAATAAAGACCACAAACGCAGACATCGGGAGATAAAAACTGCAGGGGAGCACAAAACACACGGACAAAAACAGAGATAATAGACAAGGAAGACGCCTCTTCCAGCTCCAGCAGCAGTATAATGCCCCCTCAGGCATCAACTGCTTTGTCTCCACTTACACCAGCTCCTCCATTCCCTGAACAACAGATAAAAAAGGAAAACACAAAAGGGAGCATGCAGCAGAGACAGAAGCAGAGAAGGAGAGGAGTTAGCTTTGGCCAATCAACACATCTCCGCCATTGTCTTCGTCATCAAGCTCCAGCACCAGGCGGACATTGAGAGAGACGAGGAGAACAAGAGAAGCAAAAAAAGACTAGGAGCAGGGAAAGCAAGAAAGAGGCAGGCTGATCAGCAACCTCGCGCCTTCGCCATTACCATCGTCTTCGACTTCGTCTCCGCGCATCAGGTAAGTTCCTTCGTTCTTCTCTGTTGCCTTATATTTCATTTGCTTTGCTACAGTAGCATGTGAATTATAATTCACATGCTACTATAGCAGTGAATTTTACTTTTACAATTCCTTTGTTTCTGTGAGTTATAATATTTCATTTGCGTGCATGACAGCGCACGCCTGCTATTTGGTACTGGTTTGAGCCGGTGGCTAGTTTCAGCCTAGCTTAAAAAAAAAATAAAAAAAAAAAATGTATGCATGAATAAAAATAATATAAATTTATTGTTTTATTTATTGATGTCAGAGTCAGGAATAAAAATACCGGTTCAAATTTATATTATTTTTATTCATTGTTTTATTTTTATCTAGCTAAAAAAAATAAAAAATATATGTGCATGCATAAAAATAAATTATTTTTATTTATCTATTCACTAACGTTAGAGTCGGGAGTAAAAAATACTGATTTAAATTTATTTTATTTTTTGTGACATGCGTAAAAATAAATTTATTTGATTTATTTGTTCATTGACGCCAGAGTCGGGAATAAAAAATAACTGATTTAAATTTATTTTGATTTTATAGCTACGTGATATTTACCAACGCCAGAGTTGGAAATATCTGTAGTTCACAAAAAAATAACTGATTTAAATTTATTTTGTTTTTATAGCTACGTGATATTTACCAACGCCAGAGTTGGAAATATCTGTAGTTAAATATTCACTGACGCCAGAGTCAGGAATATTACACGCAAAACCACCGTAGCATAAACCAACAAAACATTAGCAATTATTGACAAAGTCAGCAATGCAGCCTGCCTTAAGTAGGACGCTAAAGGGGTGATAATATCTTTCCTTTTGCGTAATCAGTCTCGAACCATAGAATCTCTGTTGAACAGTAGGGTTCCTAGTAACCATAATACTAGGTGGCGACTCCTTAAACAAAGAATATTCTCATTAAAGAACAGGATGCCAGAAATCCGTTCTTTCCAAAGATTTAAGAAATTTTTTAAGGCCGCCGCGATGTCGGGTGCGACAACCCGTGTAATAAACATTGGGCTAATAACTCTCAATTCAGTTGACTTTAGGGTATTAGGTGTTAAAACATCCCTTCGAACTTAATTGTTTAGGTTATGGAGGTTATGAAACCAAGTTTATCTACGTTTATATTATCATTAATGTTTTTTACAAATTATATAGTATCACTTTTTCCTTAGTTGTTACCTTTAACAAAAGAACATAACTAATGTAATAATCTAATGTGCAACCCACAATTATATGTTAAAGTGTATGTGCGAAAATAAAAGTTTAAGAATATTTGTTAAATGAGTATATGAGCAGAATCAATTGATAATAATATGAGAGTTTGTAAACTTGAATATTTCAAGAAGTATTCTCATAAACCTTATTAAGAATGTTTGTCATCCTAGTAACAATAATTTTACTAGTAACAATAATTTATAAAATAAAAAAATAGTTAGTTAATTTTTAAAAAAATATTAACTACTTCCCCTCCCCTCCAACCAAAACAAGACATTGTCCTCATTTTCCTAAAGTAGAAAGCTAGAGTATAGAAGATATCACCTAAAACAATGAACACGGACAAACCTAAAACACACCTAAACAAATATAAGAAATAACAAAACAAAAGAATATGCTATTAATAAAACCAAAAGACACAAGTTCTTACAAACTAAGGTTTAAATTGTAGTTATGATTGTGGCTCATATCTTTCTTTGGTTTTATGTCTAAGAACGGCTTAAAGACTCTCCACAAGTCGGGGATAAACTTCTCATCTAGTTTTCTTAAAAACTGACAAATAGGATCGTTTTTAGTCAGATTCTCAAGACTAAGTCAATCATATTCTTTATGAAAATAAGGTCATAAATTATGATTTATCATGCAGAAGATGTTAGAAATTCATGTTTCACAGCATGATCAAGAAAAGATAACAACTTATCATAATAACCATTAACATTTAACAAACCTATGGGTTTATTGTAAATGTGCAGTTGGGCCCAAAAGAAAATATAAAAGATCTCTTCCAATATGCCTAGACCACCTGGTAAGGCAATGAAGGCATTAACATGGTTAAACATTGCATTCATTCGAGCCGATATTGTAGAGACTTGAAGTTCCTCTCCAATTGTTTTTCCAATGATGTCCCCTTGTGCTAAAGCTTTAGGGACGACCCCCAAAACTTGACTACCTCCTAAAAATACAGCTTTTGACACACCTCCCATTAACCTCAGACTGCCTCTCCCATACACTAAATAAATTTTTCACTCAACTAGCAACTGACTAAGATGATTTGCTGATTCTAAAAATTCTTTTTCTTTCCCAAGACTAGATCCAACAAAAACACAAATATTTCTACACACTTCTATTTTCGTTGAATGTAAGGGTTAAGTAGAAATGAAAGGAAAGAAGAGAGGATTTTATAGATGAGAAATTAAAAGGGCAATCATACTACCTATATGTAGGCTAGCTGGAGTCTCACACACACACACTCTCTCTCTTTATTTATTTATTAAAAAAATATGTATGTATAGATGGTTGTGATTGTGGCTCACATCTTCTCTTGGTTTTACGTCCAAGAACGGCTTAAACACCCTTTATGGGTCAAGGATAGGCTTCTTATCCAGTTTTCTTAAAAACTAGCAAACACGGTCTTTTTTAGTCAGATTCCCAAGACTATGTCAAGCATGTTCTTTATAAAAATGGGTTCATAAGCCATGAATTGCACGATGCTTATCTCGACTATGATGAGACTTAAGAGTCAATAGAAGATTATCTAAAGACTCTTTGTGTTTTGAAATAAATCCCACCTTTTGACAATTTTCACAAGTTTTGCAGGATGCATGTGATTCCTTGAATATGGTGGGCTAGTAAAATCTATTTTGTAACATCTCTACAATCCTCTTTTTTTTACAAGAAATGATTCCTACGTGCCTTAGAGTGACAAAATTTAATGAAATTACTTACCTCATTGTCGAGAATGTATTTTTAAAATATTTGATCAGGACAATAATTGAATAAGTAAGGGTTATCCCAATAAAATTTTTGCACGTTGCTCAAAAATTGTCTTTTGTCTTTGATACTATAGTGAGCTGGCAAAAATCCTGAAGCAAGAAAATTGATATTTTTAGCAAACCAAGGCATTGAACTAAGAGAAAGTAAAGATTCATCAATAAAAGTAATCATCGATTGGTGTGATGTCGGGTGTCGAATCTGTTGTCACTTTTGATAAAAGATCTGTATCAATATTTTCGGTGCCTTTTTCATCCTTGATTTCTTTTTGATTGGTCATGGGAATGTTTAGATTCAACCCCTTCCTTACCCTTAAAGATTGACTCATCATCTTTCTCACAAGGTTCAAGAATTGGTTTTTGAATAACCTTACCACTACAAAACGTGATGATTGATTTGACTTGATCTATGTGTTGACTTCCAGGACTACTTGAATTTGCATTGTATTGCCCCTTGAGATTTTTTTATGGTTGAGATGAAAACTTACCTTTCTCTTAAAAACTAAGAGTATCTTTAAAATCTATTATGTTTTGAGCAAGTTGAATGTTGATTGTCTCTTACTTTTCAATAAATGCAAACAAAGTTTCCTTAAAATTTCTTATAGGAGGTGGAGTATAAAGAGGTACATATCCATGAGAATTTTAGAAATTGTGATGTGCTTGAAACGGTGGTGGTAGTAGTAGTAGTAATACTAATAATAATAATAATAAATAAAAAGAAGGAGAAGAAGAAGAAGATGATGAGAACTTTGAGATGGAATATTAATATAAGGATTAAACAATGATAATAACAAATGTCAAGGTTAGAGGTTCCACTAATGGTATATCAAACAAGTATAGTATAAACTCTTATTATTCAATTAGAAACCACACACAAAGGAGGTTCCAATCATATTATAAATTGTTGTCATGATCATATAGTTATCTTATTCGATTAGTGCTAATACTTGTAAATTTCATCAAGCATTCATGATAATAACTTATGTTAACAACAAATCAAGTTCCTTTCATAACTCAGGTGTCAATTATACCATACAGTATGGGCTATGAGAGTGTCAAGTATTTGTTGTACCAAGTGTTATACAACATAAATCAAGATTAGTCATTTAACAAGCAAAGTATTAAAGAGTGAACAAGATAACAAATACAAAACATGTTAGTATCAAACATTAAAGTCTATATTAAGTTTACACCATACTTATTCTTACACCATTAGTGTAACCTTTTCACCTTGACATAATAAACTTAGCTAGACATAATGAAAGAAAGAAAAATAAATAAACAAAATAAGAACATAAATAAGATAAAATTAGCTAAGTAAATGAAAGGAAATGAAAGGTATAAACTTGATATTAATGAAAGTAAAGCATAAACATTACAAAAAATACAAAGAGAAAAAACAAGAGCATGATCTTGAACTGGAAACCAAGATGCCTAAATTCATGGCAAATGCCTCCTTTTATAGGCTAAAATTAGAAACTATTGATTTGATGACTAATTGATGAGTGGGTGACCAACTCTTGACTTGGTGACAATCCTTATCTTCTCTTATCTGCCCAAAACATCATTGATAACGTCAAAATTAGAGCCACTTGAAAACATCAAAGTTGTAGGAAATTGTCTCAGTTTTCTTATGTAAAAATGTCAGGTCATTTGGACTTCTAGAACTCCAAATATGGGCCAAACACTAAACTATGCTCAGGCTGGAAGAAAGATTCATACCTCTTTGTTGTTGCTCCAATTTAGACTTAAAAATGACTTTTATAGATCTTGGGCTCCATATGAAAGTTGTAGGCCTATGTCTTACCTTTCCATCCATTAAATTGAACCTAAATCTCAAATCTACAACTCTAGATATCATCCAATTACTGAATAGTGTTCCGGTTTGGATTGCACCGACATCTCTTTTCTAAGTTTGGTCATCTCTTTATCCTTTCAATTTCAGTTTTTAAATTTATCAATCAATCCTTTCATTTATGTGATATGCCTGCATTTAAAAAGAACATTTACCACAAATTAAAGGTGTTTTATATTATTATATATGTTATTATAAAACATGCTTTAGTTAAGGAGTTATTGATATATCAAGTGCAAAATGATGATATAAAACCTTAATAAAAATACACTTTTAAGTACTAATCAGATAGTCATTGGTTGAGTGTTTATTGGTTTGAAAGATTTAACACACAATGTCTTGAACAGATTTTAATGGACCACTTTTTTTTAATTCTAGTGTCTCGACTTTTCTAGGTAATGAAGTAAACCTGGCTTGGAAGTTATAATCTTCCTTAAGGTTGTACATACCTCTACTAGATATATGAGGTTAAGTTTTACCGGTGTCTCATGAGTACCTATGGTGTCATAATTCTACCTTTTGTCTATTTTTAGGTGTTAACCCTTCATAAAAATGTGAAACCAATCTTCATATTTCAAAATCATGATGACGACAAGTATTAAACAGGTCTCGATATTTATCCCAATATTAGTAAAATGTTTCTCCTGGATTTTTAGTAAAAGTAGTGATTTGTTTTTTGAAAGAATTTGTTCTGTCAGATAGAAAAAACTTCTTTAAATATAGTTGTTGCATTTCATCCTAAACATTATTGGATCCTAGTCTAAAATTTTATAGCCTTATTTTATCTTTATCTTTTAATGAAGGGAAAACATTTTAATTTGATTATGTTCAGGCTACAATTTGAGTCATTATTGGTGTTACAGACCTCCTTAAACTCCCTTAAATACAAATATAGATTTTCTAAATCTAAACTATGAAAAAAAGGTAAAAGCTGTATAATGTCTAACTTAAAATTAAAATGAGATGCATTAGAGGGAAAAATTATATATAATAGTACACTTGTTCTTGTGGGATTCATGTGATCACTAAGTGTTCTAACTCGATTATTCTCATTATTCTCGTTATGAAGCGACTGATTATCTTTTTCAACCATATTTTTTAAAAATAATGAGGATACCCTACAAGGTGTACCACTTAATGTACGTTACCAAACTCTCATGCACATATAGGAAGAGAATAAAAGGAAGAAGAAAAAAAAAGAAACAAAGTTAGATACAAGAAAAGTGAAAAGAAAAAATAAAATAAATATTATAATTTATATAAGAATTTACCTTCCCGGTAATGGTATCAAAAAACTTGACATGACCAAACGATTGATATCTTCTCACAAGTGTAGGAGTGTCGAAATAATAAATAACTCAATAAGATACAGGTCGAACCATAGGGAGGTTAACTGTATAAATTATAAATAATAATAATGATGGTGATGATGATGATGACGACAACAATGACAACGACTACTTTGAGATATAAGATTAATGAAAAGATTAAACAAGGATAAAATAATTGTCAAGGTTAGACGATCCACTAATGGTATTTCGAACAAGTATAGTATAAACTCTTTTTATTACTCAAATGGAAACTACACATAAAAAGGTTTTAATCAGATTATAAATTGTTAAGATAATTACATTAGTTATCTTATTCGAATAATGTTAATAATTGTAAATGTTGTCATGTATTCATGATTATAGCTTATATTAACAATAAATCAAGTTCTTTTAATAACACAGGTGTCGATTATACTATACGGTTGGGCTATGAAAGTGACAAGTATTTGTTGTACCAAGGCTTATACAACATGAATCTAGATTAACCATTTAACAAGCAACGTATTAAGATTGAATAAGATATCAAATACAAAATATGTTAGTATCAAACATTAAAGTCCATGTTGAGTTTATAATATATTTATTCTTATACCATTAGTGTACCATTAGCTAAACATAATGAAGAAAAAAAACATAGGTAAACAAGATAAGAAAATAAATAAGATATAAGTTAATTAGGTAAAGGAAAAGAAATGAAACGCATAAATAAGAGATTAATATAAGCAAAACTTAAGCATTACAAAGAGAAAGAGAGCAAGAACATGATCTTGATTTGAAAACCAAAATACCTAAATGCATGGCAAATGCCTTCTTTTATAGGCCAAAATTTGAAACTATTAATTTGATGACTAATTGTTAAGTGGGTGGCCATATATTGACTTGATAATAATCTTTATTTTCTTGTCTGAACAAAACATCATTACTAATTTAGAATTTGAACAGACTTTCTACATAAAAGTTCTAGGAAATTGTCTCAGCTTTTTTACAAAAAAAAAAAAACAACTTTGGTGCATTTGGACTTCTAGAACTCTAGATATGGGCTAAATACTAAACAGTGTCTAGGCTACAGTACAGATTCTGACTTCTCCATTGTTGCTAATATTTGGACTTCCAAATAATAGAGTTGAGTCTTGCATTCCCATGAATGCTTTAAGCCTATATCTTAGCTTTCTAAACATATAAACCAAATTGAAATCCAAGATCTAAAGCTCCATATCTGGACTAATGATTAAACAGGGGTCCAATTTGGACTGAACCAGCATCTCTTTTTTTAAGCAACACCCTCTCTTTTTCTTCTCAATTTCAGTAGCTGAACTCATCAATCAATCCTTTGATTTATGTGATAGGCCTGCATTTAAGATGAATATTTACCATAAATTAAAGGCATCTTATAGTATCAAACTTGTTATTATAAAACATGTTTCAGTTAAGGAGTTATTGATACTTCAAATGCAAAATGTTGATATATAACCTTGATAAAAATGTACTTTCAAGTATTAATCAACACTTTCTACTAAAATGCCTAAATTAGAATATTGTTGAGATAATAATTACACTAAGAAATTAGTCACTAAAAATTTAAGTCAAACCATTTATGACTTTCCTAATATTTGGGAGATCATGATACATTGCTAGACATTGTATTTGATCTTCAAGTATAAATTAATCAGTTATTAAATTAATATTAGATTAATTTATTTAATATATTTAATCATATTTTATTTAGGATTGTGGTTTATGTTTGAGCCACCTTGTTAGAGAACCTAGTGGGACATACACATAAGAACCATTGATCAGAAACTAAAATGGGATGAGTAATTAGAAATTAAAATGGAATAATTAATCAAGTGTGATTTAATTTTAAATTAGTTTTAGAAATTAAGGACTAAAATATAATTTATTTAGAAAATTGCAATTCTAGACCTTGAAAAATCAAATAGGTACTTCATTGAATAAATTTATAAAATCATCTTAAAATAATATATGTGATATTATTCATAGGATAAATTGATATTTTTCTATTAATAGGGCTTTCAGGTTCCCTTATAAGTTATAAAAAAAACCTAAAAATCATGAGAGAAAAAAATAAAATATGGCAACCCCTCTCTTTTAAAAGAGTTTAAGTGATTTCTAACTAGTGCCTTATATAGATTACTTTTAGAGTCTAGATACATAAATGATTTATGGTTTATAACAACCCAACATCAAAGTAATTATCTAAAGTAAAAAAGAACATGTGATATTGAGGTAATCTTTGTATAAACCCTTAAAAACATTATATCTATCTAATGAGATCCTTGAGACTCTTCAAAAATTTTAAATATACCATCTTCACTCTATATATGTGTGTGTGTGTGTGTGTGTGTCTCAAGAAATCTTGTAATGGTAGCGTAGCTATCATTAAACAATTAGGGTTGCTGATTGCATGTTTTAATTATTATTAGCATTATATTTTTCTACAAAGTTATTTTTCAAATGATTTTAAAAAAGAATTTTAGTTGTTGTTTTGGTCAGATTTGGGTGGAACCTGCCATTAAAAAAATTATTTTTTAATTATTTTTTTAGATTTGGCTAGATCTTTCAACATTGTCGGCGCGCCTGACCATGACGAGTAGTAGTAACATGCCATGGTTATGCCATTAGCCACAACATTGTAGAAGCAGCAACACTACATATGGTGGTGTAGTGTAAGGGCTACTACCTTGTGCTGAATTAGGAACAACAACAATAATAACTGCTAGCCTGATGCTGGCAATATGAAGAAAGAGCATATAAGAGATAGAATTGTGATTCTTCCTTTTCATGTATAAAAATGTTGATTTTATATTTTCAAATTAAAATCTAAATTAAATTAATTATAGAATTAATTTTCCTAATTGAATTAGGATTGAATTGAAATATTTAATTCATGATTTTGACTTTTGTGTTATTCTAATTGGATTAGGATTTAATTAGGTTTTTTTTAATTAAAATATTTTAGAAAAATCATTTTTCTAAATAAAAATATTTTTTAAGAAAAAATTTTATTTACTTATTCCTAAAATAGTTTAGGATGTTAATAAGAATTTTAATATGATAAATTTTCTTATTAAATTTTGAAAAATAGTTTTTCAATAAATTTATATTAAATAGAATTTATTGTGTTTGAGAAATTATCAAATTGGATTTGATTTTATATTTCTAAGTGTTAGAAATATTATCTTAAAATTACATATAGAGCCAATAATTAAATTGAAGCATGCAATATATTTATTTATACATATTAATATAAATCATTTGAATTTATTTCAGGGCTATTGTAAGAAAGATTTTCTTTTTGAGATTTGTTGAGGGTGAAAAATATAATCTTAAAATTCAAAAAGAAGAGATAAGTTAAACTCTATATTTTAAGGTTTATCTAGATTAAAGGTTCAAAGAAATATTGACAAGGTGAAAATGGAGAATAATATTTTTAATTCCATTGGTTTCCTTCAACCAATGACAAAATATAAGCCCACATGACAACAATAATGATGGTGTATAAGACCCACATGCCATCACTATTTTCATATCTTCATAAGCTTTAGTGGTTCTCCCATAATATTTCGACCATATAGGTTTTTATCAAACCTTTTTTGAATGGTCTACATCAAATTTTAGATGATTTGATATGTTTAATAATATTGTATAAATATTTATAATTTGTATGGATGTGTGGGTTAATTTGTACGGAAGAGTAACTACCAGCGAGTGTTATTAGTTTTGTACCACCGCTTGGAAGTGAGGAGCTGATGGAGAGGAGATATCAGTTGTCCTAGAGGTCTTTCTAGGTTTTACTAAAAGAGAAGAGGTTGGATAGCAGGGTTGAAGATGAGTTATTCATGGGTGAAGGTTGGAATGTTAAGTTGATTGGTTAGTCGTTGGTGATGGCAATTCTTGCATAGTAAAGGGGTGTGTGTGTATGTGTTTTTTTTGCAGTTGTAAAGGAAGATTCAACTCATGAGTGAGAAAATATTAGGACAATTGTTTTAATAAAAAAAAGGATAGTTTTTTTTTGTTTTGTTTTTTTCTTCCTTTTTTTTCAATCCTTTTATCTATAGCTCTGGATAATATTTATAATACAGTTGTCTCAAAGTTTTAAACAAACAAACTAAGAATTTTAATTTTATTTGGATTTAAAAATCAAATTTGAAAAATAAATTTTTCTATAGTTTGTTTTAAAAAAACACATATTATAATTCTTAGTTTTCTTACAAGTTGAAAAATCACTCCCCTAAATAAATGTTAGTACCTAATATTTTAATTCCTAACTTTACCCTAATTAAAAAATAAATTAAAGCAATTAAGGTCAAATTTAGGTTATGACAATAATCATAACATCTCAAAAGCTTGTAATGACTCAACTTCTTATGATGTTGTTTTTGCTTAATTTTTGTAGGAGTTTATCAACTTTGACAAAAGGATGGAACTACTTTGGATTAGGTAGTCCTCATTGAAATCTCTAATTCCATCGATTATTTTCTATTTTTTGAACTTTTGTTACAACTACTCTCAAGTATATATTATTTTATCTTGATAGTCTTGAAATATCACGCACATCATGCTTGTCTAATAACATTACAATAACAAATCTTAAGGGAAGGTTCTAGCAATTATATATAATGGCAAGTAGGCTAACATATTGGTCTTAAAAGGATCCCTTCTTGTTTAGGTAATTAAACCTTAAAAGGTCGATTGTAGGCCTATAAGGTATAAGGAGTATATAACGAGGAAGATTTTAATAGTTACTAATTATGACCATGTAGACTTTTGATTAATATGTAAAAGTGTATTTTTATCAAGGTTTTATATCATTTTGTTGCACTTAAATTATCATTAAATTCCATAACTTAAGCATGTTTTATAATAATAAGTTTGATAATATAAGATAGTTTTAATTTAGGTAAATGCTCATTTTAAATGCAAGCATATCTCATAATTCAAAGGATTGATTGATGTGATTAATTATTGAAAGTAAAAGGACAAAAAAAATGCTAAGCTTACAAAAGAGATGCTGATTCAATTCAAACTAGAACATTGTTCAGCCCTTGGGTTATATCTAGAGTTGTAGATCTTGGATTTTTATTTGGTTTATATGGCTAGAAATCTAGGACATAGGCCTAAAATATTCATAAAAAGTCCAAAACTCAATTTTATCATTTGAAAGCCCAAATCATAGCATCAAAAGAGAAGTCTGAATATGTTCTGCAGCCTAGACACAGTTCAGTGTTTAGCCCATATCTCGAGTTCTAGAAGTTCAAATACACCGATTCATTTTTTGTTGGAAAGCTGAGAAAATTTCCTAAAACTTTTATGAAGACCATTCGCTCAAATTTTAATGTTAGCAATGATGTTTTCTATATACAAGAAGATAAGGATTGTTATCAATTCAAGAAGTGGCCACCCACTCAATAATTAGTCATCAAATCAATAGTTCTAAATTTTTGCCTATAAAAAGAGGCATTTATCATATATTTAGGCATCTTAGTTTTCATATTAAGATCATTTCTCTGCTTTCTTTCTTTATAGTTTTAATGTTCTAGTTTTATTTCATGTAATAGTTTCATTAATATCTTGTTTATGCCTTTCATTTTCTTTACTATACATATATAATTATGTTCTCATCTTATTTATTTATTTTTCTCTTCTTTATAATGTTTAGCTAAATTTAATATGTAAAGGTGAAAGAGTTTCACTAATAGTGTTAGGATATGTATAATATAAACTCAATATGAAGTTCAATGTTTACTTCTAAGAAAGTTTGTTGTTAATATGTCTTATCAATTTTATCTTATTATTTGTTAATAACTTACTTGTTAAATGATTAATCTAGATTCATGTTCTATAATACTTGGTACAACAAATGATAGGTACTTTTATAGCTAACCGTATGGTATAAGCTACACATGTGCTATAAAAGGAACTTGATTTGTTGTTAACATTATGAATTCCTGAAAATATTTAAAAGTTTGGTATTACTTAAATAAGATAATTAATATAATCATATTAATAATTTATAATAAGTTATTAATAACAAATGATCTAATTGGAACCTTTTTTGTGTGTTGTTTTCAATTGAGTAATAAAAAAGTTTATATTATACTTATTTAAAATACCACTAGTGTATCCTAGAACCTTGACAATTGTTTTTATTATTGTTTAATATTCATATTAGTTTTACATCTCAAAGTCCTCTTTAACTTATTGTCATCATCATTGTTATTGATGTTGTTGTTGTTATTTGTAATTTATATAATTAACCTCCTTATAGTTCGATTCCGATCTTGCCGGATAACACTATTAAAAGATTGATGTCTTTTTTCAAGTATAAGAGTGTCAAAATAATAAATAACCCAACAAGACTGGGGTTGAACCACAAGAAGATTAATTGTATAAATTATAAATAATAACAATCCAACAACAACAACAATAATAGTAGTAGTAGTAGTAATAGTAGTAGTAATAATAATAATAATAGTAGAAGTAATAATAATTATGATAGAAGAAAACGAAGAAGAAGAAGAAGAAGTTTATGAGAACTTTGAGATGAAAGATCAATGTAAGGATTAAACGATGATAACAACAAATATCAAGGTTAGAGGATTCACTAATAATATTTCAAACAAGTATAGTATAAACTATTTTTATTACTCAATTGGAAATCACACACAAATGAGGTTCTAATCAGATTATAAGTTGTTAACATAATTACATTAGTTATCTTATTTGAATAATGTCAATACTTATAAATATTGTTAGGTATTATTCATGATTATAACTTATGGTAACAACAAATCAAGTTCCTTTCATAACACAAGTATTGGTTATACCATATGATTGGGCTATGAAAGTGTCAAGTATTTGTTATACCAAGTGTTATGAAATATAAATCTAGACTAACCATTTAACAAGTAAAGTATTAAAAGTGAACAAAATAACAAATACATAACATGTTAGTATTAAACATTAAAGTCCATATTGAGTTTACACTATATTTATTCTTACACCATTAGTGTAACCTTTTCACCTTGACATAATGAACTTAACTAAACATAATGAAATAGAGAAATATAAATAAACAAGATAAAAAACATAAATAAAATAAAAGTTGACTAAGTAAAGGAAAGGAAATGAGAAGCATAAACAATAGATTAATATAAATAAAACTTAAGTATTACAATAAAAAGAAAACAAGAGCATGATCTTAATCTAAAAACCAAGATGCCTAAATGCATGTAAATGCCTTCTTTTATAGGCCAAAATTGAAAACTATTAATTTGATGACTAATTGATGAGTGGGTGGCCACATCTTGACTTGATAATAATCTTTATCTTCTTATCTGAATAAAATATCATTGATAACTTCAAAATTTAAACCAGACCTCCACATGAAAGTATTAAGAAATTATATTAGCTTTCTAGAAAAAAGAAAAACATTGACGTCATTTGGACTTCTAAAACTCAAGATATGAGTTAAACACTAAACAGTGTCTGGGCTGTAGGATAGATTCAAACTTCTTCATTGTTGTTATAATTTGGACTTGAAAATGGTCATTTTAAATCTTGAACTCCACATAAACGTTGTTGGCCTATGTCTTATCTTTTCATCCATATAAAGTAGACTTAAATCCGAGATCTATAGCTCCAGATATGACCCAATTACAGAATAGTGTTCCAGTTTAGAATGTACCAGTATCTAAGTTTAGTCATCTCTTTGTCCTTTTAATTTCAGTACTTAAACTCATCAATCAATCCTTTCATTTATTATTTCAACACTCTTGCACTTTGAAGAAAACATCAATCTTTTGCTTGTGTCAAGTTTTTGGCGCCTTTGACTGGGAGGTAAATTCTTGTATAAATTATAATATTTATTTTATTTTTTCTTTTCACTTTTCTTGTATCTAACTTTGTTTTTTTTCCTCCTTCCTTTTATTTTATTCCTTCATGTGCATAAGAATTTGATCACATATATTAAGTGATAGATTTTGTAGGGTATTCTTATCATTTTCAAAAAATATAGCCATAGAAGAGAATCGACCACTTCATAATGAGAATAATAAGGACAATCGAGTTAGAATACTAAGAGACCATATGAATCTAACCAGAACAAGCGCACCATCATGTATAGTTTTTCCTCATGATGCATCTCACTTTAATTTTAAGCTAGACATTATTCAACTTTTACCTTTTTTTCATGGTTTAAGTATAAAAAATCCAAACTTGCATTTGAGAGAATTTGAAGAAGTTTGTAACATTTATAATGACTTAAATTGTAGCATTAACACCATCAAATTATAGCATGACTTATAAAGCTTTTTTTTTTTCATTAAAATATAAAGCTAAAACATGGCTACAAAATCTTATGTTAGGATCTATTCATGCTTGGGATGAAATGCAACAATAATTTTTAAAGTTTTTTTTTGTCTTACAGAACAAACTTTTTCAAAAGAAAAATCATCACTTTCACTCGAAAATCAGGGAAACATTTTACCAGTGTTGGGATAGATATCGAGACTTGCTTAATGCTTGCCCTTATTATGGTTTTGAAACATGGAGATTAGTTTCATATTTTTATGAAGAGTTAACACTTAAAGATAGATAAATGGTGGAATTTATGTGCAATGGAACCTTTAAAGATAAAGACTCTAATGAAGCAATGAAGTATCTAGACTTGCTAGCTGGAAATACTCAAAATTAGGATACAACAAGTACTTATGAGGTAACGGGTACAAATCAACCTCATACATCTAGCAGAGATATGTACAACTTTGGAAAAGATCATGACCTCGAAGCTAAATTTGTATTTATAGCTAAAAAAGTCAAGGTACTAAAATTAAAAAAGAGTGGTAAATTAAAATATGTTAAAGATATCATGTGTCAAATTTGTGAAACCAATGAACACTCAACTAATGACTATTTAACGTTGCCTTTTCAAGGAATGCCTCCATAAATAAGCTCATGATTTAAACAGTTTTCAAAGGTCTAATCATAATCCATACTCATAAACATATAACCCTAGTTAGAGAAATCACCTAAATTTCAATTGAAAGAGTGATAACAATAATGCACAAACTTCACAGCCACTATTTCAATTGTATCATAATTTTCAAAATTCTCATGGATATGCACCTCCTTATGCTCCACCTTCTAGAAGAAATCTTGAGGAAATATTACATGCATTTATTGAAAAACAAAAGACAATCAATACTCAACTTGCTGAAAACATGACAAATTTTAAAGATACTTTTGCAAAATTGACACCTACTCTTAGTTTTTAAGAGAAAGATAAGTTTTTATCTCAACCACAATGAAATATCAAGGGGAAATACAATGAAAATGTAAGTAGTTTTGGAAGCCAATACATGGATCAATTCAAATCAGTCATCACTCTTCGTGGTGGTAAGGTTATTGAAAAACCCACTCTTGAAACTTACCTTGTAAGAAAAATAATGAGTTAATCTCTAAAGGTAACAAAGAGGTTGAATATGAATATTGTAAATAAAATATTGATTTCCTGTCAACACTTTCATTCCCTTATGCCATGATTAAACTAAGAAAAGTCAATCACAACTCTAAAATCTTTGAAAGATTTGTGCACTGAGAAGAGAAAACTGAATGTGAAAAAAAAAAGTCTTTTTCACCGAACATGTAAGTGTCATTTTTTAGAACAATAATATTTTGAAATATAAAGACTTTGGAGCATATAAAATTTCTTACTTTGTTGGATATATAAAATTGAAAGAGCCTGACACGACTAAAAGATTGATGTCTTCTCCCAAGTGTAGGAGTGTCGAAGTAATAAATAACCCGGCAAGACCGGGGTCGAACCACAGGGAGGTTAATTGTACAAATTATAAATGACAATAGTACAACAACAATAACAACAACAATGACAATAATAACAACAATGACAATAACAATAATAACTATAATAATAATAATAATAATAATAATAATAATAATAATAATAATAATAATAATAATACTAGTAGTAGTAGTAGTAATAATAATAATAATAATAAAGAAAGAGAAGAAGAAGATGATGATGAGAACTTGGAGATGAAATATTAATGTAAAGATTAAACAATAATAATAACAAATGTCAAGGTTAGAGGTTCCACTAATGGTATATCAAACAAGTATAGTATAAACTCTTATTATTGAATTGGAAACCACACACAAAGGAGGTTCCAATCAGATTATATATTGTTAACATGATTATATTAGTCATCTTATTCAATTAATGCTAATACTTGTAAATCTCGTCAAGCATTCATGATTATAACTTATGTTAACAACAAATCAAGTTCCTTTCATAGCTCAGGTGTCGGTTATACCATACATTATGGGCTATGAAAGTGCCAAGCATTTGTTGTACCAAGTGTTATACAACATAAATCAAGATTAGTCATTTAACAAGCAAAGTATTAAAGAGTGAACAAGATAACAAATATAAAACATGTTAGTATCAAACATTAAAGTCCATATTAAGTTTACATTATACTTATTCTCACACCATTAGTGTAACCTTTTCACCTTGACATAATTAACTTAGCTAGACATAATGAAAGAAAGCAAAATAGATAAACAAAATAAGAACATAAAAGCTAACTAAGTAAAGGAAAGGAAATGAAAGGCATAAACTTGATATTAATGAAAGGAAAGCATAAATATTACAAAGAATACAAAGAGAGAAAGGAAGAGCATGATCTTGATCTGAACACCAAGATGCCTAAATGCATGGCAAATGCCTCCTTTTATAGGCCAAAATTAGGAACTATTGATTTGATGACTAATTGATAAGTGGGTGGCCAACTTTTGACTTGGTGACAATCCTTATCTTCTCTTGTCTGCCCAAAACGTCATTGATAACGTCAAAACTGGAGCCAGGTGCAAACATGAAAGTTGTAGGCAATTGTCTCAGCTTTCTTGTGTAAAAAATTCAGCTCATTTGGACTTCTAGAACTCCAGATATGGCCAAAATACCGAACAGTGCTCGGGCTGGAAGACAGATTCGGGCTTCTTTGTTGTTGCTACAATTTGGACTTGATAATGGCCTTTTTAGATCTTGGGCTCCATATGAAAGTTGTAGGCCTATGTCTTACCTTTCCATCCATATAAATTGGACCTAAATCTGAGATCTGTAGCTCCAGATATGGCCCAATTACCGAACAGTGTTCCGGTTTGGATTGCACCGACATCTCTTCTCTAAGTTTGACCATCTCTTTATCCATGCAATTTAAGTTCTTCAAGTCATCAATCAATCCTTTCATTTATGTGATAGACCTGCATTAAAAATAGACATTTACCATAAATTATAGGTATCTTATATTATTAGATACATTATTATAAAACATATTTTAGTTAAGGAGTTATTGATACTTCAAGTGCAAAATGATGATATAAAACCATGATAAAAATGCACTTTTAAGTACTAATCAGAGCCTTACTTAATCTTGGAGCTAGTGTGAATTTACTTCCATATTCAGTCTTTTAGAGTCTTAATCTAGGTGAGTTAAAACCAACTTCTATAACTCTCTTACTTGCTGATAGATATGTAAAAGTGCCTAGAAAAATAGTTGAAGATGTGTTAGTACAAGTTGATAAATTTATTTATCCCGTGGATTTTATTGTATTGGACACAAAACCTATTGAAGCATATAATTCATTTTCTATTATTTTAGAATGTCCATTTCCTGCAACTTTTAATGCACTAATCAATTATAGGAATGAATTAATGAAGCTATCATTTAGAAATATGACATTAGAGATGAATATTTTTAAGATTTGCAAGCAACCTAAAAATAATAATGATTTACAGGAAATGGACTTTACTAAAAAATTAGTTCATGATCAATTTCAAACCACTTTTAGTGAAATTGAGATGGATGAATCTAATAATTTGCACATGATTTATTTTTAGGAAGAATCAAAGGCAAGTAATTGGAGACCATAAATTGAGGAATTTCCACCATGATTAATTAAGTCTATACCTTCAAGTGTTCAATCACCCAAACCTGATTTTAAGTTGTTACTATTCAATCTCAAATACTTATTTTTGGGAGAAAATAAAAATTTTCTGATAATAATTTTTTCCAAACTTAATGCATATCAAGAAGGTAAATTATGACAAGCTCTGAAAATGCACAAAAATGCATTAAGATTGACCATAGCTGACATAAAAGGAATTATTCTATTAATTTGCACACATAAAATTTATATACAGGAAAATATTAAACTTTTTAGAGAAATGTAATAAAAGCTTAATCCTAACGTGAAAAAAATAGTGAAAATGAAGTCATTAAGTTTCTAAATAATGGAATCATTTTATCCTATTTATGATAGCAAATGAGTAAGTTCTACCCAAGTTATACCTAAGAAGTCTGAAGTCACTCTGATAACAAATAAGAAAAATGATTTAATTCCAACTAAGACTATTACTGGTTGGCGCATGTGCATTAATTATAAGAAACTTAATTCAATAACTAGAAAAGATCATTTTTCTTTACCTTTCATAAATCAAATCCTAGAAAGAGCTGTAGTCATGAATTTTATTGTTTTTTAGATGGTTATTCAGGCTACAACTAAATTGAAATTGTATTGAAAGATTAAGAGAAGACTACTTTCACACATCCATTTAGTACTTTTACACATCAAAGGATTCCTTTTAGATTATGTAATGCACTGGCCATATTTTAAAGATGCATGCTCAGCATATTTAGTGATATAGTTGAATGTTTTCTTGAAATTTTGATGCAAATTTTGATGGATGATTTTTCTGTCTTTGGCAATTCATTTGATGATTGTTTGACTAACTTAGAAAAGGTTTTGAGCAAGTGTGAAGAGAAGAATCCTTTACTGAAATAATATTATACATGGTCACATTGTTTCATCGAAAGCAATTGAGGTTGACAACTCTAAGATCGAGTTAATTGCTAACACCAAAATCTATTAAAGATGTTACATTATTATTAGGAATATTGGTTTTTATAAAAGGTTCATCAAAGATTTTATTGTAATATCCAAGCCTTTGAGTAATCTTCTAATAAAGGATAATATTTTTGAATGAACTGAACATTGTGAAAAAGCCTTTGTTAAACTTAAAAACTTGCTTACTTCTACTTCTGTCATTCAACCTTCTGATTGGTCATTACTTTTTAAAATAATATGTGACACTAATGATTATGTCGTGGTGCTGTTTTCGGATGAAGAAAAGATAAGAAACCTTATTTAATTTACTATACAATTAAAAATTTAAATAATGCTCAAATTAATTACACCACCACTGAAAAAAAATTACTTGTAAGAGTATTTACATATGAAAAATTCAAGTTTTATCTTATTGGCTCACCTGTTGTTGTTTTTAGTAATCATGCAGCATTGAAATATCTTCTTTCTAATAAAGATTCTAATGCTAGATTGATGCAATGAATATTGTTACTTCAAGAATTTGATATCACAACAAAGAGTTAAAAGGCATTGAAAATATTATTATAAATCATTTGTCAAGATTGAAAAATAGATTCGAAATCTGACATCACACCAATCGATGACTAGTTTCCTATTAAATCTTTACTTTCGGTCTCTACATTGCTTTAGTTTGTTAATATTGTTAATTTTCTTGTTTATAGATAATTGTCAACTCATTGGAGTGTCCAATACAAAAGAAAGTTCTTAAATGAAGTGAATAACTTTTATTTGGATGACTTTTATTTATTCAAATATTATCCTGATAAAATATTTTGAAGATACATTTCTGACAATGAGGTAGATTTTACTGGCCTACCATATTTTAAATAATTTTATCATTCTGAGGCATGTAGAGGTTATTTCTTGTAAAAAAATCTTACAAAGTAGATTTTACTGGCCTACCATGTTCCAAGAATCACATGCATTCTACAAGCTTGTGAATATTATCAAAAGTTAGAATCTATTTCAAAACATCACTTGATGCTTTTAAATCATATTCTTGTCATTAAGATCTTTGACTATTAGGGTATATATTTCATAAGTCCATTTCGTCTATCATTTGGGTTTCTTGTACATATTAGTTATAATAGATTATGTTTTAAAATAGATAGAGGCAATATAGTGTCAAAATAATGATTACAAAATGGTGATAAAGTTTTTGAAAGAAAATATTTTGAGTCGATTTGGAATCCCTCGAGCCATGATAAGTGATGGTGGAACACATTTCTGTAACAAGTCATTTGAGTCTTTAATGAAAAAATATAGAATTACACACAAAGTTGTCATCCCTTATCACCCTTAGACAAGTAGATAAGTAGAGCTTGCTAATAGAGAGATCAAACAGAACTTGGAGAAAAAAGTGAACCCTAATACAAAATATTGGTCTTTAAAACTTAATAATACACTTTAAGCTTATTGAATTGCTTATAAAACATCATTAAGTATGTCATCTTATAGACTAGTCTATGAAAAATCTTGTGATTAGTACTTAAAAGTGCATTTTTATCAAGGTTTTATATTATCATTTTGCACTTAAAGTATCAATAACTCCTTAACTAAAATATGTTTTATAATAATATATCTGATAATATAAGACACCATTAATTTAGGGTAAATATTCATCTTAAATGCAGGCCTATCACATAAATAAAAGGATTGATTGATGAATTTAAAAACTGAATTGAAAGGACAAAGAAATGGTCAAACTTAAAAAAGAGATGATGGTGCAGTCCAAATCAGAACACTATACGGTAATTAGGTCATATCTAGAGCTGTAGATCTTAGATTTAGATCTAGTTATATGGATGGAAAGGTAAGACATAGGCCTATAACTTTCATATAAAGTTCAAGATTTAAAAAGGTCATTTTCAAGTCTAAATTGTAGCAACAACAAAAAAGTCCAAATCTGTCCTCTAGTCTGAACATTATTTAGTATTTGGCTTATATCTAGAGTTTTAGAAGTCCAAATGATCTCAATTATTTACATAAGAAAGCTGAAACAATTTTTTATAACTTTCATGTTTTCAAGTGGTTCCAATTTTGATGTTATTAATGATGTTTTGGGCAGATAAGAGAATATAAAGATTGTCACCAAGTCAAGAGTTGACCACCCATTCATCAATTAGTCACCAAATCAATAGTTCCTAATTTTAACCCATAAAAGGAGGCATTTGCCATGCATTTAGGCATCTTGGTTTTCAGATCAAGATCATGCTCTTACTTTCTCTCTTTGTATTTTTGTAATGCTTAAGTTGTGCTTTCATTAATATCAAGTTTATGCCTTTCATTTCGTTTCCTTTACTTAGGTAACTGACACGATCAAAGAGTTGATGTCTTATCCCAAGTGCAGGAGTGTCAAAGTAAAATAACCCGGCAAGACCGGAGTCGAACCACAAGGAGGTGAATTATATAAATTACAAATAAAGAAAAAGAGTTGAAGAGAATAATAACAGAAAAAGAGTTGAAGAGAATTTTGGGATGTGATATTGATGTAAGGATTAAACAATAACAAAACATATGTCAAGGTTATAGGATTTACTAATAGTATTTCAAATAAATATAATATAAACTCTTTTTATTACTCAACTAGAAACCACACACAAAGGAGGTTCTAATCGGATGATTTCTCGTTATTAGCTCATTATAAATTACTAACATGATCATATTAATTATCTTATATAAGTAATACCATACTTATAAATATCATCAAGCATTCATGTTGCTAGTTTATGTTAACAACAAATCAAGTTTCTATCATAATAACGATTTCGGCCGAAAACTATGAAAGATCAAGCATTTGATGTACCAAATATTATACAACACAAATCTAAATTAAACATTTAATAAGCAAGGTATTAAGAATTAGTAAGATAAAAAGATAAAACATGTTAATAACAATCTTTCTTGGATATAAACATTTAAAGCTCATGTTGAGTTTATATTATACCTATTCTAACACCATTAGAGAAACCTTTTCACCTTGACATAATTAACTTAGCTAAACATTAAGAAGGAGAAAAACATAAATAAATAATATAAGAACATAAACATAATATAAGCTAACTAAATATATGAAAGGAAATGAAAGAGCATAAACAAGAGATTACTATAGCATGAAAGAAAACTTGAACATTACAAAGATGTTGAGAGAAAGCAAGAAGATAACTTTGATCTGAAAATTAATATGACTAAATACATGGACAATGCCTCCTTTTATAGGCTAAGTTTCAGAACTATTGATTGATTGAAGAATTGGTGGGCATCCATTGATTTGGTGACTGGTTTTTGACATTAATGGCTGCTGTTTTTTTATATTGTGGGCTGATTATTGATATTGTTGACTGGCCAAAACATCATTGCTCACATCAGAATTATAACCAACTGAACTATGGAAGTTGTGTGCAATTGTCTCAGCTTTCCAACAAAAAAAATCAGAGCTCATTTGAACTTCTAGAACTCAAGATATGAGCCAAAAACCGAATAGTGTTTAAGCTGCAGGACAGCTTCCGACGTCTTCGTTGTTGCTAAGATTTGAGCTTGAAAATGGCAGAACTGAGTCTTTGAGTCCATATGAAAGTTGTAGGTCTATGTCTTACCTTTCTATCGATATAAAATGGACCTAAAGCTGATATCTACAGCTCCAGATATGATCAAATTACTGAACGGTGTTCGAGTTTGGAATGCACCAGCAACACTTTGCTAAGTTTGGCCTTCTTTTTATCCTTTCAATTTCAATCCTTAAACTCATCAATCAATCCTTTTATTTATGTGATAGACCTGCATTTAGGGTGAACATTTACCATGAATTAAAGGTATATTATATTTTTAGACTTGCTAATATAAAACATGCTTTTGTTAGGGAATTTAATGATACTTTAGGTGCAATATGATGACATAAATCCTTAATGAGAATGCACTTTTAAGTACTAATCAGTAACTTTTATCTTATTTATGTTCTTATTTTATTTATTTATTTTTTTTTCTTTTATTATGTTTAGGTGAAAATGTTACACTAATAATGTAAGAATAAGTATAGTGTAAACTCAACATGGACATTAATGTTTGATACTAACATGTTTTGTATTTGTTATCTTGTTTACTTTTTAATACTTTGCTTGTTAAATGACTAATATGGATTTATGTTGTATAACACTTGGTACAACAAATGCTTGGCACTTTCATAGCTCATACTGTATGGTATAACCGACACTTGAGCTATGAAAGGAACTTGATTTGTTATTAGCATAAGTTATAATCATGAATGTCTGACAACATTTACAAGTATTGACATTAATCGTATAAGATAACTAATGTAATCATGTTAATAATTTATAATCTGATTTGAACCTCCTTTGTGTATGGTTTCTATTTGAGTAACAAGAGTTTATACTATACCTGTTTCACATACCATTAGTGGATCCTGATTAGTATTTAAAAGTGCATTTTTATTAAGGTTTATGTCATCATTTTTGCACTTGAAGTATCAATAACTCTTTAACTAAAGCTTGTTTTATAATAATATATCTAATAACATAAGATACCTTTAATTTGTGGTAAATGTTTATTTTAAATGCAGGCCTATCACATAAATGAAAGAATTGATTGATGAATTTAAGAACTGAAATTGAAAGGACAAAGAGATGGCCAAACTTAGAAAAAAGATGTCATTGCAATCCAAACCAAAACACTCTTTAGTAATTGGATCATATCTAAAGCTGTAGATCTCAAATTTAGGTCTACTTATATGGATGGAAAGTTAAGACATGGGCCTATAACTTTCATATGAGCCTAAGATTTAAAAAGGTCATTTTCAAGTCCAAACTGTAGCAACAACAAAGAACAAATTTGTCCTCCAGTTTGAACACTATTTAGTATTTGGCTTATATTTGGAGTTCTAGAAGTTCAAATGATCTCAATTATTTACACAAGAAAGCTGAGATAATTTCCTATAATTTTTATGTTTTCAAGTGGTTTTAATTTTGACGTTATTAATGACATTTTGGGCAGACAAGAGAAGATAAGGATTATCAACAAGTCAGGAGTTGGCCACCTACTCATCAATTAGTCACCAAATCAATAGTTCCTAATTTTAGCCCATAAAAGGAGGCATTTGCCATGCATTTAAGCATCTTGGTTTTCAGATCAAGATCATGCTCTTACTTTCTTGATTTGTTATTAACATAAGTTATAATCATAAATGTCTAACGAGATTTACAAGAATTACCATTAATCGAATAAGATGACTAATGTAAGTTTACTTTGATAATTTTTCAATTGAAAATGACTCTATTGAATTATATGATTCTATATATAAAGATTGATTCTTTTTCTCACATTGTTTTTGTGTTTCTTTTTTGTGTGACTTTTATTTTGCTAGTCTCTCTCACCCGGTTAAATGGCGAATAACGGTACTCCATGACTCTTAAGTTAGTTCTTTTAGTTTCCCATGATAACTGATATCTGTGTATGTATTTGTGGAATTCTTTGCTCTTTCTCTCTTTTTTGAATCTTTTCTCCAATTCTCATTTGAAAATGGACACTACTCTTGAAAAATTGAAAAAGTATTTTCCCGCTCTACCTTAGAATGTGATTGCAAAAATTTACGTGCTAGGTGTGCAAGATTGAGGTTATTAATTAATCATGGAATTCCTGAAGATATTTGCTTACTAATTAAAGCAAATGTTTGATTATTAAGTGAGTCTTCCAGTTCTTTCATTTCATACATGCCTAGAAGAGGTAAAAACACTTTTATAAAGAAACGCTGTGCAAAACAACTAAAAGTCTGTCACAAATATGTCAGATGGACTTGTAATATAATATGTTATTTTTTAAGAATGATATCTATAAATTGTGAAGATAAAATATAATTTATTAAGGATGGCCTAGTAAGGGGTTTTTAGATAATCTTCTATTGACTCTTGAGACGCATCCTAGTGGAGATGTAAACCATGCAATTCATGATTTATTACCATAATTTCATAAAGAATATGCTCGATATAGTATTGAGAATCTAACTAAAAACAACCTTATTTGTCAATTTTTAAGAAAAATAGATAGGAAGTTTATCCCCAACCTATAGATGGCATTTAAGTCGTTCTTGTACATAAAAATAAGGGAAGATATGAGTCATAATAAAAACTACCTATACATACACATGTTTTTTAATAAATAAATAAATAAAGAGAAAAAGAGAGTATGAGACTCTAATTGGCCTACATATAGATGGTATGATTGCATTTTCAAGTTCTTATTTATAAATTCTTCTATACTTTCCCTTCATTTCTACTCAACTCATACATACAACATATATAAAAATGTGTAGAAATAAGGGGTTCCTCAAGTCATCATATAAGAAATATTTATGCTTTCGATGGATCCAGTCTTAGGAAGGAAATAAAGTTTTTATAATCAGCAAATCATCTTGGTCAGGTACTAGCTGAGAGAAATATTCATTTAGTATAAAGAGGAGGTAGCCTTGGGTTAATGGGGGTATGTTAATAGTAATATTTTTAGGAGATAATAAAGTTTTGGGGGTCGTCCTTAAAGCTTTAGCAAAAGATGACATTATTGGAAAAACAATTGGAGAGAAACTACAAGTCTCCATAATGTCTGATCGAATGAATGCAATATTTAACGATGTTGATGTATTTATTGCCTTACTAGGTGGTCTAGGACCATTAAAAGAGATCTTTCATATTTTCTATTGGGTCCAACTACACATTCACAAAAAACTCATAGGTCTGTTAAATGTTAATGGTTTTTATGATAAGTTGTTGTCTTTTCTTGATCATGTTATGGAAGATGAATTTCTAACATTTTCGTCGTGAAAAATCATAATCTCTACTGCTACTGCTAAATAATTGATTGACCAACTACAATCTTTCATCCCTGTAATTGATCATTCCATGAGTCGTATAAATTGGTCAACTAAGAAAGGTTGTAAAACGCTTAGATTGGATTTAAGCCCTTATTTGTGAGTTTTTATGTCTTTTAGTTTTATTAATAACATATTATTTTGTTTTGTTATTTCTTATATTTGTTTAAATGTGTTTCAGGTTTGTTAGTGTTTGTTGTTTCAGGTGATGTCTATTATACTCTATCTTTCTACTTTAGAACATCAAGAACAATGTCTCGTTTTGGTTAGGGAAAAGAATAGTAATTGATATTTAAAAAAAAACTAACTATGTTTTCTATTTGATAAACCATTTGCAAAACTATGGTTACTAGGATGGTAGAATAAATGAGTTTTTTTTTTTGTTCAAGTGACTCTTGAGACGCATCTTATTAAACATTCTTAATAAGGTCTATCAGAATACTTCTTGAAATATTCAGGTTTATAAACTCTCACATTATTATCACTTAATTCTACTCATATACTCATTTAACAAATATTCTTAAACCTTCGTTTTTACACAGACACCTTAACATATGATTGTGGGTTGCAGATTAGATTATTACATTATTTATGTTCTTTTGTTAAAGGCAACAACTAAGGAAAATAGATAGTATGTAATTTGCAAAAAAAAATTAATGATAATAAAAATATAGATAATTTTGGTTGCGTAGCCTCCCTAACCTAAACAACTAAGCTTAAGGGGGTGTTTTAACACCTAATAATATAAATTCAACTGATCTGGGAGCTATTGGCTCAATATTTGTTACATGGGTTGAGGAGAAAAGCTTAAGGGAATCAAACATTGCACTAACTGCATATCAGTATTTGCAACCTAATTTACTGAGCTTGTAGGGGTGTCTCAACACCTAATGCTTTAAGACCAACTAGTCTAGGAGTTATTAGCTAAAAGCTTGTTACATTGGTTAAAGATGCATTGTATATTAAGTTATATGTATATATTAAAACAAAAGAAGAAGTATCAAAAACTTTTTAACTAAAGCAAGTTTTACAATAACAAGTCTGATACTATAAGATACCTTTAATTTATGGTAAATGTTCATCTTAAATGCAGACCTATCACATAAAATTTAAGGATTGATTAATGAGTTCAACTACTGAAATTGAGAAGACAAATAGAGGGTGAAACTTAGAAAAAAGATGTTGGTTTAGTCCAAATTGGAACATTGTTCAGTCATTAGGTCATATCTGGAGTTGTAGATCCTGGATTTCAATTTGATTTATATGGCTAGAAAGATAAGACATAAGTCTAAAATATTCATATGGAATACAAGACTCAATTCTGCTGTTTGAAAGTCCAAATCTTAGCAACAATAGAGAAGTCGGAATATGTCCTACAGCCTAGACACTGTTCAATTATTAGCCTATATCTCGAGTTATAAAAATCCAAATACACCAATTTTTTTATTGCAAGCTGAGATAATTTCCTAGAACTTTTATGAGGAAAGTTTGTTTAAATTTTGATGTTAGCAATGATGTTTTCTTTAGATAAGAAGATAAGGATTGTCACCAAGTCAAGATGTAACCGCCCATTCAACAATTAATCATCAAATCAATAGTTCTAAATTTTGGCCTATAAAAGGAGGCATTTGTTATGCATTTAGGCATCTTGGTTTTCAGATTAAGATCATGTTCTTGCTTTCTTTCTTGTTGTAATACTTAAGTTTTGCTTATATTAATCTCTTATTTATGCTTTTCATTTCCTTTTCTTTACCTAGTTAACTTATATCTTATTTATTTTCTTATCTTGTCTATCTATGTTTCTCTTCTTAATTATGTTTAGTTAAGTTTATTATATTAAGGTGAAAAGGGTAAACTAATGGTGTAAAATAAGTATAATATAAATTCAACATAAACTTTAATATTTGATATTAACATGTTTTGTATTTGTTATCTTATTCACTCTTATTACCTTACTTGTTAAATGGTTAATCGAGATTTATATTATATAATTATTCGTACAATAAATACTTGACACTTTTATGGCACGACCGTATGATATAACTGACACCTGTGCTATGAAAAGAACTTGATTTGCTGTTAACATAAGTTATAATCATGAATACTAGATAATATTTACAAGTATTAATATTTTTCGAATAAGGTAACTAATACAATTATGTTAACAATTTATAATCTGATTAAAATCTCTTTTGTGTGTGGTTTCTAGTTGAGTAATAAAAAAAGTTTATACTACACTTGTTTGAAATACCATTAGTGTATCTTTTAACTTTAACAATTATTTTATCATTATTTAATCCTTTCATTAATCTTATATCTCAAAATTCTTGTTGTCGTCGTCATCATCATTATTATTATTTATAATTTATACAATTAATATCTTTATGATTCGACTCTGATTTTGCCGGGTTATTTATTACTTCGACACTCCTATATTTGAGAGAAGATATTAATCGTTTAGTTGTGTTAAGTGTATCTACTTTGTCAAATCATGTTTGATCTCAATACCATAGTTATTAATTCTTTAAATAAGATTTGAAGCTTTTTTTAAATTTCATTCCATCTTATACAAAAATTTATAATTAATACTATTTAAAAATATATAAAATATATTTTTAATTTATTTAAATTGATGAATCCTCTTTTACTACTTATCTTATCGAACAAGAGGATAAAAACATATCATTTTTTTATGTAAGTTAACTTATGTGACGGGATTAACAATAGATGGGTCCAAATTGGTGCTCTTGACCCAGAAGATAAATGACACAATTAAAGAGTTGATGTCTTATCTCAAGTGTACGAGTATCAAAGTAAAATAACCCGGCAAGATCGGGGTCAAACCACAGGGAGGTGAATTATATAAATTACAAATAAAAAAAAAGATTTGAAGAGAATAATAACAGAAAAAGAGTTGAAGAAAGTTTTGGGATGTGATATTGATGTAAGGATTAAACAATAACAAAATATATGTCAAGGTTATAGGATTCACTAATAGTATTTCAAATAAATATAATATAAACTCTTTTTATTACTCAACTAGAAACCACACACAAAGGAGGTTCTAATCGGATGATTTCTCGTTATTAGCTCATTATAAATTAATAACATGATCATATTAATTATCTTATCTAAGTAATACCATACTTATAAATATCATCAAACATTCATGTTGCTAGTTTATGTTAACAACAAATCAAGTTCCTATCATAATAACGATGTCGGCCGAAAACTGTGAAGGATCAAACATTTGATGTACCAAATATTATACAATACAAATCTAAATTAATCATTTAATAAGCAAGGTATTAAGAATTAGTAAGATAAAACATGTTAATAACAATATTTCTTGGATATAAACATTTAAAACTCATGTTGAGTTTATATTATACCTATTCTAACACCATTAGAGAAACCTTTTCACCTTGACATAATTAACTTAGCTAAACATTAAGAAGGAGAAAAATATAAATAAATAATATAAGAACATAAACATAATATAAGCTAACTAAATATATGAAAGGAAATGAAAGAGCATAAACAAGAGATTACTATAGCATGAAAGAAAACTTGAACATTACAAAGATGTTGAGAGAAAGCAAGAAGATAACTTTGATCTGAAAATTAATATGACTAAATACATGGACAATGCCTCCTTTTATAGGCTAAGTTTCAGAACTATTGATTGATTGAAGAATTGGCGGGCATCCATTGATTTGGTGACTGGTTTTTGACATTAATGGCTGCTGTTTTTTTATATTGTGGGCTGATTATTGATATTGTTGACCGGCCAAAACATCATTGCTCACATCAGAATTATAACCAACTGAACTATGGAAGTTGTGGGCAATTGTCTCAGCTTTCCAACAAAAAAAATCAGAGCTCATTTGAACTTCTAGAACTCAAGATATGAGCAAAAAACCGAATAGTGTTTGAGCTACAGGACAGCTTCCGACGTCTTCGTTGTTGCTAAGATTTGAGCTTGAAAATGGCAGAACTGAGTCTTTGAGTCCATATGAAAGTTGTAGGTCTATGTCTTACCTTTCTATCCATATAAAAAAGATCTAAATCTGATATCTACAGCTCCAGATATGATCAAATTACCAAACGATTTTCGAGTTTGGAATGCACCAACAACACTTTGCTAAGTTTGACTTTCTTTTTATCCTTTCAATTTCAATCCTTAAACTCATCAATTAATTCTTTTATCTATGTAATAGACTTGTATTTAGGATGAACATTTATCATGAATTAATGATATATTATATTTTTAGACTTGTTAATATAAAACATGATTTTCTTAGAGAATTTAATAGTGTAATGTAATGACATAAATTTTTAATAAAAATATATTTTTAAATATTAATTAATAAAATGATAAAATTGCGTGCGCTGCGAGAGAGAGAGAGAGAGAGCAGCAGCAGCAGCACTGCACTCGTCTTTTATTTTTGGACTTGGCGATTCCAATTCTCTAATGGCGGGTACATAAAAATTGAAACAAAATACACTCGCTCGCTTTTCTCACTCTAAAAGAGAAACAGAAATCACTAACAAAAATAGAAATGGAGGGGGGTGATAGAATTTTAGAGGCTGAGAGGCACCAGATCGAGCAGATTCGACAGCTTGATTTCGAAGAATTACAAGTCGAAGAAGTCGACGAGGACGACGACGACTCCTCCCTCGATGATCGTGATGCCTCGTAATCATCTCTATCACCACCCATCTTTATTTTGCTGGTTAATTTCTTGTAATCAGTAGCAACCATATGTTTTATTAGCAGAATCGTTGATGTAAATCATTTCGCGTTTTGTTGCAATTTGGGATTAGGGTTTCTGGATGGTTAAATATGGATTTTTTTATAATTAAAATAATTTTTTTTGTGACCTAGTTAATGATAATCATGTGTTATGCTATTACTGATAAAAAAAATCTAGGTAGGGAAGGAAAGAAATATGTATTTGATGGTTAATTTGGATGGCAAATTAGGGTTTGGTTTTTGTAATAATGAGATTGAATGTTGTTTTTGTTTTGAATATAGCGGTGCTGGTTCATCTGGTGATTTCACCTTCAACACTTGTTTGGCTTCATTGCATACTTATCTTGGCGGTAGGCACTGGCATCTTGAGGCATTTGTTGTTATTATTTTGATTTTATTCAAACTTGGGAGTTACTATATTGCTTTGTGTGTGGCAGAGGTTGAAGACACACACCATAGACTTGCTTTCTTGGATGGAGGTGCCATTTTAAACCTTCCATTGTTCTATCTTGAAGGTACATGTTACATCCTATATCCTCACTGCTTGTTCGTGAGTATGTTTTTGAAGAAAAAATTGGTGATCAGTTATACTGAAAGTTCCTGGTTACAGTTCTTTTGGTCAGGAAGCATATTTCATCATGCTGTATGCTTGAACAAATAGTTAACATTTATTGAATACTAGGTTTAAAATTTTCCAAAGAGACACAAAAATAAGCTTCAAAATCATTCCAACTGACTGCAGATGTGCAAGTTTTGAGGCCTAATGACATTATCAAAAGACTTGGAAAATTGATGTTATGTGCGTGTTTACAAATCTTGCTGCTTCAATTTTTTTCAGGAGTTGTTCTTTTCCCAGAGGCTACACTTCCTTTGAGAGTTATTCAACCCAATTTTATTTCTGCTGTTGAGAGGGCATTGGTTCAAGTTGATGCTCCTTATACTGTAGGTGTGGTAAGTCAACATTATCTGGAAACTTTTCATTTGCTTGCTCTGTTTGTGGGACGTCTTTCTCTAAATCTTTTCTTAGAAAACATTCAAAACTATGCTCAGGTTCATGCATACAGGGATTCTGACAACAGACGGTTAAGGTTTGCAACTGTTGGAACAACTGCAGAGGTATGATTACTGTATGATATCAGTCACGTTTTCTTTTTCTTTCTGATTGGAGGAGGATGTAAAGTTCATTTGTGTGTAGTTGTATATGTTTATGCCTATTATGTAGCGTTCCTTGAATCCATGTGAAAGTTTACTGTCTTTCATAGCATATCTATAGTTAGAGGCATCAGTTTGTTTGTAAGTGTACCTTGTTATACATTTTCAAGTAACACTGCAAATTAGGGATGATGGTTTGATGTGAGAAGGGATATACAAACACATATTTGATCTGTTGTTTACTATTATGAATTGATTGGATTATGTAACTTGGTACATTTACAGATTCGGCAATATCGGCGGTTAGAGGATGGCTCACTGAATGTTGTCACTCGTGGCCAGCAGCGGTTTCGTCTAAAACGGCGTTGGATTGATATGGAAGGAGTGGTGAGAACAAATTTATGTTACAGCATTAATCCCTCTTCTTTAGGTACCTCTATAATTGAATGTTGATTTGATGTGTAATTTTCTTCTGTTTAGCCCTGTGGAGAGGTCCAAATCATTCAGGAAGACATGCCATTAAGGACACCCAAGGATGCTTTTGGAAAATTGGCACCATTAAGTAATCTTCGTGGTCATAAATTCTCATCTGGGCTTCCCTCAACTTTTTCATCAGTTGGATATGAACATAGCGACAATGATTCAGAGGCAAATTCAGAGGAAAGCTTTGAGACTGCGCTCTCCCTGGCAGAAAGGAGAATTCATCAATCTGCATTGAATTCCTGTTATGGCTATGACATGATGGATGAATCAATGAGCAGTGATGATGACAAGTTCATGAGTCAGTCAGAAGAAATGAGATCAAGAAGATCTCACCTAAGTGAGACAGAAGGGTCATTGTATTTGGACACTGGGAAAAATCTGGGCAATACTACCTTGGAGATTGGGAATAGTTCTGGTTTAGCAAAGAAAGGGGAAGGATCAAAGAGATGTTGGAAAAATACTGATTTAAACCAGTTTCGAAGGGTTCCAAGAACTTTCTGGCCCTACTGGGTATACAGTATGTATGACTCCTATTGTCTTGCTGAAAAAGCGGCAGGTAATTTGACTGTGAGCTTGCATTCTAAGATCTGCACAAGCTTACACGCACATACAGCTTAGTCTGTGGTTCCACTATTGTAGTGGTTATCATCTTCATCATTTAGCTTTACCAACCAAAAGTTAGACATAGAAGTGAAAGCTGTCAATTCATAACTAATTGTGTTCTCAAATTCTACATTTATCTGGAATTTGGTCCAATTAATGAATGTAAATTGCAAGGCCTCGTGAGAAATGCTTTGACTTATTTCGCATGAATTTTGAATGGAGACACAACGCAATTGAGATCATTTAAAAAGAATCCAGAAAAAAAGGTTAGATATGGAGATTTTATACTGAGAAAAGAATGAAAATTTACTTTTGAAGCACATCCACATTTTTTAGAATTGTAGTTGTGTCAATTGAAAAGGGTAGAAAGGAAATGAAGAACGGATGGTGGATGTTGCTTCCATCTCTACCATTTTTGGAATGCTGAATTTACAAATTTGCAGACTACCTTGATGTTTGTCATTCCACCTCAAAAATCATTAATAGCCATGTGTTAAACATTTTGCAGATATGTGGAAACAGATTGTTGGGGCGCCAAGCATGGATGGTCTTGTGAGAAAACCTGATCTCTTATCATTTTACATTGCAAGTAAAATTCCCGTGTCTGAAGAGACCAGGCAGGAGCTTCTGGAGATTGATGGCATTTCATATAGACTGCGTCGGGAAATTGATTTACTTGAAACTTTTGACCTTGTTCGATGTAAAACCTGTAAGGTATAAAATGGTATTGAATCTGAATCTTCAAAGTTCTTGCTGTGGGCATACATGTGCTATGTCCACCTGCATCTTGTCTTGCCTGCTGCTTATGAGCACATGATGACACCAGCATGGTTTTATTTTTCCTTGAAAATTATTGGTTAGCTATGAATCTAAGACAAAACCCAGCATTGTCCTGTGAACATAAGCTAAAGCATGTTGTTCTTTTCTTGCTCAAATACACCTTTTCTTCTTTCTTTTTTTCCATCCAGATTGTCATTGCTCGGCGGAGTGATATGTTGGTGATGTCTAGTGAAGGTCCTCTTGGTGCTTACGTGAATCCACTTGGTTATGTACATGAGATAATGACACTCCAGAAAGCAAATGGGCTAGCACTTATAGGGCGAGCCACTGCAGAGTACAGCTGGTTTCCTGGGTATGGACTCAGCTTCTATCTATGACCTTTTAATTTTCTTAAATAATCTATTGCACGATTTTTTCTTGTTGATCTGGTGACCTTTTATACTATGAACAACACACTTGTGTCCTAGGAAGCCTCCAGTTTTTAGTTAGTGTAAGAAATCAACTCGGTGAAGTTTATTTTATGGATCATGTTCTTCATTTATTTCAAAAAACTCCATTACACTTTGATGATACTTAATATCTGCATGTATGGATAATAATTTGGCCAGGAGTCATTTAAACCAGTTTCTTTGTTATGGGCTGATGAGCTGGGTCCTCAGCTGATGTACTCCATTATAAGGTTTCTTTGTATGCTTTCTTTTATACATCTCTAGGAGTAGATAGTGGTGTCTGAGGCAGTGGGGCCACTAAATGGGGCCTGTACAAAAAAAAGGTCCTGGCTTTTAATTTTGAATGGAGGTGATAAACATTCCATGCCTTTATTACAAAGCTCCTTCATAACAGCATCGTAATAACTTATTTTAGTTTCAATGGTTTATGTTGTTTCTGAGAGTAAACCATTGGTGGTGAGAAGAGTAGTGCATTGGTAAGAATAGATGAGCAAAGACAACCCTGAGTTAGTTGCTGCATCTGGCACACAGTTACATGGTTTCCTAAATCTCGTGTGTCGGGCTGCTGTTTCTGCTAATTATGATGCAACTTGGCGCTAATAGAAGGAACTGATTGTGATCATCTAAGGACTGATTGGTTGATATGCCAAATAATGCAGTTATGCCTGGACAGTTGCGGAATGTGCCTCCTGTGAGATCCAAATGGGCTGGCTTTTTACTGCCACGAAGAAGAAGTTGAAGCCTCAATCGTTTTGGGGGATACGGAGTTCCCAGGTTGCTGGTGATACATGCTAGGACCAGATTTTCAACTGTTGTCTTTTGTATCTGTTCATAAGCATGTAATGAGCTTTACCTGTAAGTAGGATGAATCCCTTTCTTCAAAATGTATTTCACCATTCTTTCCATTGATAACAGAGTAGCTGTATAGCCTGGCTAGCGCATGCCAATCGATAACCGGCTTTGTTCTTCAATCAAGCTGGATTTCAGTGGTTGTAGATGTTGCAGGCTTTATACTACACATATTGATGCTAGGACTCGTTGGAAAATCCTGACTGAAAACGTGTTTGATGGATTGGAATTTACAATCGCAAGGGTCTGTTTGGACTCTGAGATGTTATGTTATTCTTTCATAAAGTTTATTTATGTTAATCCTAGACATTTCCAATCTGAATTCAACTAGCATGAATGTGAATTCAGGAGTATTGTTTTGTAGCTGTTGGGTTGATGGAACACACCATTTTCTTTCTTAGACTTAGTAATTCATTTCACATCTTGTAATTAGAGCATCATTAAAAAAAGAAAAAAACATTTTCCATAAAAAAATAGGTCCACAGTTAAGACAAGAACCATAAACAATAATGCCATCATTGTCGTGTTATCGACTATATATATATAACAATAAGGGTTGCTAGCTAAAGTTTGGGTTAACCCTCGTCTTTTCATGTTTCATTGAAATTCATACATTAAAATAATTTAAAAATATAAAAATATTAATTTTTTTAAAAAAAATTTAAAACATAAAAATAAATAAAAAAAACAATGATAGCTGGATCACAGCACAGGATCTCACGTAGAGTGCTTTGGTGAACAAAAGAAACGTTCTTGTGACTGCAGGGATGATTTCCGCTCAGCCATTTTTGGGTTGCCTTGTCTGGTTTGCCTCCCCTTCACAATCCAACGCCATTTCAATGCCATCTGCAGTTAAAAACATATAATGAAAAAATGTCGCCTAGAAATCAAGGCGGGAAAAAAAAAATGAAAATCAGACCACATTCTTTGGCGTTCCTAGGGTTTGATCTCCGTTGTTTGCTTGAGCTTCTACAAGCTATTTCTTCGTCGTTTATTATTATTTTTTATATAAATAGAAAAAGCAAGCAACTAGGCCTAAAGACAAAGCTAAGATGTTCGAGGCTGGGCTTGCAGTTGCATATGGCATTTTTATTCTATCGACCAAGCACATATAGCCACCTAGGCCCAGCACCCCAGCTTGTGTTTTTTAACCCATATAGACTCTCTTTTTTTCATATTAAACTTCATTAAAATAAATAACTTTAAAATATATTAAAAATTGTCATTTTTTAAATGATATTCCAGTTGTATTTAGAATTTTTTCCTATAAAATTACCGAGTTTTTACCCTTTATTGTTTGTCTTTGTTTTTTTTCCAAGTTTTATTTGTTATCTTTTTTATTATTGTTGAATGGTTAAATAAAAAAATAAACTTAAGAAGTTTTGGAGTATTTTTTTTTAATATATTAACAACATGATAATTAAAACATTATTTTTTTTATTAAAATATAATTTTATGATCTTGATAACTTTTTACTAATGAAAAATAAATAGTTTGATAAACAAAATTCTCATAAAAAACACCAACATGTAACAGCAAGATAAAAATAATAAAAAAGATATTTAAATAAAAAATATTTTCTTATTATTATTTCAGACTATTAAGAATCTTTTATATATTTATTTATCTATCTTATAAAAATACAAAAGACTTATCAGGATGATATTATTTAAAAAAAATTTAAAAAAAATTAGCTTTAAATTAATTATTTTTTATTTTTATTATTTTGATATACTGATATTAAAATTAAATTTTAAAAAATAAAAAAATTAATATATTTTCAAACAAAAAAAATACTTTAAAAAACAATATCTACAGCACCCATGCATAAAATCTTTGCTGTCAATCATCTTCCCGGACAAATTTAAATAAGCAACAAGGTATTTTTATGACAAATTGAAGTTTTTTGGAATCCAAATTGAACCCCAAGAAATTGGAGGGGTGAGTGTGAATTTGTGGGATCCTCTCAAGTATAGCCTCCACATCTGCAATATCTCTTTCAAGGCATTTCATCAAACAAACTGAATCATAGAGTCCAAACAAGTATACTGTCATCTAGATCCGTCACTGCAATTGCAACAAGAACAAGTTCTCCACGACCAATCTTGATTGCCAAAGCAAGAAATTGCAAGCCCGACTCCAAACTCCTAATACAGGCAGTTAAATAGCAACAAAACTATGTTGAAAAACTGGATCTCTTGGATTTCTCGATTCAACTTAGCGAAAGTCAAAATTAAAGCAATGTAAGTCTCCACATTGGGTGGGTATTCACTTTAAGTTTTAGAATTTGCCAAGCAAAAACAACAAATCCCAACTTAAGATAAGCTGCAATGACAGCATACCAAGATGGATTTCCTCTTGAAGTTGTAGATGGAAGCATGTGGGGCCAGGGGCGGAGCTACAACGGGAATTAAGGGGGCAATTGCCCCCTTAATTCTTTTTTTTTTTTTTAATTTGTTTTATATTAAAATTTTAATATAATAATTTAACAAGCTTTTTTTTTAATTATTGTTCATACATCCTTTTTCTTCTACATTTTTTTTAATTCTAAACTATCAATTAATTAAGTAATCTTTTATACTTTATGCTTAATGTTTTAGGTAAGTTTACTTTATTTTTTCTATTTATTTCATTATTTAATTTTAGTTTTATTCCTTAATAATATGATAATTTATTAATTTTCTAAATTAATATGTATGTATAGTATAATATTATATACATATGAATATGAATTGAAATGAGTTTTGATGAATTAATATGTATTTTATTATAAATTTTATATGAAAAATGATGATAATCAATGTACTAGTAATTAAAAATAAATTACTGAATAACTAAAAAACTTAGGGATATAATAAAAAAAATATATTAATATTTATATTTAACTCACTTGTGTAAAATAAAAAATTAATAAATAATTATTGTCAATAATTTTATTAGTCTCTAAAAGATTTAGAAATAGATAAATGAAATAGATAAATGAAAGTTTCATGATATATATTAAGAAAGAATATCTTTAATGAAATTAATAATAAAATTATTATTAAGTAATTTTAAAATATAAAAAATTTTAAAAAATAATTATAATGTAAGTTTTTTTATTCTAAAAATAATTTTAAATTAATTTTATTTAACATTAGTTAAAAGCATGTATTTCAAATTGATTTCATGGCTCCACCATTACGTGGGGCTCAAGATTTTAGTGTTCAGAGGGAGAAGGGTGTGAGCATAGAAGAAGCTGAGAGGTTCATAAGGAGAAATGACAGCAATGATGGTGGTGGTTGGGTTTAAAGAGAGTGAAAATAATGATGGAGGCAATCGGCTGGGTGGTTGTGGGTGAAGATCAGAGGATGAAATTGAAATCTTTAAAGAAAATAAAACCAGAAGTAATAAAGGACCTTCGCCTCTCCTGAACTCCAAAAATGCTTAAAAAAAGGGAACGTAATGATATTAAAATCCAAAAAATAAAAATGATGTTTTTATTCAGCACCATTGCAACTCAAACTAGCCTAGAACAATAGGACTATCTCAAAAAAAAAAAAAAAACCCAGTAGAATTGGAACTCTCTGTGCTTGAGATTTTATATAATAGAAACATGAAAGATCAGATAGAAAGTAGAAGATGGCTCCGAGCGAATTGCTGGTTGCAAGATGCATAACTCTTTTATAGGTTTAACGATAGCTTCGGTAGAGTGGGCTGTACATGCAGCTCTCTGCATATTTGACGAGATCTTTGGGACGAGGGAGACGAGATGCCAGACCTGTAAAGCAGTTACGTAAGCCTAATTAGTAATGCAGGACATTGCAAGTATGAAAGAGCTTCTCGACCAGAAAGAAGCTTACCGAGTTCATATGCTTTAGCAGCAACCTTAGCAGCGATGTTGGCTGATATCTTCCGAATGTTGGAAAATGGTGGGTAAATTAGCACCTTGTCAAGATTTTCTTGTTTTACTTGTTCAGCCAAAGCTTCAGCTGTTGCAAAAAGAATTAGCATGTGTCAAACCATGATGGACCTAGCCTTGTTTCTTAGTTCTTACAGATTTTTTTGTGCAGATTTTTAGACTTTAGTGCCCAAATGATATGCAATGATCCTACACAGAACTTGTAATTTGTGCACATAAGATTTAACTCAACAGTCCATGATACTTACAAGCTGCCAGAAGCATGTCATCATGCACACGAATTGCACCGGAGATGACCAAACCCAATCCAAATCCAGGGAAAATATAAGCATTGTTTGCCTGGATAATTTGAAGAAGCAAGCCACCAGTTGTAGTAAATTGCTAGTAAAGAGAACGATTTCTAGTAACAACAGGTAAAAAGGTTAAAACCTGGCCAGGCACAAAAACTCTGCTGTTATATTCAACAGGATCAAATGGGCTTCCGCTGGCAAAGATTGCACGACCCTGCAAGTTGGAAAACATATAGTAATCAAGAAATGAAGCAAACCAGATGAAACATTATGGGGGGAAAGCAGAAATGGTTTTCTACCTCGCTCCATGTATAAGCTTCTTCAGCTGTACATTCAGATTGTGAGGTAGGATTGGAGAGAGCAAGAATTAGCGGTTTCTGCATACCAATAATTGAGACTACGGTCAGATAAACAATGTTGATGGACGAGCATGCGTGTGCGTGCATGTGAGTGTGTCTGTGTGTGTGGGTGTGAGAGAGAGAACCTCGTTAATTGATGCCATGGCCTCAACCACCTCCTTGGTAAATGTTTTCCCAACTCCTGATGATCCTATCAAAACTGTTGGCTTGATTGCCTACGAAGATCAGAGAGTACGGTAAGATTTCAGGAAAATGATTTGAATGGCGCGGCGCCCTTAATTTGAATCCGCAACCTAAAAGTTTTAACACCTTAACAGCATCTAAGAGCCCTTTGATAGGCTCATGGTCATGAGCCCATGGTTTCTTGAAGTGTTGAAGTGACCCCTTACGGGAGCTAACTATCAGTCCCTGTAACATAGCAAGACCAAATGTTAGTACAACTGTACAAGGAAAAGGATCCAAGGCGAAATGTCAGCACAAGCTGAGGACTTCGAGCACTTTCTCACTACCTTTGAGTCTACAAGCCAAATCTTTTTGCGGGTCTCTTCAAGTGGAGCATTAGTCTGAAGGAAACAGCATTGGATTAACCCCATAAAGGTTAGCAAATGGAAGCAGATAATAAAAACGTTGAACCAGATGAACAGCTTATCGATACCTGTTTCGATATCTCAAGAGCGATAAGCTCAGCTATACCAGTTCCAGCCTGCAACACCCAGAAGAAAAGAAGTACGAATACAGTGGGAAAAAAGGGATAAAAAAAAAGAGAGAGCGTAGATGAAGAAATGGCTTAATAAACAAGCACAGCCATTATGCAATAGACTGATAAGTACAAACAAAAGGAAAGCTTTAACACATGGTTTCAGAGCCTGACCTCTCCAGCACCCAGGAATAAGAATGTATGATCGGCCAAGGTTCCACCAACCACTTTCAAAGCTGCAAGAAGCCCTGCTAACACCACAGATGCAGTGCCCTTCAATAAATGAAACCATTTGCAGTTAGAGAAATTCCATTGAGGAGAAAACAGATTGCTAGCAAGCAAACTTCTTTGACATGTTACCTGTATGTCATCGTTGAAGACAAGATGAGTTGGGCTGTATTTTGCCAGTAGCTCGAATGCATTGTGATTTGCAAAATCTTCAAACTGAAAAAGGAAGCTCGTATCATTCAAAGAACAGAGTTAAGTGCTGAAAACTCTGACATCAAGCAACTGTTTGTGGTTTTTACCTGTACAATGACCTTTTCCCCATAGTTCTTCTTAACTGCAGTCATGAACTCATCAAGAAGCTCTGCATATTCCTAAACCACAGCAGATAGCAAAACACAGATCTTCAGACTCGGAATGATTTAAAATCTAGAAAAGAAAAGGGAAAGCAAAGAGGAAGGATCAGTCCAATGGAAATGGAAGAAAGTAAATTTACTCCACCTGTCCAGTTGCCCTCCTCTGTCTAAGCCCAATGTAGAACTCATCATTCAACAACTTGCCATTGTTTGTGCCAACATCAATTGTTACTGGCAAGCACTGCATATATTGAATACAGGTGGAAGGGCTTAGTATCTAAAATAGCGAGGGACAATTTATAGCTTCAAAATCAATTATACAGGTCGTTAGATTATGTCAAAGCTTACCGCAGAGGGACGTAATCCTCCTAGTGCGGTATACAGAGAGAGTTTTCCCACCGGAATCCCCATTCCCTAAAAAATGTAAAACAATTGCATGAACAAAATTAACAACGATCCACTCGTAGAGAGATGAGGAGTGGCCTGCACGTCCAATTTTCAAATGAATATGTGATCAATACCTGGCAGCCAAGATCCCCGAGCCCCAAGATACGCTCACCATCAGTCACGACAATTACTTGGATACCTCTCTCCGGCCAATTCTTCAATACTTCAAGAATCTTTCCCCTGAAGAATTCAGTTTTCAGTAAATACTTGCAAGCTATACATGAAAATATAAGGCAATCGGATGGTCCTACTTCTCTTTCAAACTGATGTAAAGACCCTGAGGGCGTCTGAAAATGGTCCCGTATTTCTGACAAGCCTCGCCAACAGTGGGAGTGTATACAACTGGCAATAGTTCCTCCACATTATCGATCAAAAGCTTGTAAAACAACCTTTCATTCCTCTCCTGAAGATCCATCATGGCCATGTATCGTTGCAGAGGAACTTCATACTGACGTAGGATGTGCATCAGCTTTTTCTCCTAATAATCGAAGTTCATGGACTAATTAAGCTTGGGACACAGAAATTTAAACATTTGGAATTACAACTATGAGGAATGTCACTCAAGTCAAGAGATAACCTGGAGTTCCTGAGTCAGGAGAGCTGGGGGCAAAAGGCCACGCAAGTAATGTGCATCCCTTTCATCCACAGTGAAGGCAAGCCCCTTGTTGTGGCGTGGATCCCTCAACAAAGTATATCCACTGTAACATAACAAAAAAACAATACTCAACGTGACCAAACAAAAACTCAATTTCTGCAAATTTTAGAAGCATGAACTGATCAGCAAAACCAGCAGCAAATGGTTTCTTAGGTCAAACTATTTCAGGTGCTTCAGAAAAGGATAATTTTCTTGTCTTCAACCAAAAGCAATAAATCCTTGGAAAAACATAGAACCAAATTTTGCTTGATACATGATTTAGCAAAGGAGACCACAGCCTGAGCAACATTAGAAAACTCCATAATGTAGTGTCTAAAAATAACATGGGGCAGTTATAAATAGAACGAGACAAGAATAAAACAAACAATCAAGAACTGAAATGATCTTTCCGCTCACCAAGAAACAGAGGCAGTCCATGGAGTTATAAGCTGTTCCTCCATGGAAATATCTTCACCATTCGTTTTCTCCACTCCGTTCATCATTGTTCTTCTCTCCAGTAAAGTCCAAACCTTTCTTCCTCCTCCTCTACCAAGAACCACTCTCTGCAAATAACAAGAAAATCCCACTACAAAATCACAACCCTTTCTTGTTTTGTATAGCAAGAAACAAAGGCCACTCTTATAGGCTTAAAGCCCATAGATTTCTACGCTTTCCAAAAGTGTTTTAAGAAAATGGAAAGTTGAAAATAACCAAGGTTAGTTTCAATGTCAAGTAGGAGAGCGTGGACTAGACACGTGGATAATTCGATCAAAAGAAATCTGTATGATTTAATGTTTTATCAGAGCTGTCTTCGTTGGAAAGTCATACAGAATGTGAACATAATGAGCACTGAGCAGTGGCTATGGTCATTGACTGAGGTGGTGGGTTTGTGGGATTCTTTGCTTATTACTAATTACTATATGCTAGTAAATTCGTTCAAGCTATTTTTTTTCCTGAACTTCAAAAAATTATCAAGTATAATTTTTTTAATTATGTTATTAAATTTAATTAATTTGATCTTAAAATTTATTAATTTAATTTTTCATTTTACATAAATCTCAAATTAAATCATTAAAAAAATAATTAGAAAAATTAAAAGACTATAAACTAAAAAACAAATATTAGATTTGATGAATAAACTCACTGAACCCGTAAATAAAATAACTCAGATTAATAATATGTTTTTAAAAAAAATTATTATTTATTTAACTATATAATAATAAAAATAAATAATCATAAAATAAAGCATCGAATCAATACTAAGATTTTAAAAACAAATTATGATAATCTTATAAAAAATAAAATAAAATAATTTATAAAATTTAATTCTCAAGTAGTATATTAAAGAATAAAACTAAAAAAAAACTATATATAAAAAAATTATATATGTCAATAACCCTATGAACTTTATCAAAAGTTAATAACATGTTTTTTTTTAAATTATTTTTTTAATTATATGATAAAAATTTAAACAATCACAAGTTTAATCATAAAAAATAAAATCTTAGTAAACCACAAACAAGAGCAACTAAACTTACTTCATCAAACTCACAAACTAAATTATTAATTTTACAAAATTTAATAATTTAGTTTTTTTAATTATTTTTATTTAACTATTTTTTAAAATAAAACATACAACAATTTAATAATAATTTTTTGATATCAATTTAATAAAGTAATGTTTTTTATACTACAACAATTATATAAAAAAAAATAAAAAATTATTTACTTTAAACTTTCATAAATACATTTCATAAAAACTAAATTAAAAAAAAAACAATAACTAAAGAATTGTTTAAAAAAAAAACATCAACACTGTAGTGGTAATGGTAATGGAGAAACAATATTTTTATAATATTGCATGGTACCAGAAAAGCGTGCCTCTTTGGTGCTGAAATCATATTGCAGGAACGTGAAACGGCCAGATAAGACAGTGACAGGCACAGAAACTCTACGGTTGCCGCGTTTTTCTGGTTGAGAGAGGGAGTGTGTGTCTACTTGGGTAATGATTACGCGTCAACATGCCTTTGGTTAAGAAACCAGATGCTCGAGATAAATTTGATTGTCATTTATTTTTATTTTTATTTTTATTTATTGATTGTTTATGATTTTTAAATTTATATTTTTAATCTTGATTTTTCTTAAATAAATTTAATGGTAAAAAATATTCATACAAAATAAGTCTCCAAGATTATTAAATGAGTGATATCTTTGAAATTTTAAATAGTTTATTAGAAGGGTAAAGTTTATGGGGAAAATTATTGAATTTTCCATTTAATTTATTCTTTTTTTTTAATATATACAAAAACTTCAGTCATTCTTCCTAAAACTATGATAATTTTGGATATATATATATATATATATATATATATATAATTTTGGATTTATCATGTTTATCCCTTCCATTCTATGTGCTGAAGCAAACAGTATTTCATAATCCATGCCCTCAATTCACAGTATGATCGAAGTTTCAAGTTTTTGAAAGAAATAATATTGGAAGAGTATTTTATACAATTCCTTTAAGCTAAGAATGATCTTGACACTTACTCATAAAACCTCTTATTTGCAATTTATGTCTCTTTTTTTTTTTAAAAAAAAAAAAGCTGTTTATTTTTATATTTTAAAAGTAATTTTAAAAACATTTAATTTTTTTTAATTCCATCCAATTAATATATTTTTAATATATTAAAATTATTTTAATATACTGATATTAAAAATAATTTTTAAAAAATAAAAAATTATTTATATATATTTTAATATAAAAACTTATTTTAAACATAATCATAACAACACTAATAAATAAGCTGTAATCACAGTTCCTTGTGATTCCGATGAAAAGCAGCTCTAAATTGCGGTGGGCTCTAAACCATGGATCGATAACATTCAGTGTACCATGCTTTTGTGCTGTGTGATGAGGTTATTACACGCAAACTCATTTTGCTAAAGGAGATTACTATTTCGCCCACTCACATGTACCTTTAGATTTTCGTATTACTATTTTGCGTTTTGATGGCAAAATCATTTAGCTATGGTTGAGGGATAAATAGGTCTTCTTCTAGTGGATTTATTAGCTCTTACAAAAATAAACGGGTCAACTAGTTTTTTTATTATACAGTATAATTATTTTGTTATTTATTTTATTTTTTTAATTTATGTAGAGTGTCCGGGCCAGTTTATATGCATCACGACTAATCCTCACAGCCCACTGAACATCCTGCAATTCCAGTGAGCAGGTAAGACATCGTGGGGGTGACAGGCGTGCACGGTAAGGCTCGAACCCAGGTGCAGAGGAAGGAGACAAGTCGCTTCCACCACCAGGCTAAAACCTTACTTGTTATTTATTATTCTTGAAAGCAAAAAACATTACCTTTAATTAAAGGATTTTTTAATCTTTGATTTAATTTTAAAACATTTAAGTTATCTATTGCTTTTAGAATTTAAAAAGCTTTGCCTTAAGGGTTTTTTTTATCTTTTATATTTAGTTATTTAATAGTTATTAGATGTTATTTAAAAAAATAACTGGAAGCACATAAATAATCCACGGGGTTTAGATTGTGCACGTGGCAATGTCTAATAACAAAAACCTTGCTTTCATAATAGTATTCAAAATATAGACAAGGGTAGTGCATAATTGTTATACTTGTGACTTTTTGTTTTTTCATCTTCCCTTGATTTTCATGTTAGTCTTTAACAAAGTCAAATCAACTCCTAAGATTTGTTATTTTGAGATTTCCTTTTTATTCTCTTTATCATAATTTTTTATTTAAAAAATTAAGGTTTTTTTTTCAATTTTATCCCTAGTAAATTTTTTTTATTTGTCAGATTTAGTTTTTATTTAAGATGATTTTTTATTATTTTTTATTTATAATCTCATCTTTTTTTAGTTTTTTTTCCTATAGAATCTAATCTTTTTGTTAATCATGCAAGATTGTTTTAGATTGATTTTTTTTATTATTATCTCATCCTATAATATTTAACTGGTTGAGTGTTTAGCTTTTTAGTTGTGTCTGAATTTATAATTTAATAAATTATAAATTTAAAAAATTAACTTCGATTTATGAAATTGACATAAATGTTTTTTCTTTTTTCAAGCCTTTTGTTTTTATCCTCCATAATGTGGTTATTTTTTCATTCACTTTCTATGAGAGTTTTTTGTTGTTTTGGAAATAACATGGATTACCTTATTTTTTTTAATCTTTTTTAAATTTAGATTTTTTAAAAAAAAATTTTAAAATTAAATTAAATTAATTAATTTAATCCTCCAACATTTAATTCTTCAAATGTTGGGTTTCTAGGCTAAGTCCAAGTTGATAATTCAACGAATTGCGGGTTTGAAAGTTTAACTTATATTTAAAAGGTTCACTTAGGCTTGTTTATGTTTTTTCTCCTTTTTTTTTTAATTTTTTTGGTAATTTTATCCTCCAACATTATTTTTATTCATTTTCTATGTGATTTATTTTTCTTTTTAAAATATTAAGGGTTGCCTTAAGTTTTTTTTGTCTTTGTTAAATTTAGCTTTTTTAAGAGTAATTTGTTTCTCTAATTAAGTTTTTTATTAATTTCATCCCTTAACGTTTAATTAGATAAATGTTAATTTTTTTTTTATTTTAGCTTAGATTTACAATTAAACCGGTTACATGTTTGAGAGATATATCTAAATTTATAAGGTTCATTTTGGATTGCTTGATATTTTTTTTTTTATTTTTTCCACTAACATTTTATTTTTTTAATTGTTTTCCATGAGATTTTTATGTGATTTTAAAAGTAACAAGGATTAATTTAGATTTTTTTCAATATTTATTATATTTATTTTTTAAAATTTTTTTAATTAAATTAATTGCATGAGATATTTGTTTAATGATTTTTTTGTTTGTTTTTTGGGTTAGTACTTTGACAATATATATAACCTCTTTGAGTTATTAAATTTTTACCATTTCTTCTGAAACATTGATGTTATATGAATATTCTGTTTTGCAATTGAGAAAAATTAACCTAGTTGACAGCATAATCTAGTTTTTTAACTAATTCTATACTCTAGTGGTATTCTCCACCAAATTTTCTTATACTAATTTATATAGAATGATGAAAAAGAAAACGAAAGATTAAAGAGAAAACATAGATAAAATTTTCCGTTCATTTTATGGTTTTTTTATATAAAAAAAACATATAGAAATGACTTTTTATTTTGACAAAAAAGTACTCTAGCATCCCATATAATTGCTCCCTTAAAAACTTTAAATAAATAGATAAAAAGTCATTTTGGTAGTTTTGCTTTTTTGCTTTCCATATAGATCTTCCTCCTAGATGCACTCGTAATTTTCGTCGCTATGGACATAGGGAATTCTAATGTCATTGTCATGCCCTTGAGGCTTCAATACATTTTCTAGTTTCCTACTTGCTATTGGAAAAGGTACCCACTGGTCTTCAATCTTTAATGCCTGAGTAGGTGAATGAAAAACCAGATTTTCAAATTTTTCTTGGGGGTCCTTCAAGAAAAAGATAAAAATTATGTTCTAAGTGATCACATGATTTGGTGAGACAGAACCTCTTTGAATTCAATATGAAGCCACTATAGTTTTTATTAGATTATTGATTTATGCTTCGTCATGAGAGTCGGGTTAATTTCTTTTAAAACATGAAATAAATGTTTAGATATTTTCAATGTTTTTTTAAGAAAAAAAATTATATAAAAGTTGATTTAATATAAACTGGTTGAATATACAAATCCAAAAACAATTTTATAATACTTGTAAGCACATAGTTTGACTAAGAATATTTAAGATAACATATATTTTTTTTAATATTAAAATAACAATATATTAAATTGATTTGAGTCGATTTAGATTAACATGTTAAATTTACAATCCGGGTTACGAGATTATAATAACATCTTAAAAAGCAAATCAAAATAAATCATGAAACCTAATTCTCAATCAAACCAATATTAAAGAATGAAATTGAAGAAAAAATTAAAAAACAACCCGAGTTAATAAATCAAACTCGCGACTTGAGTCATAAGAATGAGATAACCTTATGAAAACCAAATCAATTAAAAAAAAATGTAAAGAACTATCAGAACCAATCCATAAAACCCATTACCCAGTCATCAAACCGAGATAACTTAATAGAAAAAAATTAAAAAAATAACCTGATTTAACTAGGATTAACCTCCTAAATCCAGGATTTTGATCATGATATTAAAATAACCCTATAAATAGCAAATCAAAATATATTATGAAACTCAATTCTTAATTGCTTATGTTGGATCCAATGTTGAATAATGAAATATGTAAAAACTTTAATTGAAAAAATGATACAAAAAATAAGTCAAGTGAATCCGAGTTAACTTGTTACCATTATTAATGGATCATGAGGCCGAGATAACCTAATAAAACACAAATCAAAACAAATCATAAAACCTAATTTCCAATTAAGTATAATATTAAATGATGAAATTAAAAAAAAAGGAAGAAGAAAAAAATCAAGTCAATTGGGTTAATCAACTAAACCTGCGATCTAGAACCTGGGTCATGAGATGAGGATGAACCAATAAAAATAAAATTCAATGTTGAAGGATTCATGAACTAGAGAAAACCTCTTAAAAATAATAAAAAAAAAACAACAACCCGATTTAACTGTAGTTAAAATACCAAAACCAATGACATTCATCATAAAACCAATATATCTTTATAGAAAGTAAATTAAAACAAATTATAAAGTTGAATTTCCAACTAATCCAATGTTAAATAATTAAATCGGAGAAAAGATTGATTAAAAATAAAACAAAAAAATAACTTGAGTTTACTCGGATTAACCTTGTAAGCATTATTCTCGAGTCATGAGGCCAAAATAACATAATAGTACATAAATAAAATAAATTATAAAGTTTAAATCTCAATTAATATAATATTAAAGGATAAAATTAAAAAAATTAATTAAAAAACCTAGTAAACTTATTAAATTAACTATCCGTATTATGAAAGTGTGATAACTCATTAAAAAACAAATTTAATATTAAAAAATAAATTGAAAAAACAATAATTGAAAAAAAAATATTTCAATGAATAATATTTTAATATCCTCTTTTTAATTTATAGTTAATTAAAAAGAAGTAAAATACTATTTTAATGATATATATCATTAAACAAAACATTCGACTTGAAGAGAGGCTTTTTGCTGGCATTGGTAAGTCAAGCACCAGTTTCTATGGCGTTGTTCTCTATAGACTACAATCAAAAAGCAGTATTATTTTTCGAGTCAAACTCGAATATATAAAATATGAATAGATTTATGAAACATCCCATAGATTTATATGTTCGAAAGACGAAAACATAATTATATATACGTTGAAATCAAATAACAAAAAAAGTTGTTATAATCATTGAAAACACTTGAAAATTAATATAATGCACAAAATAATAAAATTAATCATTGAAAATTAAAATTAATATATGTTACTATCGTCAATTCAACAAAAGGTTGCCATTTCTTATTTGAAATTGACTTTCATCCATGTAAGATCCCTCTCATTTTAGACTAGTTTTAATAAATCTTGAATTTCCCACAAGCTCAATTGACCGAAGAGGTCAAAAGCACAAATTAGTCTACACAATAAATAAATAAAAAAAGCATATGATATCTAAATCATATTACCAACATTTGTAGTGAGAATACCTATGTTTGTTGAACCGTAGGACTCCTTTTTGTGATAATAACCTAATCACTTGACTATCTTCTTGACGATGAAGAGGGAGCGTGAAAATGTTTGGCATTAGGAATGCAATTTATTTATTTATTTATTTATTTTTACATAAATAAAAACTATTCTTTATATATATATATATATTAGTTGCTTGGCAACCCAAATGTGTGTTGACATTTGGGTTACTAGGTATCTAAAACATGAGTTAGATTTATAGTTACTAAAATTAGCATGATTTAATATATTTAATAACTTGATCAACCAATCTAAATATTATAAATAATATTTTTTTAAAATAATATTTTTTTAATAAAAAATAATTAATATTAATTAGCTTATAATTCCAATTATCTATTTTTTCTCTACTAAATGTATTTATTTGTTGTTGTTACAATATTTGAGAACATTTCCTCTTTTTTTTTTTGGTTTTTAAAAATGATCAAATCTAAGAAGGTAAAACCTCGTTTGTTTTATGAAAAGTGAAAACAATTTTTTAAATTTTTTAATATTTTTTTATCATCAGAAAAATTAGTAAATAAATAATATTTTTCAATCTAAAAAATTTTTAATTTGGTTTTCATAAAAGTGCTTTTTATTTTTATTTTGAATGTAATACACTTTATAGAAGTTGTGAAAAATTTAAAAATATCATATTATTTGTTAATTATATCAAATTTAATCTTTAAATTTTTGATTGCTATGTATTTTTTTTTAAAATATTTTTTTTTCAATTTCATTCTTTGGAATTTGATTTTTAAATTAAATTTGGTCCTTATTTTTATAATTTTATTTACCTTTTATCTTATCATTTTTTAATTGAAATTTTATCTTATCATTTTTTAATTGAAATTTTTTATCTATCAAATTTGGTTCTCCTTATTTTGATTTTTATTTATTTTATTTGATATAATTTATAAAATTATTATTATTATTATTTTAATTTCATCATCTTTTAATTTTTTTTAATTGTTAGATTTGATCTATATTATTTATTTTATTTGATATAATTTATGAAATTATATTTTTTTTCAATTACATTCTCATTCAATATTTTAATTTGTATGATTTGTTTTTTTTATTTTTTTAATAAAATTGAAAAAATAAAATATTAATAAGTTATTTTTCAACTTATTTTTTATAATATAACCAAACACAAGAAAATATTTTCCGCCTTATTTTTAATAATACTATCAAATATAAAAAAATAATTTAATTTTATGAAATTTATTTACTATTTTTAAAAAAATACTTTTATGTAAATAAAATTGTAAATAAACGATAATATTTTTAAACTTGTCTTGAGTTCATGTCTAAAACCCTTTATATGCCAATTTGAGCCCATTATAACTTGGGCCTTGTCGTTATGATCCAATCATGAAACTGTGAACATAGGTTTATAATATGACATTAGGTTTCTAGTTCCCACCTTTCTGTCATTATGCCGCATTTTGCTAAGATTGCAGGATCCAAAATATTTGTAACGCACAGGAAAAAAAAAATATGTTGTGAATATTTTTAAGTATATATTTTTTATTTATTTATGAGTTGATAGGTTTATACATATATTTAATTAAATTAATTAACAATGAGATTTACCCATAAATATTAAAAAAATATTAACATTAACTAAAGACTAAGTTAAAAATTATGAAATATATACATATTATGATATCTAATATTATATTATTGAGATCTTTCCAAAAAAAAAAATATATTTTGCATGTCGTATATGTACGACGTCGTGATAATCATCTACTCAAAATTTGTTTTGTATGTATAGACAGATGTGTAGTCTATTTTGGTAAGATATAGAGAAAAAATGAATTTTTATCTCTTATAAATAAAATATAAAATGAAAGTTGTCATCTAGTATTCTAATTACTAGGAACCGTAAGTAGTCTTAGAGATGAGGTACGAAGACTGATTGTATAAAGAAAATATATTAGCATCCTAACTACACTCTACCGAAAGTAAACTGTATTGTTTTATTATATGATAAAATCGAAAGTCTTATTGTGCTTTCTAATTATGGGTCTATTTAAGGTTTAAGAAAAGTCCTTCTTTGTAAGGAGATTCTTATATTATCGTGTAAGAACCTAATTGTTCTATGTAGTAAAAAAATCTTTTTAATATTGAGAATATATTTTACATATAAATTTGTAATCCCTGATTCTAAAAGAAAAGAAAACAAAATATTTGTTTTTTTTTTTGAAATTTTGGTCAATGTTCTCTTAATTTTAATAAACTAGTTATTAAAGCTAAAATGCATGCTAAATTATTTTTTTTGGTGTATGAAAAAAACACAATATGATTTTTTTAACCTCGAGACACTTAGCCATATGAAAAAAAAATATTTTTTTCAATTTTGTTTTGTATTTTTGGAAGTTTTGATGAAAACTAGGTATTTTAATATTGGATTTGTATTTTTACAACATAAAAATACTACCTAATATTCATCAAAATGACATAAAAATTGCACAATAAAATTGTAAAATTCTAAAAAAATATTTTTAATTTTTTTTAACGGGCTGGATCAAACCCAATATATAGGTTGGGCTAGACTTGGCGCAACTACATAGGCTAGACTCAACCCAGCCCGTGGGAACAGTGCCCTTCACTGTTCAAATGTTACGTGAATAGTGGTAAGGATAAAGGGATGAAGTAGGTGAAAAACAGAAGGGGAGAATGGCTGACCACAGTGTTGCTGCTATTGGCGGAGCTGCTGAAGGCGACAAATAGCGGCACTAGTGGTGGCAATGGCGATTTATGGTGGTTGGCGGTGTGGTGGCAGCTTCCTCCCCTGTTTTTTTTCCTTCTTCCTTCTTCTCTTTTTTCCTTCTCATTTTTTTCCTGTCTTCCCCCCTCCTCATTCATGCTTTCTCTCTTCTCCTCTCCTCTCTTCTGCTCCTATTATTCTGTTCTTTTTTATTTCTTGTTCTGCCCCTTATTTTTACCTGTGCAGCCGTCTCAGCTACATCTCTCCAACACGTGGAAAGTGATCAATGTCTTTTTGAAAGGATTGATGACGGTGACAAAGGAAAGAGAAAAAAGCTCTACTTCTTCCCCTGCTTCGCGCATTTAGGGAAGGAAGAAGACATACAATGCCTTCAAAATGACATCATTTCAGACTTTTTTTATATAAACAAAGCATGAAACGATGTTGTTTTGGTCCAAACGCGCCATTTCATTAAAAAAAAGGACAACAAAACGTATTAAAGTTTACAGTGGTTCTCAATTTGTAATTTGTTTAATCAAGTCCTAAATTGCAATTTTAATTTAAAAATCAATGCAATTTATATAATTGGATTTTTAATTGAGTAATAAACTTCTAATTTCTTCAATTGGACCCTCGATCCACTTTTAATTACAGCTTCTCTATTTAAGCACCCTTTTCATTTTGGTTTTTGGTTTTTGGTTTTGGATTTCTTTAATTAAATCTCTAATTGGCCATCAAACTCCAATATTTATGCAATGCAATTAAACCCCTGATTTGATCAAATTAACTCCAAAAAATTATAATTTGATCGAGAACTTTAATTTCTTTCAATTAACGCTTAAATTGACTCCAAAATCATTTTTTTTTGCAATCAAACTCTCCATAAATTCAATTAAACTTTCAATAAAATTTAATTGAGTCCATAAACATTTAATTTTGGACTTTTCTTCCTTAAATTGAATTTTCTTTATCAACAAAGTTCTCATTAGTTAATAAAATACTGTCAAATTTTAATGTTTGTATTTTTTAATCTTCTTAACCAATTTTGGACCATTTTTAAGGCACTCTAACATCTTTTTTTCATTGTTTATATTTTATATTTTATTATTTTTTGAAGAGAGAAAAAAATATGAATTGAGGAATAACCAAAAAATAAGTTATAACATTACATGTGGTCTTCCTTTTTTTTGTGGAAAATTACAACAAACCTATTATAGTTTCTTTTTTCTTTTTTTACTTTGTCTTTGCATTTTGAAAAATTACATTTTACATCCTATACTTTAATAACTTTATAATGATTTACTTCCTAAACAAAATAAAAAAATGCTAGATTATTTACAATATTGTTATTATATTTTATTTAATTACTAGAAAACCCTTACAATATTAATATTACAATTTTATTATTAAACTAAAAAAACCCTACTCACCATGGCTAACTTATTTCTTTTCCTTTTGTTTTTCAATTTTGAATCTTCAGCAAGCTCATAAGAAATAAGTGACGCCATTATTGTTTTAATTTTTTTTTCCTTTTTCTTTTCAATTGCACAAAAAGCTTTGTCCATTCCAATAGTTTGAAATTCAAGTGAATAAGAAGTTTGTGAAGAGAAGGGAAGAATGCTTGAAGTAGGAAAGTTCCCATCTCCTAGCCATGCCTTGAAAATACGCAAAATCGGCAATTGAATCAATGCCTACCAAAATCCTCCTTGCATAGTTAATTAAAAAAAATAAGTTTTAAAATTTCAAAGTTCCAATCAAGATTTCAGCTCCACCCTTCTTTGAAAAATCAAGTTCCAATTGAAAATTTCAAAGTTCTAGAGGAATTACACACCGATTGTGAAAGAGATATTAATGAACACCTTAAAGTGTCTAAATCTGTGTACGTTGGATTGACATATAGTTTGGGTATTTGTGTTATTCTATTATATATGGGAGTAAATTTATTATTTTATCTATTAAAAATGATAACCGTAATTTTTTGAAACACATAGGTAAATTAAAAAACAATTAAATTATAAAAAAATCAATATAATAATTTATTAAAAAAAAACACATATAAAACATTGTTTGTTGTAAGAATTCTAACCACTGGTTAGAAAATTGGATTGGCTTTTTGGATAAAAAAGTTATTTTTCAACTTATTTTCATTAAAAAACACTTTATAAACATTCTTAAAATATTAATAAACTAATCTATATATTGAACAAAAAATTATAAAATTAAATTATAATTTTTTTCTCAATCCCAATCTACTTTTTTTTATCAAGATAAAGGCTCATAAAAACCTCAATGAAACTTTTTCATCTCAAATAAAAATTATTAATATCAAAATTGATATTTTTTTTTGAAATGTGGTTAACCAATAATTTTCTTTTTTATTCCTAATTTTTTGATGATTTTTTCAAATGTCTCTTAAATTAATAGATTGAAAAATAAACAAAATAAAATTTTGGACTAAAATTAAAATTCCTAAAACTAAGGGATTGTAAAAGGACAAATGAGAATGGGTGAATCAATAAATACTTTTTTCATGCATATTTGGGATTGGCTATGCAATTTTCTTCTATTTTTAAATTTATTTTTTATTTTCTAATTATGCCTTAATGCCACAAATTCAAACCAAATTATATTAAATAAGCAAGTAAGAGTTGTCTGCGTATTTTGAACAATACGTGCGATGCCTTCTAGTGACTATTAATATCTTTAAGATTTTTTTTGAAGCAGCATGTCACCCTCTATATAGTGAGGCGGTGCATGTTGACATCCATAACATGGAGGAACTTTGATAATAATTTTTCTTCTTCTTTTTTTTTTTCTCTCTCCATCTTAAAAGGTGTGTTAGATATGTAAGATTACAAAGTGGTTTTTAATCTTTTAATTGTATCAAATTTGATTTGTTTGTTTTTTAATTTCATCCCTTGACGTTTTATTTTTTATGTTTTTTAATCAAATTTGATCCTTATTTTTTTAATTCCTATTTATTTTGCTTTTAATATTTTTCTATTTTATTTTTCAATTTAATCCCTAATCATGTGATTTTAATTCTTTCTTTTGTTGAATTTGATTCTCATTTTTATGATTACAATTCCTTCTATTTTGAGTTCTCTTATTATTAATTTTTTGTGGTAATTTTATCTTTTATTGTTTAATTTCATTGATTTTTCATATCATAATCATATTTTTAAAACTCGGATCGAGAGTCAACCATTTTCATGTTCTAGGTTACAAGTTGGGTTGAATAACCAAGGTCACTGAAGTCAATCAAATTTTTTATTATACCAGAAGTAAAAATAACATTATTTTGATAAAAAAAATATGGCAAAAAAAATAATCAAAGGGGTGTTAACATGATTTTCTCCTAGTTAATTGTTTGATTTTTTATTTAGTTAAAAAGTATAAATGATATTCTTTTGATAAAAAAATAATGGAGAAAAAAAACTCATTCTGTTGATTTTTTTAATCCTTTTCTTGGTTTTTTTATTTTATTTCTTTTTTTGTCCAGATTTAGTCCTTATTTTTTTTATCATTTTCTTAATTTGTTTTTTTTTTCAATTTTGTCTCTTGATATTTTATTTCATTGTTTTATCTTATTTTGGTTATTGTTCTTTTAATTGCTCTTTTTTATCCTTTTTTTATAATTTTATTTTTTGATTAAGTCCCTCATTATTTTTTTCATCAGTTTTTATACCAGATTTGGTCCTTATTGTTTTTTTTCCTATCTGTTTTATTTTTTAATTTTTGATAGTTAAGAATTTTATTCAAGATTTGTTTTTGATCTTCAGTATGGTCATATCGGTTTCATGACCAAAGTTGCTGGTTTGGGAGATTAATCCAATTTAACTTCAATTTTTTTTGTTTTTTTATTTCATCATTTCACTTTAGGCTATTAGACCTTAAACTTTCTATTTCTTTTTCTTTGGGGTTATCCCAAATCGTGAATTAATCAAGTTAGCATAGGTTTACCCAAGTTATCACCATTTGTATATCTTTTTTTTATTAGAAAACAATTCACTCGTAGTGCACAAAAAAATCTACTATTACTACTATTTAAAAAGCCTTGCATTATCTTTTTCTTTTTTTCTCGTTGAACAAAAAACATCTAGAAATTCTAGGCATGCTTAAATGGGAAACTTGAATTTAAGACACGGAGTAATAGTATATAAAATGTCATAACCCAATTCTGGGTTATTTCCCAAAAAAATTCACTTTTTTTTTCAAAATAAAAATAAAAAAATAGAATAAAAGGCTAGTAATATGGAGAATACAGGTCGGAAAATCAAGTTGCAATTTTTGGAGGAAATTCATGGGTCTAATTGTACCCCATTATGAAAAAAAAAATACAACTTCAAGGTCAAATTTAATGATTATTGGATTAATTTGTATAAAAATTAAGTCCAATGACATAATTAAATTTTTAATACGCCAATTTGATTTAATCAGAGGCCAAATTAAATTTTAATTATGTTTAAAAATTAATTTGGGTCCAATTGAAGGATTCAATTAAGTGCAAGGACTTAATTATATTAAATGGGTCAAATTACTTTTATTTGGGACTTAATTGGTGAAAAATTAAGCTTGGGAGCCTAATTTAGGCTTAATTAAGAAGATTGAAATTTTAAGAAACCAAATTTAATTTTTACCAAGTTAATTGATTGAAAGTAGGGGCCAAATTTCAAGAAAATTATAGTTTTGGGATCAATTAGGGGCTAAATTGAATAAATCCTAGACCAAGGACCATATCATAATAGGCACGTAACTTCAGGGCTCTAATTGAAGTTCATCAGGGGCTTAAATGAAAAAATTTAGGGTCAATTAAAGGTTTAATTGAAAGAAATTTAAAGAGAGAGGACTGAAATGAACTTTGACCAAAATCAAAACTTTGGTACTATTCATTTTCTTATTTAAATCTCTGAAACAATTGGTCTGATTTTCTACTTTACAAGTGTATTTAATACCCCTAACGTCCACCAAATTTAACCAAACTTGCACAAAAATGATCATCTACAGTTCCTCTACATCATGGTGTGAATATTTCAATTGGAATGAGAACCCATCGACACAAAATCCGACCTAAACATGCCAACTCAAATAGCTTTTTCTGCAGATTTGACAATGTACAATGCCTACTTTGAGCCAACGGTTGGGATCCTTCCTAAATAATCAAGGGCTGAAATTTTATCCTAGTACAAATGAAATTACCCTCTTCCACCATCTATAAATAGAGGCTGATGTTATGGCCTAATAGAGGAGAAAATTGGGTCTAAAATAAGCTAAAAAATTAGCTTCTCCCTTGTTTTTTTCTTCCCGCCTCCATTTTCTCTTCTTTCTTTCTCTCTTGTTGCTTTTTCAGCCCTTGCAGACCCCACAAAAACATCTCTCCTTCACCAATAAATGGTGTCTCAGCCTCCCCACGAACGCAAATCCTCACCAGCATTAGACATAGCCACTGTGACCCTCTCCCTCTTCTCCCTCCAACATTTTTCTCTCAGTTGCAACCTTTTTCTTCTTCCTCATGTAGCTAACGCCAGCCTCCATCGCTATGACCATCGGCAACACACAGTTATCCTTGGCCAGACCAACACCACTCTAGGTTGGCCACCCTCTCTCCCCTTTTCTTTTTTCTTCTTTTTCTTCCTTTTCACTGCCTCTATTTTGTGAACAGAGGACGTGAATTATAATTCACCTCCTACTGTTCACGTATGAACAGTGGTGTGAATTATAATTCACGTTCACTATTCATACAATTGACTTTTTTTTTTAATCCAAATTTTTTTAAAAAAATAATTCAAAAAAAATTGTGATTTTCTTGGATAGTTTTTTAACCAATTTTATACAATATCGGGTTGTATATTTACACTGTAAAATATAAATCTAGTATTAAAATACCTGGTTTTCTCTGTAATTATTAAAAAAAATTCAAAACATTAAAAAAAAAATCTCAAAAAACTTTTAAATCAATCTCCATTTTTCACAAAATAAACATATATATATATATATATATATATATATATATATATATATATATATATATATATATATATTGTTGTATGCGGCCAAATCCTGAAATTTTTCTAAGCATATTTTTCATAAAAAAGGCAAACAACAAAAATTGCATTGTTTTCATGTTTTTTTTTAATCCAAAAATGGATATCGTAACCATTTTATGATTATCCATTAGGATTGGATTAACATGTCAAAAATCTTTTTCCAATATTTTTTTAGGGTTTAGATGTAGACTTTAATATTTGTGGGGTGTAAAATTACACGATAAAGTACACTATGAGGTATTAAAGATACAAGATGTAAATAAATGTGATGCCAAAAATCAGACTTTAGAACGGTTATAATTTAACCCGATAAGGCAGAGACTCTCTCATGAAGAGAAATCTGTCTTGAACCTTATAAAAGACCAATGAATAGAAACCCGATTTAGAAAAAAACAATCAAACAACAATGCAGCTTACCTTAGGTAGGGTGCATTGAGGGTTATGCGTCTTCCCTTTGCATAACCAGTCCCTTACTCAGACTCACGCAGACCATAGGTTCCTAGTGACCATGATACTAGGTGGTGATTCTTGAACATTAATCATAATTTTATGATTAAATTCAAAACCCTTTCCAACACACAACACCCCTCATCAGGAGGCACAACAAGAGCCTCTGCCGTCGCCAGACAACGTCGCATACCCTGTGACATAAAGTATATAACATTGTCGGCGATCACCCAAATATTCAACAAATTAACGCAATAGCTTATTTCAAATTGATTGTGATCATTGAAAGAAAATCATTTATTTTCTTATATATTAATAATATGCATCAATTTTCTATTAATCAAAGCACAATTTATTTTTTAATAGCCTCGATACTCGCGCTTTGCCATAAAGATGGACTATTTTTTATGCAAAAATAATGTTCAGGTTCTGAAATGAGATATAAAAAACATAAAAAAATTAACTAGTTATGACAAACTTATAACCACATAAATTAGCCAACTTGAGAGATCAATCCAAAACTGTAGCTTAGATCATGTGATTGAGATAATCCAAAAAATAAATAAATAAAGAGAATTATAAAGTCTTTTTATGAAACAAAATTGTGAAAACTTTTCAAATTTGTGATGCAAGTCATTAAACCTAAAGCACCTAATATGAGAAAACCATGAAGTTCAATTCCTAATCATATATTGAATGATGAAATTGAAAAAAGACTTTCAATTATACAAAAGGTTTTTAAAAATAGTAATTAAAAAAATAAGAATCAAAATTAAAATACAAGATAAATTCTATATTTAATTGAAGGGTAAATTGAAAAAAATAATAATTTAGCAAAAGAATAAAAAAATAGAAATCAAAACAATAAGGACTAAATTGTAAAATATAATTCCATCTATTTAAATTAAAGGATGACATTGAAAACCAATAAAACTTTTACAAAAAACCAAGGGAAAATATTAGAAATTCAAAAAATGAGGATCAAATTGAAGAAAATAATATTTAGAAAAATAGGATTCAATGATGACACTAAAAAAAAATAAAACATCTAAAAGAAGGCTAAGACTAAAAATGAGAAATCAAGAGTTGAAATACCAATAATCAAGAGGGTCATGCTATAATGTTTTAGGGAGGATAGAGAGAATAAGGAAAGAAGAAAAAATAACCCATTAATGACAATCAAAAAACCACTAGATACTCACATTGCACTAATAGAAAGATGACAAGATGACATTTCTAATAACACGATATAAGAGAAATTTTGGATGTCAGGAGGCATCATACACATTGTCCAAATTGTCCTTTGACATAATTCATAATAACAAAAAAATATTGTGAAAAATAAAAAAAATACCTTTTGACACTAGGTTTAATTTTTTTTCCTAGTCATTTCATTATGCAATCAAAATGAGAAAATATTTATTTATCCCTTGATCAATAGGAATGAGAAATGCACCATGTGAAAAACTTTCATATTTTTGGAAGCTAATGCAAAATTATTTAGGTTGAGATTGTTTTTTTTTCCACTAGATCTAGAGCCATAATAATTTGTTCTTTTTTTTTTTTCCACTAGGCCTAGAGCCATAGTAATTTTCCAATGACAATTCTTGGCTTCCTTTCATTCACATAGAGACAGAGAGAGAGGAGCAGGGAGAAAAAAGTGTAAATGAAACTTAAATAATAGAACTTGAAATCAATTTTTAGTATAAGTGGAATTTGAAACAACTTGGAATTTGGTGAGAGCTTTATAGAAAGCTTTTGAATGAAGGTTTAAATCTTAAGTTTTAGAAAGAGATTTGGTTGTAAAAGGTAAGGCCTCACACGTGAAGAAGATTGTGAATGATAGCAAAAGCTCAAGTTTATTGTTTAAGGCATGGAGTAGGTGGTTAATGTCGAGCCATTATAAAATTTATTATACATCTCTCTTCTTTTACCTTTTTACTTTGTTTATTATTTGATTGTGTTAGTGTGTGTTGCTTTTGGCTCTCTATAAAAGGTTAAATGGTGTTTAATTCTATCTTTGTTAAAAAAACCCAAAACAATTATGTCAAATTCATGAATCAGATCATGAGACCATGACAATTTTATATAAGATAAATGTAAATAAAAACACCATCTCTTTCTAAACTTGATTTATAGTTTCCCCCCAAATTGATTTTTAAGGGGCGAAAACTATTGTAATGAATAATGTTTTATGAGATGACACATAACAAAAACACCATCTCTTTTATTTATTTATTTTAAATAATTATATTACCTTATTTATTATTTTAATGAAATTATAGTAGAAAACATTCACTTAAAAGAATTGAACTGTGTTTATTAGATAACATTATAGATAATCATTGGATATTCTACTTTTAGTTTAAATACTTGTATGCATGTTTTGATTGCAAAGTATAAGACACCATTTAGAATTTAAGTAAGATTCATGTATAATAAGTGTAAGTAAATCTAGAACATATCTCTTTCAATAATTTCACTTGTACATTACCCCAATTAATAAATCACTAACTCGTGCTATATCACCTATATCTAAAGGTCAAGAAATAAAATGTGATATAAACCTAAAAATAAAAAAGCTTCAATCATCTTTGTGTCAAAACTATCATATAGCAACTAAATCATTAATTATGAGATTCTAATACTTATAAATTGGAATGAGCAAAATTAAACATATTATAAAATAAAATACACTAATTAAAGGGACTAAATTATAATATGGCAACATTCCCATCTAGTTCTGATTGAAAGATTAATCTAGTTAATTGATACTTAAAATGTATTTTTATCAAGGTTTTATATCATCATTTTGCACTTGAAGTATCAATAACTCCTTAACTAAAGCATGTTTTATAATAATATATCTAATAATATAAGATATCTTTAATTTATAGTAAATATTCATTTTAAATGCAGACCTATCACATAAATAAAAAGATTGATTGATGAATTTAAGAACTGAAATTGAAAGGATAAAGAGATGGTCAAGCTTAAGAAAGAGATGTGAGTGCAATCCAAACCAAAATACTTTTTGGTAATTGAGTCATATCTGGAGCTATAGATCTCAGATTTAGGTCTAATTTATATGGATGGAAAGGTAAGATATAGGCCTACAACTTTTATATAAAGCCCAAGATCTAAAAAAATCATTTTCAAGTCTAAATTGTAGCAACAACAATAAAGTCCGAATCTGTCTTCCAGCCCGAGCATTGTTCAATGTTTGGCCCATATCTAAAGTTCTAGAAGTCCAAATGAGCTGAATTTTTTACACAAGAAAGTTGAGACAATTTCCTACAACTTTCATGTTTTTGAGTGGCTTATCAATTACTATTTGGGCAGACAAGAGAAGATAAGAATTGTCACCAAGTCAATAGTTGGCCACCCACTCATCAATTAGTCATCAAATCAATAGTTCCCAATTTTGGCCTATAAAAGGAGACATTTGCCATGCATTTAGGCATCTTGGTCTCTAAATCAACATCATGCTCTTGCTTTCTCTTTTTGTATTTTTTTTTTGTAATGTTTATGTTTACTTTCATTAATATCAAGTTTATGCCTTTCATTTCCTTTCATTTACTTAGTTAACTTTTATCTTATTTATGTTCTTATTTTGTTTATTTATTTTTATTTCTTTCATTATGTTTAGCTAAGTTTATTATGTCAAGGTGAAAAGGTTACACTAATGGTGTAAGAATAAGTATAGTGTAAACTCAATATCAACTTTAATGTTTGATACTAACATATTTTGTATTTGTTATCTTGTTCACTCTTTAATACTTTGCTTGTTAAATGACTAATCTTGATTTATGTTGTATAACACTTGGGACAACAAATGCTTGGCACTTTCATAGTTCATATTGTATGGTATAACCGATGCCTGAGTTATGAAAGGAACTTGATTTGTTGTTAACATAAGTTATAATCATCAATGCTTGACGAGATTTACAAGTATTAGTATTAATTAAATAAGATGACTAATGTAATCATGTTAACAATCTATAATCTAATTGGAACCTCCTTTGTGTGTGGTTTCCAATTGAATAATAAGAGTTTATACTATACTTGTTTGACATACTATTAGTGAAACCTCTAACCTTGACATTTATTATTATCATTGTTTAATCCTTACATTAATATTCCATCTCAAAGTTCTCATCATCATCTTCTTCTTCTCCTTCTTTTTCTTTATTATTATTATTATTATTATTATTATTATTATTATTATTATTGTTATTGTTATTGTTATTACTATTATTATTGTTGTTGTTGTTATTGTTATTGTTGTATTATTATTATTATTATTTATAATTTATACAATTAACCTCCCTATGGTTCCACCCCGGTCTTGCGGGGTTATTTATTACTTTGACACTCTTCCACTTGGGAGAAGACATCAATCTATCTTTTAGTCGTGTCACTGTTCATATATAAAACTAAGGATATATTATACCTTGTTGACAAACTATAATTACTAGCCGTCAATAAACCTATAAAATTTGAGTTTATATTCAAAGTTGGAAGACTAAAATGTAATTTTGCAAAGATATTGACACATGATAATTTAGGCTTCCCTACAAAAACTTAGAATTAATGTGCTTTAATTAAAACCATAATTACAAATCGTTACAAGTACCAAATAGAAAGGACTATAATAACTAAATTCAAAGTTGGATGATTTGAATGTAGTTTGACTTTAGTTGAAAAAAAAAAGTAGTTTAGCTTTAGTAATGATGCTTATCAATTTGGGATTCTATTCTCCCACCGGAAATTTGAATTAATGCATGTTTATAATACTATACATATATATGATGAAAGAAGTTTTGATCAATCAGATATGGATCTGTTGTATTTGAACAACGTGGAAAGTAATATGTTTAATAAAAAAAAAACTTGTTTGATAAAAAACAAGTTTATTTTTTTTTCTAGTAATTGCATTGAGATCAATTTTTTCTAGTAAATTCTATAAATTTAATCATGTTTATAGTGTGTTGTCATATTATAACAACCCAAGGTTGGGAAGGCCTTTAATTTAGGCTCAAAAGCTATTATTTTTGTCAATTTGATTATTTTCTTGTTTACTTTTGGATTTTCTAGCCAAAATTTCATATCTTAATTTTATTTCCCTTATTTGTATATGTATTCTAATTTTCCTTTCTTGTAAAGTTCTATTTCAAATCTATTTAAAGGATTGTAATCTTTTTTCTAAAAGAAAACTATCCTGGAGAATAAATTCAATAATAAAATACAATCATGATTCTTCTTATTTAGATCCTTTTTTGAAAATTATGTTTTCTTTGTTATTTTCTTCCCTTTTACTTAGGCTTGATTATGTCAATTGATATTAGAGGCTAAAGTTCATGATAATTAGTTGTTGTGTCTTGTTGAATAATCATGGATTAAAAAGATTATAAAACAAGGTGTGTTTGTATAAGAGGTTGCTAAAAGATTTTGTCTTGAGAACGAGATGTCTAAGAACTTACAGAGAGACATGTTGCATAATTAACTAATCGATTGGCAAAGAAAGACCTAAAAGATCATGAAAAGGGTGATTATATATTCGTTGCTAGTTTTAAAAACTTGTTTAAGAGGCAAGAGAAGAACATCATGAAGACCTAGGGTTTGGGTAAAACTCATCGAGTTAACAAGTATCCTAAAGGCAAGAGAATTTATTAATTAGTTGTATGAAGTATAAAAGGGTTTTTTAGTATAAAAAAGTTCTATAATAAATAAAGGTGAAGTTGATTGTCACAAGATTAAAATGATAAGTGTTTGCTTGGTAGGAATAATTAAAGATGACTTAAGAAAGACAATGTAAACCCAAGTTATGGATGAGAAAAAGATAAAGAAAGGGATAAAGGATCACTTCCTATTTTTTAAGTATACTTAAACCTTGTACTAACAACTCTAGTGATAAATCAAGGTTTGTTTATGAATATATTGATGACTTTTTTCAACTAGTGGTTAGAAATTATCTAGAAAAAATAGAGGAATAGTGATTATTACTTAAAAGGGCATTTTTATCATGGTTTTATATCATCATTTTGCACTTGAAGTATCAATAACTCCTTAACTAAAGCATGTTTTATAATAATATATCTAATAATATAAGATACCTTTAATTTGTGGTAAATATTTATTTTAAATGCAGGCCTAGCACATAAATGAAAGGATTGATCGATGACTTTAATAACTTAAATTGCAAGGATAAAAAGATAGCCAAACTTAGAAAAGAGATGTCGGTGTAATTCAAACCAGAACACTATTCGGTAATTGGGTTATATCTAGAGCTATAGATCTCATATTTAGGTCTAATTTATATGGATAGAAAGGTAAGACATAGACCTACAACTTTCATATGGAGCCCAAGATCTAAAAAGGCCATATAGCAACAACAAAGAAGCCCGAATCTGTCTTCCAACCCGAGCACTATTCAGTATTTTGGTCATATCTGGAGTTTTAGAAGTCCAAATGAGCTGCATGTTTTACACAAGAAAGATGAGACAATTGTCTACAACTTTCATGTTTTTGACTGGCTCCAATTATGACGTTATCAATGATGTTTTGGGCAGACAAGAGAAGATAAGGATTGTCACCAAGTCAAGAGTTGGCCACCCACTTATCAATTAGACATCAAATCAATAGTTCCCAATTTTGGCCTATAAAAGGAGGCATTTGCCATGCATTTAAGCATCTTGGTGTCCAGAAGATCATGCTCTTCCTTTCTCTCTTTGTATTTTTTGTAATGTTTATTTTTTGTAATGCATTTAAGAGTTTATATTATACTTGTTTGACATTCCATTAGTGGAATCTCTAACCTTGACATTTGTTATTATCATTGTTTAATCATTATATTAATATTCCATGTCAAAGTTCTCATCTTCTTCTTCTTCTTCTTTTTCTTTATTATTATTATTATTATTATTATTATTATTATTATTATTATTACTATTACTATTATTAGTACTACTACAACTACTACTACTACTACTACTACTACTACTATTATTATTATTATTATTATTATTATTATTATTATTATTATAGTTGTTGTTGTTGTTGCTACTATTATTGTTGTTTATAATTTGTATAATTAACCTCCCTATGGTTCGACCCCGGTCTTGCTGGGTTATTTATTACTTCGACACTCCTGCACTTGGGAGAAGACATCAATCTTTTTATCGTGTCAAGTTTTTAGCACCGTTGCCGGGGAGGTAAGTTCTTCTATAAATTATAGTAGTTATTTTATTTTCTCTTTTCACTTTTCTTGTATATAACTTTGTTTCGTTTTATTTTGTTTTCTTCCTCCTTCTTTTGCTTTTTTCTTCTTTTTTATTTTATTCTTACCCGTGCATGAGAGTGTGGTCACGTACATCAAGTGGTAGACTTTGTAGGATATCCTCATCATTTTCAGAAAATATGGCCAAAGAAGATAATCAATCACTTCATAATAAAAATAATGAGAATAACCGTGCTAGAACACTTAGAGACCACATGAATCCCACAAGAACAAGTGTACCATCATGCATAGCTTTTCCTTCTGATGCATCTTATTTTAATTTTAAATCAGGTATTATTCAAGTTCTGCCTTCGTTTCATGGATTAGAATTGAAAAATTCATACTTGCATTTAAGAGAATTTGAGGAGGTTTGCAACACATATAATAATTTAAATTGTAGCATGATCACCATTAGATTAAAGCTTTTTCCTTTTTCATTAAAAGATAAAGCTAAACATGGCTATAAAATTTGAGACCAGGATCCATTCGTGCTTGGGATGAAATGTAACAACAATTTTTGAAGAAGTTTTTCCCATCTCACAGAACAAACTCTTTTAAAAGACAAATCACTATTTTCACTCAAAACCCATGAGAAACATTTTACCAATATTGGGATAGGTATCGAGACTTGCTTAGTACTTGCCCTCATCATGGTTTTGAAACATGGAGATTGGTTTCATATTTCTATGAAGGGTTAACACCTAAAGATAGACAAATGGTTGAATTGATGTGCAATGGAACTTTTAAAGATAAAGACCCTGATAAAGCAATGAAGTATTTAGACTTGTTAGTTGAAAATGCTCAAAATTAGGACACTATGGGTACTTATGAGGCATCGAGTAAAACTCAACCTCATACATCTAGTGAAGGTATGTACAACCTTAGGGAAAATCATGACCTTCAAGCCAAGTTTGTATCATTAGCTAGAAAAGTCGAGGCACTAGAATTGAAAAAGAGTGGTCAATTAAAATCTATTGAAAACATTGTGTGTCAAATCTGTGAAAGAAATGAACACTCAACCAACGATTGTCCAACCTTGCCTTCTTTTAAGGAATGTATCCATGAACAAGTCCATGCTTTAAATAATTTCCAAAGGGCCAACCACAACCCATACTCACAAACATACAACCCTGGTTGGAGAAATCACCTAAATTTCAGTTGGAAGAGTGAGAACAACAATGCACAAACTTCACAACCACCATTTCAAGCACATCATAATTTCCAAAATTCTCATGGATATGCACCTCTTTATGCTCCACCTCTTAGAAGAAATCTTGAGGAAACATTGCATGCATTCATTGAAAAGCAAGAGACAATCAATACTCAACTTGCTCAAGACATGACAGATTTTAAACATACTCTTGCAAAACTAACATCTGCTCTTAATTTCCAAGAGAAAGGTAAGTTTCCATCTCAACCATAATAAAATCCCAAGGGGCAATACAATGCAAATGCAAGTAGTTCTGGAAGCCAACACATGGATCAAGTCAAATCAGTCACTATTCTACGTAGTGGTAAGGTTATTGAAAAACCCTCTCTTGAACCTTATGAGAAAGATGAGTCAATCTCTAAGGGAAAGGAAGGGGTTGAATCTGAAAATTGCAAAGAAACAACTGATTCACCACCAGCACTTCTATTTCCTCATGCTATGACTAAACAAAGGAAAGTCAATCACAACTCTGAAATTTTTGAAATTTTCAAACAAGTAAGAATCAATATACCTTCGTTGGATGCTATTAAATAGGTTCCTTCCTATGCTAAATTTTTAAAAGATCTATGCACTGTGAAGAGAAAACTGAATGTGAAAAAGAAAGCCTTTCTAGTCGAACAAGTAAGTGTCATTCTTCAAAACAATAATGCTTTGAAATATAAAGACCCTGGTTGTCCTATAATTTCTTGTTTTATTGGAGAACATAAAATTGAAAAAGCCTTACTTGATCTTGGTGCTAGTGTGAATTTACTTCCATATTTAGTTTTTCAGAGTCTCAATCTTGGTGAGTTAAAACCAACTTCTATAACTCTTTTACTTGCTGATAGATCTATAAAAGTGCCTAGAGGAATAATTGAAGATGTGTTAGTACAAGTCGATAAATTTATTTATCTTGTGGATTTTATTGTCTTGGACACACAACCTGTTGAAGTATGTAATTCATTTCCTGTTATTTTAGGACGTCCATTTCTTACAACTTCTAATGCATTGATTAATTGTAGGAATGGACTGATGAAGCTATCATTTGGAAACATGATATTGGAGATGAATATTTTCAACATTTGCAAGCAACTTAGAGATGATAATGATTTACAGGAAGTGGACTTTACTGAAAAATTAATTCATGATCAATTTCCAACCATTTCCAGTGAAATTGAGATTGATGAATTTGATGATTTGCAAATGATTTATTTTCAGGAAGAATCAAAGACAAATAATTGGAGGCCACAAATTGAGGAATTGCCACCACGATTAATTAAGTCCATACCTTCAAATGTTCAACCACCAAAACCTGATTTGAAGCCATTGCCATCCAATCTCAAATACTCATTTTTGGGAGAAAATGAAACTTTTTCGGTAATAATCTCTTCCAAACTTAATGTACATCAAGAAGGTAAGTTATTACAAACTCTAAAAATACACAAAGATGCATTAGGATGGACCATAGCTGATATAAAAGGAATTATTCCTTTGATTTATACACATAGAATTTACTTAGAGGAAAATGCTAAACCCTCTAGAGAAATGCAACGAAGGCTAAATCCTAATATGAAGGAAGTAGTGAAAAACGAAGTCATTAAGCTTCTAGATAATGAAATCATTTATCCTATTTCTGACAGCAAATGGATAAGTCCTACCCAAGTTGTACCTAAGAAGTCTAGAGTCACTGTGATAACAAATGAGAACAATGAGTTAATTCCCACTAGAACTGTTACTAGTTGGCGCATGTGCATTGACTATAGAAAACTTAATTCAATGACTAGAAAAGATCATTTTCCTTTACTTTTCATGGATCAAATTCTAGAAAGAGTTGTAGGTCATGAATTTTATTGTTTCCTAGATGGCTATTTGGGTTACAACCAAATTGAAATTGCATTGGAAGATCAAGAGAAGACTACTTTCACATGTCCATTTGGTACTTTTGCATATCGAAGGATGCCTTTTGGATTATGTAATGCACCAGTCACATTTCAAAGATGCATGCTTAGTATATTTAATGATATGGTTGAATATTTTCTTGAGATTTTCATGGATGATTTTTCTATTTTTGGCGATTCATTTGATGATTGTTTGATTAACTTAGAAAAGGTTTTGACTAGGTGTGAAGAGAAGAATCTTGTGCTGAATTGGGAAAAATGTCATTTTATGGTAACAAACGGCATTGTACTTGGTCACATTGTTTCATCAAAAGGAATTGAGGTTGACAAATCTAAAATCGAGTTAATTGCAAACTTGCCAACACCAAAATCTCTTAAAGATGTTAGATCATTCCGGGGACATGCTGATTTTTATAGAAGGTTCATCAAAGATTTTAGTGTAATATCTAAGCATTTAAGTAACCTTCTAACAAAGGATACTATTTTTGAATGGACTGAACATTGTGAAGAAGCCTTTGTTAAACTTAAAAACTTGCTTACGTGTGCTCCTATCATTCGACCTCCCGATTGGTTATTACCTTTTGAAATAATGTGTGATGCTAGTCATTATGTCGTAGGTGCTGTTTTGGGACAAAAAAAAAGATAAGAAACCTTATGTAATTTACTATGCAAGTAAAACTTTAAATAGTGCTCAAATGAATTATACCACCACTGAAAAATAATTACTTGCAGTAGTATTTACATGTGAAAAATTCAGATCTTATCTTATTGCCTCACATGTTGTTGTTTTTAGTGATCATGCAGCATTGAAATATCTTCTTTCTAAAAAAGATTCTAAGGCTAGATTGGTGCGGTGGATTTTATTACTTCAAGAATTTGATATCACAATCAAAGATAAGAAAGGCAGCGAAAATGTTGTCGCATATCACTTGTCAAGATTGACAACAGATTCAAAAACTGACATCACACCAATCGATGACTACTTTTCTGATGAATCTTTACTTCTGTCTCTACAATGCCTTGGTTTGCTAATATTGTCAATTTTCTTGTTTCAGGACAATTGCTAGCTCATTGGAGTACCCAAGATAAAAGAAAGTTCTTGAACGAAGTGAAGAACTTTTATTGGGATGATCCTTATTTATTCAAATATTGTCTTGATCAAATATTTCAAAGATGCATTCCTAACAATGAGGTAAGTAGTGTCATTAAATTTTGTCATTCTAAGGCATGCCATTTCTCGTCAAGAAAGACAATTGCAAAAATCTTACAAAGTGGATTTTACTGGCCCACCATGTTCAAAGACTCACATGCATTCTGCAAGTCTTGTAAAAATTGTCAAAAGTTAGGATCTATTTCAAAACGTCACATGATGCCTTTAAATCCTATTATTGTCATTAAGATCTTTGATTGTTGGGGTATAGATTTCATGGGTCCATTCCCTCTATCATTTGGTTTCTTATACATATTAGTCGCAGTAGATTATGTTTCAAAATGGATAGAGGCAATTCCAAGTCGAAACAATGATCACAAAACAGTGATAAAGTTTTTGAAAGAAAATATTTTGAGTCGATTTGGAGTTCCTCAAGCCATAATAAGTGATGGTGGAACACATTTCTGCAACAAGCCATTTGAGTCTTTAATGAAGAAATATGGAATCACACACAAAGTTGTCACCCCTTATCACCCTCAAACAAGTGGACAAGTAGAGCTTGCTAATGAGGAGAGCAAACATATTTTGGAGAAAATAGTGAACCCTAATAGGAAAGACTGGTCTTTAAGACTTAATGATACACTTTGGGCTTATCGAACTGCTTATAAAACATCATTAGGTATGTCACCTTATAGACTAGTCTATGGAAAACCTTGTCACTTGCCTGTGGAACTTGAACATAAAGCTTATTGGGCTATTAAAGCTTTCAATTCAAATCTGGATGATGCTAGTCAACTGTGAAAATTACAAATAATTGAGCTTGAGGAAATAAGAAATGATGCATATGAAAATTCAAGAATTTATAAAGCAAGGATTAAAGAGTTTTATGACAAGAAAATACTGAGAAAAACATTCAATGTTGGTCAAAAAGTCTTGCTTTATAATTCTCGACTACATTTATTTCCTAGAAAATTAAGATCAAGATGGAGCGGTCCTTTTATTGTGAAACATGTGTATCCATATGGGGCCTACGATATCGAGAATCCAACAAATGATAATGTTTTCAAGGTAAATGGACATCGTCTGAAAGTTTACTTTGACAATTTTTCAGTTGAACATGACTCTATTGAATTGGGTGATCCTGTATATAAAGATTGATTTTATTTTTTTTGTTTCTTTTTGAGTGATTTTTGCTAGTTTCTCTCACCTCGGTCAAATGGCGGATAACGGTACTTCGTGACTTAAGTCGGTTCTTTCAGTTTCCCATAATTACTGATATCTTTGTATATATTTGTGCAATTCTTTGAATCTTTCTTCCAATTCTCATTTGGAAATGGACACTAATCTTGAAAAATTGAAAAAGTATTTTCCTACTCTGCCTCAGAATGCGATTATAAAAATTTACCGTGCTAGATGTGCAAGATTGAGATTGTTAATGAATCATGGAATTCCTGAAGATATTCGCTGGTTAATTGAAGCAAAGGTTTGATTATCAGGTGAGTCCTCTAACTCCTTCATTTTACACATGCCTGGAATAGGTAAAAGCACTTTTGCAAAGAAATGTCGTGCAAAACGACTGAAAGTCTGTCATCGATGTGCTAGATGGACTTGTAATACACAATGTCATTTTTTAGTAATGGTATCTATAAACCATGAAGATAAAATACAATTCATTAAGGATGGCCTAAGTAAGGAGTCTTTAGATAATCTTCTATTGACTCTTGAGACGCATACTAGTGGAGATGTGCATCGTGTAATTCATGATTTATGACCATTATTTCATAAAGAACATGATCGACTTAGTCTTGGGAATCTGACTAAAAAAGACCCTGTTTGTCAGTTTTTAAGAAAACTGGATGGGAAGCCTATCCCTGACCCATAAAGGGCGTTTAAGTCGTTCTTGGATGTAAAACCAAGGGAAGATGTGAGCCACAATCACAACTACCTGTATATACACATGCTTTTTTAAAAGTAAATAAATAAATAAAAAAAAAAAGAGAGAGAGAGTGTGAGACTCCAGCTGGCCTACATATAGGTGTTATGATTGCCTTTCTAATTTCTCATCTATAAAACCCTCTCTTCCTTCCTTTCATTTCTACTCAACCTATATATTCAACAAATATATAAGTGTGTAGAAATGGCAAGTTCCTCAGGTCATCAGATAAGAAATATTTGTGTTTTTGGTGGATCTAGTCCTGGGAAAGAAAAGGAGTTTTTAAAATCAGCAAATCATCTTGGTCAAGTGCTAGCTGAGAGAAAGATTCATTTAGTGTATGGGGGAGGTAGTCTTGGGTTAATGGGAGGTGTGTCAATAGCTGCATTTTTAAGAGGTAGTCAAGTTTTAGGGGTCGTCCCTAAAACTTTGGCACAAGGGGATATCATTGGAAAAACAGTTGGAGAGGAACTTCAGGTCTCCACAATGTCGGCTCGAATGAATGCAATGTTTAACCATACTGATGCCTTCATTGCTTTACCAGGTGGTCTAGGCACATTGGAAGAGATATTTCATATTTTCTCTTGGGCTCAACTACACATTCACCATAAACCCATAGGTTTGTTAAATGTTAATGGTTATTATGATAAGTTGTTGTCTTTTCTTGATCATGCTGTGGAACAAGAATTTCTAACATCTTCTGCACGACAAATCATAATCTCTACTGCTACTGCTGAATAAGTGATTGACCAACTACAATCTTTCATTCTTGTGATTTATCCTTCCATGAGTCGTATAAATTGGTCATCTAAGAAAAGCCGTAAAAAGCTTAGATTAGATTTGAGCCTTCATTTGTGAATTTTTATGTCTTTTAGTTTTATTATTGTGTTTTGTTATTTCTTATTTTTGTTTCAGTGTGTTTTAGGTTTCATCAGTGTTCGTTATTTCAGGTGATATCTTCTATACTCTATCTTTCTACGTTAGAACATTGAGGACAATGTCTCGTTTTGGTTGGGGGGAGAGGGTAGTAGTTGATAAAAAAAAAATTATTTTTCATTCATAAAGCATATGCATAATTGTTGTTACTAGGATGACAGAGTAAATGAGCTCTTTTGTTAAAGTGATTCTTGAGACGCATCTTAGTAACCATTCTTAACAAGGTCTATTATAATACTTCTTGAAATATTCAGGTTTACAAACTCTCGCATTGTTATCACTTAATTCTGCTCATATACTTATTTAACATGTATTCTTAAACCTTAATTTACACACACACTTTAACATATGATTGTGGGTTGCATATTGGATTATTACATTATTTATGTTCTTTTGTTAAATGTAACAACTAAGGGAAAGGGATTGTATATAATTAAGAAAAAAAACATGAAAAAAAAAAGAAAAAAGAAAAAAGAAAAAAAAAGAAAAAACTAATGATAATAAAAATATAGATAAGTTTGGTTTCGTAGCCTCCCTAACCTAAACAATTAAGCCCGAAGGGGTGTTTTAACCCCTAATACCCTAAAGTCAACTAAGTTGGAAGCTATTGGCCCAATGCTTGTTACATGGGTTGAGGAGAAAAGCTTAAGGGAATCAAACATTGCACTATCTACATATTAGTATCTGCGACCCGAGTTACTAAGCTCGTAGGGGTGTCTTAACACCTAATGCCCTAAGACCAACTGGTTTGGGAGTCATTAGCTGACAGCTCGTTACATGGGTTAAAGATGCATGATGTTTTTAAATTATATGTATATATTTTAAAAAGAAGAAAGAAAAAAAAAGAGAAAAATAATAATCTCAACCCAAGGAAGTTAACCTTAAACATTAGAACAAAAAGTTTTGTTTTCTTCCAAGAACAGCACCATAATTATGTGTTGATACATTGAGCACAAATGAAAGGTTTATTAATATCTTATTAAGAGGTATTGAGCAGATATATAAATTTAATGAGAGTTTGTTTATCTGGATAGATTAATGGAAGTTAAATGATGAATACCTTGCTTTGTGAAATTTGCAAAAAAATTTTCTATTTTAACGTTTTGATTACTAGGGACTAGTAATAAGCTGGTTGGGGAATGTGATTAGTACTTAAAAGGGCATTTTTATCATGGTTTTATATCATCATTTTGCACTTGAAGTATCAATAACTCCTTAACTAAAGCATGTTTTATAATAATATATCTAATAATATAAAATACCTTTAATTTGTGGTAAATGTTTATTTTAAATGCAGGCCTAGCACATAAATGAAAGGATTGATTGATGACTTTAAGAACTTAAATTGCAAGGATAAAGAGATAGCCAAACTTAGAAAAGAGATGTCAATGCAATTCAAACCAGAACACTGTTCGGTAATTGGGTTATATCTGGAGCTATAGATCTCATATTTAGGTCTAATTTATATGGATGGAAAGGTAAGACATAGACCTATAACTTTCATATGGAGCCCAAGATCTAAAAAGGCCATATAGCAACAACAAAGAAGCCCGAATCTGTCTTCCAACCCGAGCACTATTCAGTATTTTGGTCATATCTGGAGTTTTAGAAGTCCAAATGAGCTGCATGTTTTACACAAGAAAGATGAGACAATTGTCTACAACTTTCATGTTTTTGACTGGCTCCAATTATGACGTTATCAATGATGTTTTGGGCAGACAAGAGAAGATAAGGATTGTCACCAAGTCAAGAGTTGGCCACCCACTTATCAATTAGACATCAAATCAATAGTTCCCAATTTTGGCCTATAAAAGGAGGCATTTGCCATGCATTTAGGCATCTTGGTGTCCAGAAGATCATGCTCTTCCTTTCTCTCTTTGTATTTTTTGTAATGTTTATGTTTTGCTTTCATTAATATCAAGTTTATGCCTTTCATTTCCTTTCCTTTACTTAGTTAACTTTTATGTTCTTATTTTGTTTATTTATTTCTCTTTTTTTTTTATTATGTCTAGCTAAGTTAATTATGTCAAGGTGAAAAGGTTACACTAATGGTGTAAGAATAAGTATAATGTAAACTTAATATGGACTTTAATGTTTGATACTAACATGTTTTATATTTGTTATCTTGTTCACTCTTTAATACTTTGCTTGTTAAATAACTAATCTTGATTTATGTTGTATAACACTTGGTACAAAAAATGTTTAGCACTTTTATACTTCATACTGTATGGTATAACTGACACCTGAGTTATGAAAGGAACTTGATTTGTTGTTAACATAAGTTATAATCATGAATGCTTGATAAAATTTACAAGTATTAGCATTAATTAAATAAGATAACTAATGTAATCATGCTAACAATCTATAATATGATTGGAACCTCCTTGTGTGTGGTTTCCAATTGAATAATAAGAGTTTATATTATACTTGTTTGACATACCATTAGTGGAATCTCTAACCTTGACATTTGTTATTATCATTGTTTAATCGTTATATTAATATTCCATCTCAAAGTTCTCATCTTCTTCTTCTCCTTCTTTTTCTTTATTATTATTATTATTACTACTATTACTATTACTATTACTACTACTACTACTACTACTACTACTACTACTACTACTACTACTTCTACTACTACTACTACTACTACTACTACTACTACTACTACTACTACTACTACTATTATTATTATTATTATTATTATTATTATTATTATTATTATTATTATTATAGTTGTTGTTGTGTTGTTGCTGCTATTATTGTTGTTTATAATTTGTACAATTAACCTCCCTGTGGTTCCGGGTTATTTATTACTTCGACACTCCTGCACTTGTGAGAAGACATCAATCTTTTCATCGTGTCAAATAGCTGGTGACCAAGTACCTGAGTGGATTAAAATAACCAATTCAAGACTTACTTTGCTTACAATATCTGTGGATGATTTTATAAACCTATTAAATGGATCTAATTATGGAGAAAGTAGTGGCTAAAACTGAATCATGAAAGGGTTATAATTTGTTGTAATGATAAATACCTTATTAAAAAAAGGATATATTTTAGAGAATATGAGTTCATGTACAGCTCCATCCCTTATGGTCCTGAAAAAGGATGGCAAATTTTGCATTTAAGTGGATAACAATGCCATTAACAACTTATTATAAACTATAGGTACCCTATATCATGGTTTAATGATATATTGAATTAGATAATCAAAAGGTTTTCTCCAAAATCAATCTTAAGAGAGCTACCACTAGATGAAGATGAAATTGAAGACAACATAGATTATATGAGTGGATGATAATGTCATTTAGACTTTCTAATATATCTAGTACCTTCATGAGGTTTGACACGATCAAAGAGTTTAATTTCTTCTCCCACATATAGGAGTGTCAAAGTAATAAATAACCCGGTAAGACCGAGATCGAACCACAAGGAGGTTAACTATATATATTATAAACAACAACAACAATAAGAAGAAGAAGAAGTTAAAGAGGAATTTAAGATTGTAAGGTTAATGTAAGGATTAAACAATGATAAAAACAAATATCAAGGTTAAAGGATCCACTAATGATATTTCAAACAGTATAGTATAAACTCTTTTTATTACTCAACTGGAAACCACACATAAAAGAGGTTCCAATCAAATTATAAATTGTTAACATGATTACATTATCTATCTTATTAAAATAATGTTAATACTTGTAAATGTTATCAGATATTCATGATTATAACTTATATTAATAACAAATTAAGTTGTTTTCATAGCATAAGTGTAGGTTATAACATACAGTTAAGCTATGAAAGAGTCAAGTATTTGTTATACTAAGTGTTATACAACACAAATCTAGATTAGTCATTTAATAAGCAAAGTATTAAAGAGTAAACAAGATAACAAATACAAAACATATTAGTATCAAACATTAAGGTCTATGTTAAGTTTATATTACTATACTTATTCTTACACCATTATTGTAACCTTTTAACCTTGATATAATAAACTTAATTAAACATAATGTAAGAGAGGAACACAAATAAATAATATAAGAATATAAATAAAATATAAGTTAACTAAGTAAAGGAAAGGAAATGATAAGAGATTAATGAAAACAAAACTTAAACATTGCAAAAATATATTAAAAAAAAGATTAATAACATGATATTGATATGAAAACTATTAGGCCTAAATGTAGGAAAAATACCTCATTTTATAGGCTAAAATTTAGAACTATTGATTTGTTAACTAATTATTGAATAGGTGACACCATCTTGACTTGATGACAATCCTTATCTTCTTGTCTTTTTAAATCTTAAACTCTCATATAGAACACACTCAAATCCAAGTTCTATAGCTACAGATATGACCTAATAAATGAATAGTATTCTAGTTTGAATTGAACTACCATCTCTTTTTTAAGCTTAACTCTCTCTTTATCTTTTCACTTTTAATAGTTAATCACATCAATCAAACATTTAAATTGTGAGATATGCCTGCATTTAAAATAAGCATTTACTATAAAATAAAACTATCCTACATTATCAGACTTGTTATTATAAAACATGCTTAAGTTAGGGAATTTAATGATATTTTAAGTACAATATGATGATATAAAACTTTGATAATTGACACGACCAAAATATTGATATCTTCTCCCAAGTACAAGAGTGTCGAAGTAATAAATAACCTAGTAAGACCCGAGTAAAACCACAGAGAGATTAATTATATAAATTATAAATAATAATAACACAACAACAACAAATCCATAACAACAATAATAATGCTAAATACTAATACTAATACTAATACTAATACTAATAATAAAGAAAAAGAAAAAGAAAAAGAAGAAAATGATAAGAGCTTTGAGATGGAAGATTAAATAATGATAACTACAAATGTCAAGGTTAGATGATTCACTAATGATATGTCAAATAAGTATAATATAAACTCTTATTATTCAATTAGAAACCACACACAAAGGAGCTTCCAATCAGATTATAAATTGTTAACATGATTACATTTGTTATCTTATTCGAATAATGCTAATACTTATAAATGTTGTCAAGTATTCATGATTATAACTTATGTTAACAACAAATTAAGTTCCTTTCATAGCATAGGTGTCGGTTATATCATATGGTTTGTGCTATAAAAGTGCCAAGAATTTGTTGTACCAACTGTTATACAACATAAATCTAGATTAGCAATTTAACAAGCAAAGTATTAAAGAGTGAACAAGATAATAAATATAAAACATGTTAGTATCAATCATTAAAATACATGTTAAGTTTACACTATACTTATTCTTATACCATTAGTGTAACCTTTTAACTAAATAAAGGAAAGGAATTGAAAGGTATAAATAAAATATTAATGAAATCGAAACTTAAAGCATTACACAAATACAAAAAGAGAAAGCAAGAGTATGATCCTGATCTGGAAACCAAGATGCTCAATACATGGCAAATGTCTCTTTTTATAGGCCAAAATTAGAAACTATTAATTTGATGAGTGGCTGGCTAACTCTTAACTTGGTGACAATCCTTATCTTTTTTTTTCTGCCTAAAATATCATTTATAACATTAGAATTTAAATGAGACCTCTACATAAAAGTTGTAGGAAATTGTCTCAATTTTCCAAAAATAAAAATAAAGGTCATTTGGACTTCTAGAACTCTAGATATGGGCTAAACACTGAATAATGTTTAGGTTGTACGACAAATTTGGACCTTTTCGTTGTTGCTACAATTTGAACTTGAAAACAGCCTTGTTAAAACCAGACCTCCATATGAAAGTTGTAGGCCTATGTCTTACCTTTCCATCTATATAATATAAATCTAAATCCGAGATCTACAACTTCAAATATGATTCAATTACTGAACAGTGTTTCAGTTTGAACTCCACCAACATCTCCTTTCTAAGTTTGACCATCTCTTTATCCTTTCAATTTCAATACTTCAACTCATCAATCAATCCTTTTATTTATATGATAGGCCTGCATTTAAGATGAATATTTACCATAAATTAAAGGTATTTTGTATTATTAGATATGTTATTATAAACCATACTTTAGTTAAGGAATTATTGATACTTTAAGTGCAAAATGATGATATAAAATCTTAATAAAAATGCACTTTTAAGCATTAATCATACCCCCAACCAGCTTATTACTAGTCCCTAGTAATCAAAATGTTAAAATAGAAAAATAATTTACAACTTCCACAAAGTAAGGCATTTATCATTAAACTTTAATTAATCTATCTAGATAAACAAACTCTCATTAAATTTATATATCTGCTCAATAAACCTTTCTTTTGTCAACATATTATTATGGGGATTTTCTTAAAAGAAAATAAAATTTTTATTTAAATGTTTAAGGTTAACTTCCTTGGGTTAGGATTATTTTTTTTAATTTTTCTCTTTTTTTTTAATATATATACATATAACTTAAAACACGATGCATCTTTAACTCATATAACGAGCTTTCGACTAATGACTCCTAGACCAATTGGTTTTTGGGTATTAGGTATTGAGACATAACACGACTAAAAGGTTGATGTCTCCTCCCAAGTGCAGGAGTGTCGAAGTAATAAATAACCCGGCAAGACTAGGGTCGAACCACAGGGAGGTTAATTATACAAATTATAAATAACAATAATACAATAACAATAACAACAACAACACAACAACAACAACAACAACAACACAACAACAACAACAACAATAATAATAATAGTAATAGGAGGTTCCAATCATATTATAGATTGTTAGCATGATTACATTAGTTATCTTATTTAATTAATGCTAATACTTGTAAATTTTATCAAGCATTCATGATTATAACTTATGTTAACAACAAATCAAGTTCCTTTCATAACTCAGGTGTCGGTTATACCATACAGTATGAACTATGAAAGTGTCAAGCATTTGTAGTATCAAGTGTTATACAACATAAATCAAGATTAGTTATTTAACAAGCAAAATATTAAAGAGTGAACAAGATAACAAATATAAAACATGTTAGTATCAAACATTAAAGTCCATATTAAGTTTACATTATACTTATTCTGACACCATTAGTGTAACCTTTTCACCTTGACATAATTAACTTAGCTAGACATAATGAAAGAAAGAAAAATAGATAAACAAAACAAGAATTTAAAAGTTAACTAAGTAAAGGAAAGGAAATGAAAGGCATAAACTTGATATTAATGAAAGCAAAGCATAAACATTACAAAAAATACAAAGAGAGAAAGCAAGAGCATGATCTTGATTTGGACACCAAGATGCATAAATGCATGGCAAATGCCTCCTTTTATAGGCCAAAATTGAGAACTATTGATTTGATGACTAATTAATGAGTGGGTGGCTAACTCTTGACTTGGTGACAATCCTTATCTTCTTTTACGTCAAAATTGGAGCCACTCGAAATGAAAGTTGTAGGCAATTGTCTCAGCTTTCTTGTGTAAAAAATATAGCTCATTTGAACTTCTAGAACTCCAGATATGACCAAAATACTGAAAAGTGCTCGAGATGGAGGACAGATTCAGGCTTCTTTGTTGTTGCTACAATTTGGACTTGCAAATTGTCTTTTTAGATCTTGGGCTCCATATAAAAGTTGTAGGCCTATATCTTACCTTTCCATCCATATAAAGTAGACCTAAATCTGAGATCTATAGCTTTAGATATGACCTAATTACCGAATAGTATTCCAGTTTGGATTGCACTGACATCTCCTTTTTAATTTTGGTCATCTCTTTGCCCTTGCAATTTAAGTTCTTAAAGTCATCAATCAATTCATTCATTTATGTGATAGTTCTGCATTTAAAATGAACATTTACCATAAATTAATGGTATCTTATATTATTAGATATATTATTATAAAACATGCTTTAGTTAAGGAGTTATTGATATTTCAAGTGAAAATTGATGATATAAAACCATGATAAAAATACACTTTCAAGACAACCCTACGAGCTTAATAATTCGGGTTGTAGATACTGATATATAGATATTACAATGTTTGATTCCCTTAAACTTTTCTCCTCAACCTATATAACATGCATTGGGCCAATAGCTCCCAAGTCTGTTCACTCTAGGGTATTACATGTTAAAACACTCATTTGAGCTTAATTGCTTATATAAGGGAGGTTACGAAACTAAATTTATTTATGTTTTTATTATCATCATTTTTTTTTGCTATTTTGTTTTTACAAATTATATACTATCCATTTTCTTTAGTTGTTATCTTTAACAAAATAACATAAATAATATAATAATCCAATATGCAACCCACAATTATATGTTAAAGTATATGTGTGAAAATTAAGGTTTAAGAATACATGTTAAATGAGTATATGTGCAGAATTAAGGTATAACGATGCGAGATTTTGTAAACTTGAACATTTCAAGAAGTATTATGATAGATCTTGTTAAGAATGGTTACTAAGATGCATCTTAAAAGTCACTTTAATAAAAAAAAAAAAACTCATTTACTCTGTCATCCTAGTAATAATAATTTTGTACATGCTTTATGAAACATGAAAGATAGTTAGTTATTCTTTTTTCAAGTACTACACTATCCCTCCAATCAAAATGAGGCATTATCCTCAATGTTCTAAGGTAGAAAGATAGAGTATAGAAGACATCACCTAAAATAACGAACACTAACAAACATGAAACACACTTAAACAAATATCAGAAATAACAAAATACAATAATAAAACTAAAAGACATAAAGATTCACAAATAAAGGCTCAAATCCAATCTAAGCTTTTTACGGCTTTTTTTAGATGTCCAATTTATGAAACTCATGGAGGAATCAATTATAGGAATAAAAAATTATAGTTGGTTAATTAATTGTTCAACAGTAGCAGCAGAGATTATGATTTATCATGTTGAAAATGATAGAAATTCTTGTTCCATAGCATGATAAAAAAATGACAATAACTTGTCATAATAATCATTAACATTTAACAGATCTGTTTATGGTGAATGTGTAGTTGGGCCCAAGAGGAAATATAAAAGATTTATTCCAATGTGCCAAAACCACCTAGTAAGGCAATAAAGACATCAGCGTATTTAAACATTGTATTCGATAATGTTTTTCCTCTCTAATTGATTTTCCAATAATGTTCCCTTGTGCTAAAGCTTTAGGGACAACCTCCATAACTTGACTACTTCCTAAAAATACAGCTAGTGACACACCCCCCATTAACCTAAGGCTGCCTTCCTTATATACTAAATGAATCTTTCTCTTAGCTAGTACCTGACCAAGATGATTTGTTGATTCTAAAAATGCTCTTTCTTTTCTAGGACTAGATCCATCGAAAATATAAATGTTTCTTATGTGATGACTTGAGGAACTTGCCATTTCTACACTCTTCTATATCTATTGAATGTATGGGTTAAATAGAAATGAAGGGAAGGAATAGAAGATTTAATAGATGAGAACTTGAAAATGCAATCGTACCACCTATATGTAGGTCAACTGGAGTCTCATACTTTCTCTCTATCTCTCTATTTATTTATTTATTTTATTATTATTATTTTTGAAAAAAGCATGTGTATATACAGGTAATTATGATTGTGGCTTATATCTTCCTTTTGTTTTACATTCAAGAATAGCTTAAACGCCCTATATGGGTCGGGGATAGACTTCCCATCCAGTTTTCTTAAAAACTAGCAAACATGGTTTTTTTTAATCAGATTCCCAAGACTATATCGAGCATGTTCTTTATGAAAATGGGGTCATAAATCATGAAATGCACAATGCACATCTCCACTAGGATATATCTCAAAAATCAATAAATGATTATCTAAAGATTTCTTATATTTTGAAATAAATCCTGACTTTTGACAATTTTCACAAGCGTTGTAGAATGCATGTGAGTCCTTGAATGTGGTGGGCCAATAAAATCTATTTTGAAAGATTTTTGCAACTGTCTTTTTGGACAAGAAATAACTCTCACATGCTTTAGAATGATAAAGTTTAATGACACTACTTACCTTATTGTCGGGAATAAATCTTTAAAATATTTGATTAGAATAATATTTGAATAAGTAAAGGTCATCCCACTAAAAATTTTACATGTAACTCAAAAACTTCTTTTGTCTTGGGTACTCTAATGAGTTGGCAAATCTCCTGAAACAAGAAAATTGATATTTTTATCATACCAAGGCATTGGACTAAGAGAAAGTAAGGATTTGTTAGGAAAGTAATCATCGATTGATGTGATGTTGGATGTTGAATCTGTTATCACTCTTAACAAAAGATTCACATCAACATTTTCGGTGTCTTTTTCATCCATGATTTCTTTTTGAGAATAAATCATTTGTAAATCTTTAAATTCATCCAACTTATTTTTACTTAAAGTAGATTTAAGTTGATCATAAACTAATTTGTTAATATGATCTACTTTCTGTGAATCATTATCATCTTCAGGTTATTTGTAAATATTGAAAATATTCATCTCTAATGTCATGTTTCTAAAAGATAGCTTCATCTGTCCATTTCTATAATTAATATGCATTAGATGTTGTAAGAAACAGATATCCTAAAATAACAGGAAATGAATTACATGCTTTAACAGGTTATGTGTCTTAGACAATAAAATCCACAAGATAAATGAATTTATCGACTTGTACTAACACATCTTTAATTATTTCTGTAGGCACTTTTATAGATCCATCGGCAAGTAAAAGAATTACAGAAGCTGGTTTTAACTCACCTAGATTGAGACTTTGAAAAACTAAATATGGAAGTAAATTCACACTAGCTCTAAGATCAAGTAAGGATCTTTCAATTTTATGTTCTCCAATAAAGTAAGAAATTATGGGACAACTAGGGTTTTTATATTTCAAAATATTATTGTTCTGACGAATGGCACTTACGTGTTCCGTTAAAAAGGTTTTCTTTTTCACATTTAGTTTTCTCTTCATAGTGCATGGACCTTTCAAAAATTTAGCATAAAACAAAACTTGTTTAATAGCATCCAGCAAAGGTATATTGATCCTTACATGTTTGAAAGTTTCAAAGATTTTAGAGTTGTGATTGACTTTTCTTTGTTTGGTTATGACATGAGAAAATGGAAGTGCTGGCGGGGAATTAATCATTTTTTTATAATTTTCAGATTCAACCCCTTCCTTACCCTTAAAGATTAACTCATTATCTTTCTTACAAGGTTAAAGAGTGGATTTTTCAATAACCTTATCACTACGAAGAGTAGTGACTGATTTGACTTGATTCATGTGTTGGCTTCCAAAACTACTTCTATTTGCACTGTATTGTCCCTTAGGATTTTATTATGGTTAAGATGAAAACTTACCTTTCTCTTAAAAACTAAGAGCAGATGTTAATCTTGTAAAAGTATCTTTAAAATCTATCATGCGTTGAGCAAGTTGAATATTGATTGTCTCTTGCTTTTTAATGAATGTATGTAATGTTTTCTTAAGATATCTTATAGATGATGGAGCATAAATAGGTGCATATCTATGAGAATTTTAAAATTATGGTGTGCTTGAAATAGTGGTTGTGAAATTTGTGCATTTATTACTCTTCCAACTGAAATTTAGGTGATTTCTTCAACCAAGGCTATATGTTTGCGAGTATAGATTATGATTAGACCTTTAGAAACTATTTAAAGCATGCGCTTGTTCATAGAGACATTCCTTAAATGAAAGAAAAGTTAGACAATTATTGGTTGAGTGCTCATTTATTTTATAAATTTGACATACAATGTCTTGAACATATTTTAATTTATCACTTTTTTTGAATTCTAATACCTCAACTTTTCTAACTAAAAATGCAAACTTAGCTTGGAGGTCATGATCTTCCCTAAACTTGTACATACCTCCACTAGATGTATAAGGTTGAGTTTTACTCAGTGCCTTATAAGTATCTGCGGTGTCCTAATTTTAAGCATTTTTATCTAACAAGTCTAAGTACTTCATTGCTTTATCATAGTCTTTATCTTCAAAATTTTCATTGCACATCAATTCAATCATTTGCTTACCCTCAGGTGTTAACCCTTCATAAAAAGGTGTCGGTTATACCATATGGTTTATGCTATGAAAGTACCAAGCATTTGTTGTACCAAATGTTATACAATATAAATCTAAATTGCTCATTTAACAAGTAAAGTATTAAAAGAGTGAACAAGATAATAAATATAAAACATGTTAGTATCAAATATTAAAATCCATATTAAGTTTACACTATACTTATTCTTACACCATTAGTGTAACCTTTTTACCTTGACATAATAAACTTAACTAAACATAATGAAAGAGAGAAACATAAATAAAGAAGATAAGAACATAAATAAGATAAAAGTTAACTAAGTAAATGAAAGGAATTAAAATGTATAAATACGATATTAATGAAAGTTGTAGGTTTATATCTTACCTTTCCATCCATGTAAAATAAACTTAAATTCGAGATCTACAGCTTCAGATATGACCCAATTACCGAACAATGTTCTGATTTGGACTGTACCATCATTTCTTTTCTAAGTTTGGCCATCTCTTTGTCTTTTCAATTTCAATTCTTAAAATCACCAATCAATCCTTTCATTTATATGATAGGCCTACATTTAAAATGAATATTTACCACAAATTAAAGATATCTTATATTATTAGATATATTATTATAAAATATGCTTTAGTTAAGGAGTTATTAATACTTCAAGTGCAAAATGATTATATAAAACCTTGATAAAAATGTACTTTTAAGTAGATACATCAATGATACATATACAAAGTGCATTTAAAATGATTAGTACTTAAAAGTGCATTTTTATCAAGGTTTTATATAATCATTTTGCACATGAAGTATCAATAACTCATTAACTAAAGCATGTTTTATAATAACAAGTTTGATACCATAAGATACCTTTAATTTATGGTAAATTTTTATCCTAAATGCAGGCCTATCATATAAATAAAAGGATTGATTGATGAGTTGAATTATTGAAATTGAAAAGACAAAAAGAGGGTCAAACTTATAAAAAAAGATGTTGGTGTTATCCAAACTGCAACACTGTTGGGTAATTAGGTCATATCTGGAGTTGTAGATCTCGAGTTTAGGTTTGCTTTATATGAATGAAAAGCTAAGAAATAACCCTAAAACTTTCATGCGAAAAGCAAAACTAAATTCTGTTGGTTGAAAGTCCAAATCTTAGAAATAATGTAAAAGTCTGAATCTGTCCTATAGCTCAGATAGGTTCGGTCATGCCAAACGACTTATTTGATTAAAATGGATATAACTTTTGATATGATAGTTGGACTAGGCTCAAATTTTTCTAAATGATTTTATAAGTCTAATTCTATAATAAGTCAACTCACGATAATCAGTTAAGGTTGGAAAGACCTTTAAATTAGGCTAAATGATGTTATGTTTATCAGTTTTAATATTTTCCTGTTTGATTTTGGATTTTCAGCCTTAATTTTGGAATTTATTTTTATTTATCCTACTTTTTAGGAATTATATTTTTTTCTTCATTTTAAAGGATGATCTCAAACTAATATAAAATGTTGTAATCTTTTTCTTTTTTTAAAAGAGAATATTATAAAGAAAAAAATTCAGTACTAAAATACAATTAGAGTTCTTGTTATTGAGATATTTTTTAAAGATTTTTGTTTTCTTTATGTTTTTCTTTCTATTTATTTAGATTTGATTGTGTCAACATAGCTAGCTCGGTATTAACATTGAAATGTTGCAATTTGGCCATTTACCATGATGACTCAAAAATTAATATGGTTTGATGGAACTTAATTATAAAGTATAATGGAAATTATGAAATTAGAAAGACTAAAATTACTTTATTCCAAGATGGTATACTAGGATGTAGTATGTTTATCAATTAACATTTATTCTAGTTGAGAAAAAAAAATTAAACTATTTAGTGATTGACCTGGTTAACTTAATAGATATAAAAACGACCTTAATAACTAGTAAAAATATAGTTTGACTAAAAAAATTCAAGATGATGACTTATTGAATTGACTCAGATTAATTCAAGTTACTTTGCTAAATTTATAACCATGATCATAAGATCATGATAACCTCTCAAAAATCAAAATGATATAAATTATGAAGTACAATTCCTAATCAACCAAGTGTTGAATAATAAAATAATAAAAATTAAAAAAATAACCCAAGTCAACTTGGATTAACCTACCAAACTTGCAACTCAGGTCATAAGATCGAAATAAACCTATAAAAATAAATTATGACACACAATTCCTATTTAACCCCATGTTAAAGGATGGGATTTGAAAAAAAAAATCAATTAAAAAAGAACATAAAAAGACTTAAATTATAAGACTAGAATAACTTCATATAAAGCAAATAAAAAAAGATTATAAAGTGCAATTACAAATTAGCCTAATATTAAAGGATAATATATATATATATATATATATATATATATATATATGAAAATGATTAAACGCAATTATTCAAGTGAATCCAAGTTAATGCATCGAACTTGTAACTCAAGTCATAATATTAGAATAACATCATAGGAAATAAGTCAAAATAAATTATAAAGCCTAATTTTTTATTAATAAAATATTTAAGGATGAAATTTTTTCTTTAACAAAAGTCAATAAAAAATAGAAAAAATAAATCAATCAATTTAACTTGTTAAACTTGTAACTTGAGTTATAAGATTGAGATAATATTATAAAAAATAAATTAAAATAAATAAATATTAAGAATGAAATCAATTTTTTTTAAAAAAATTATATAGATTAAAAAAACTAAAAAATGAAATAATATTAAAATAAATAATGCTTTAGGGGTGCATAAAAGTGTTGTGTAAATTCTCTCGTCGAAATCCAACGAGCTAATGTATTTACAGGGTACTAAAATCTAGATTAATATGGACATTGACACGAGGGGAATCTTGCTGTCCATTCTCCCACGACAATTTAGAATCAATGTAGTTCAATTAAACTTAATTAAAAGCGCAACTATCAAATTATAAGGGCTAAATTAGCAACATTTAAAGTTGGAGGAGTAGAGTGTTGTTTAGCTTTAAAAATAGTATCTGGAGATTTGAGCACCCCTCTCTCTTCCGAGCTTAAAATCTGATGATGGATGGGAAGAAAAAGGGTGGAGTTCCACCGCCATAATGTAAAGCATTATACATCTAAAGTAAATGCCACATGTATTTTTGGTTGAAGGTTGAATTCATTCTACAAAAACTAGATGTAGATTTGTTGTGTTTGAGGTGATTGGAAGTGTGGTAATAATTGTTTTTAAAGTATTTTTTTATTTAAAAATATATTAAAATAATATTTACTTTTTAATTTTAAAAAATTAATTTTAATATCAATATAAATAATCTGAAAATACTAAAAAAATTATTATTATTATTTTAAATAATTTTCCAAACGTAAAAACAAAGCTTTATAAATGATGAAAGGGCAGCGAGAACCACTATCATGATTCAATAATGGCTCATTCATTGTGATGGTCCCACCTTCACAATCAACCCTCCAATGATCAAAATAGCAGTGGTCTTGCCTTGACACGAGCTGGAACGACACCGTTAAAACGCATTATTAGGTTAGAAATTATTCAAGTTCCCTGCAATATTAAAAACCACAGCTAAATCGGGTAAACAAGTGGTTGAAATGTTATTGCAAAGAATACAATGAGTACGTCCGGAGTCACTTCTATACCTTTGAAACGCCCCTCGTAAAGTGCTTTTGCAGCCATTTTCTTCACTTATCCACCATTAAATTACTGATTAGTTGCTCTAAACAACATGGGATTCCTGTTTGCATAATGATGAGAAGCCCATTAGACGTATAAAATACAATATCTTTTTTGCAAGAAAGTTTAGGGTTTTGTAGGGTTAAAGGAAGGATTATACTTAAAGTGAGCTCTAGAAAATTAAGTGGCATTTCTTTTCATTTCTTTTTTTGGTGCCTCCACTGCATTATGGATTAATAATTGTAGCTTTAGCTTGCTCTCTTTTGAGTTCATGTATATCCTCTCATTTCCTTGGAATGCGGGTTTGGAATCGCCACAAATATTATTTTGAAAATATTTTTTATTTACTAATAAATTAAAATAATATTTTGTTTTTATTTTTTTAATATTAATGCATTGAAAAAATAATTTAAAATAAAAAATAAAATGCACGGTACCGTAAGATAAATAAAGTACAACATCGATGAAAGTAAGTGGATGGCTATGATGACAATACAAAGGATTGGTCTAGAAATGCACGGTCATGGATCTACCACAAAGCCTAATGTTGGAGAGGCAGCCACGTGGCAAAGTAGTTGGTTTAGTTCATCCCCGCCAACCTTATCAAGCTGGCCTAATGGCAAATCACTTTCAATTTGCATCCGTTTCAATTCTCTCACCAGAGGGAACTAACCTTTATCGACCCACTTCAATTCTCTCAGCAGAGGGAGCTAATCTTTATCGACAGTTGAGGTTAAATGACAGTATAAGTGTAGTTATTGTTTAAAATATTTTTATTTAAAATATATTAATATTTTTATTTAAAATATATTAAAATAATATATTTTAATTTTTAATTTTTTTTATATTAACAGTTTAAAATAATTTAAAAATATAAAAAAATTATTTTTAAAAAAATACTTTTAAAAAGACTAGCATAAAAAGAAAGCACCCTTTTACCCTTCCGAAGAAGGAGGAGGATTGGAATATTCTACAAAAAATTTTTTTTTTATTTATCATGAATTTTTGTATTAGATTTCATATGTTTCTAAGTGTATATCAATAAATATGTGATAATTCTAGCATAAGATAAAAAAAATATTTTTGTATTAGATTTCATATGTTTCTAAGTGTATATCTATAAATATGTGATAATTCTAGCACAATATATAAAAAAATATATAAAACAAAAAAACATTTCTCAAACTATAATTGAAAAAAATAAATTAAAAAAATATATGGCTTTATATATAATTAGAAAGTCTACAAACCTCCTCATTAAAATTAGATTTTAATAAGTTTAAGATTTTATGTTGATTCATTAATTTTTTTTTTTTAGAAATAAGCTAATTTGTTCTAATTTTTAATAGATGTTTGAAATTTGAGTTTTGACTTATTATTTTTTAATATTTAAAAATAAATTTGTTTTAAATTAATTTATTTTTAGCATTTTGAATTGTTTTGATGTATTGATATTAAAAATAAATTTTAAAAATAAAAATATTATTTTAATATATTTTTAATAAAAATTAACCAATACAAAACTATCAAACAGTAACACCTCGAATTGGGACGAAATTGCATTATCAAGAGTTCACTATCACCCGCGACAGTGACAATAGCAATTAAAACGAATGAGAAATTTGTCATTTCAATCAAAATCATTACCCTTTCAAGAACATAAAAAACTTGAAGACTTATAGATGAAAATATATATTATACTTGACAAGAAACATAATTAACAGAAATTTGTATGACATCTTCTATGACAAGAGTGCAGACGACACAAACAAAAGAAATGATTAAAGAGAGCCCGTTAATTCTTAAAACAGTAAGCAATAAAAATCTTATTTTCATGGCTCCACTCTACCGCCTATAAATACATCTTCTTCCCTCTCCCGCACCGCACAAACCTCTCCCTCTCCCTCTCCCTCTCTCTCTGGGCACAAAAATGGAACAAAGTCCACCATTGATAGCCAAGAAAGCATGCAACATGTTCCGTTTAATTTTCTTGATGATACAGAAGGGTATGTTAAAGAGCAAGGTCATGCTTGATCTCCATTTCTTGATGAAACGAGGCAAGATCCTAGGGAAGGCCTTGAACGAGATCATAGTCCAACAACACAACACTCTAAGTTGTATTTCACATGATGTTCACATGTCGTTCATATCTCCCAGAGAGTACGAGTTCAGCTGCAGCAGCAGCCCTGCTTATAAATTCTACAACTACAAGCAGCCTTATTACCAAGCAAGGAGGCGAAGTCTCCACGCTCATTACAAGCACACGCGATTTCAGGCGCCTTCACATGGTGTTGATGATGTGGTATCAAGTAACGGCGGCGGCGATGTGGCAGTTGAGGTATCGCCTTCGGTGGGTTCAGCTAGATGGTTTGGGACGTGGAGCCCATTGGTTAGACAAGTGAGAATAACCGACTCGCCGTTCACCATGAGGGATGCTGACGAGGATTGTCACGTAGACACAGAAGCCGAGAAGTTCATCGAGATGTTTTACAGGGAGTTGAGGTTGCAGAAGCGGAGGGCTGCTCATGATCAAGCAGCAGTTTAGTATGGATGACATGGCACATGTGGGGCCACTTGTCAGTGATGTCTAGTTCTGGGCTTATTTCAGGTGTTAGGGTGATCAATGCCATGAATTCTCTGTTGATAAAGAGAAGTCATGAAAGACGCAGCCTCATTAGCTGATTGTATATGTGGGATGAGCTTTTGTCCCCTTTTTTTTACCTTCCCCTTTTCTTGCTTGTTTGTTCTTTGCATAATGTGTAGCCTTTCTTCATGTGTATATTCATTCTCCAAGTAGCTTTCTTAATTCTCCGATTACTGTATTATTGGTTATGTTGTTAAGTTCATCTATTAACGAAATTTACATTGCTAGGCATTTTAGGTTTTACTAGTTTTTTACCCGTGCTTCCTTTCATTTTTCTAACATTAAAAAAATTAAAAAAATGTTAAAAATTAAAATACTCAATATATACAAAAGGTCGTAAATTTTGTTCCATTTCAGCCGAAATGACCGAAACATCTCATACCAATCCAAAAAACAAAACAAAATGCAATAATTTTCACCTCGCTTAAATTCTCAGTCTGTTCAAGATTTTCCAGTCAAATTTCAACAAGAACATTCTAGTCTCATTCTATGTGTTTCATTTCAAGCTTAAAGTCATTGAATCAAAATTGAACTTGATTTATTTTCATTAACTACACCTACATATTAAAGCTCTTTTTCTTTGGAGTCTAAACTAAAAACCAATCCTTAATTTCTCTTTCTCGCAGTTTCAAGTTCCTAACAAAAACAATTGCAATTGTCTTTCACAACCTCCCCCTCCAATCTTCCCTCTTCTCTCTTGTTGTTTTGCTCTTGCATGCTATAACCTGACTTCTCAATTGAAGCGGCTCGATCGATAAAAAAGAGGAGGATCTCCTTAGAACCTGGCAAAGTAATTATCAATGAATTCTAGAGAATTCTCAACATCCCAGTAAAAATTATAACACACAAAAGACTCATACCTGACTTCCTAACCATCCCAAGAGAGATCTACCACTCAAATAGACTCCGAGACATCTAATCTCGCTTTGTGGCCATTCGTTTCCCTCGTGAATAATTGTCTCTTTTCTCTAAGTTTCAATCTTTTCTCTCTCTTCATGTTCAAATTAAAAATGAAAAAGGCATAAACCTAGTTCTATTACACTATTGGAATGTTAATGCCAACTACCTTTCTTATAAATTTTGTATTTAATTTGGTCTTTCTTTATATCTAATTTAATATTCTTTCTGTTTATATAATCTTATTGTTGGGTTTGTAACTTTGTATTGTATTTATTGCTTCACTAGGCTTGGCTAGCTAGTTTGAAGTTTCATCTGAATGTTACTTTGATGTTTGATTTGTGCACAAGCCTATATAAATCAAGTCAAGGCTCTTTATGTAAATGAAATTGATTCTTCATTCAACAAAAACAAAGTTAATGATATGGACAAAGCATTTCCAGAACTAGCTCACTATCCTACAACAATCCAAAACCTAGACAAAAATATTACATTTAAAGGAATAAATTATATTAAATATGTCAAGATCAGAATTCAAGAAACGAAGAACAAAATAATCAAACTAATTGTTATTTACAAATATTTAATCTTGACTATTTAGGAATATTTTAAATTTTGAAATTATGTTTGCTTGACATTATGTTTGTAATGCATAATTTATAATTAATTTATAATGAATTTGAATTATATATATATATATGAATAGTACAACTCTGAAACAGCACGCCAAAATATTCTGAAATAAAAACATTTGGTTCCAATTGAAAAAACAAAACACCTACTGAAACGGAATTCATAACCACAATATATACTGGACTAAACAATTTTAAAATACTTAATTAGTGTTAGTAACCTGTATCATTGTAAATCCTTATACAAACATTGTTTAAATCTTGAAACATGTATATGAAAATATTAAATGCTAACCAAGTTTTCAGTATATCGCATGTTGTATACATCATTATCCATATATCCATAATGCCTAGATGAGTTTATTGGAATAGATCTAGGGTTTGTCTTATCTTTAGGTAAGCGATTAGTACTTAAAAATGTATTTTTATCAAGGTTTTATATATGCATTTTGCATTTGAAATATCAATAACTCCTTAACTAAAATATATTTTATAATAACAAGTCTGATACTATAATATACCTTTAATTTATGGTAAATATTCATCTTAAATGCAAGCGTATTATATAAATCAAAAGACTACTTGATGAGTTCAACTACTTAAATTGAGAAGACAAATAAAGGGTGAAGATTATAAAAGAGATGCTAGTTTAGTACAAACTGGAATACTATTCAGTCATTGGGTCATATTTGGAGTTGTAGATCTTAGATTTTAATTTGGTTTATATGGCTAGAAAGCTAAAACATAGGCCTAAAACATTTATGGAAAGACAAGACTCAATTCTACTATTTGGAAGTCCAAATCTTAACAATAATAGAGAAGTTTGAATCTATCCTACAGTCAAACATTATTCAGTGCATAACCTATATCTTGAATTTTAGAAGTCTAAATAACCTTAATTTTTTTTTTTTTGAAAGCTGGGACAATTTCCTAGAACTTTCATAATTTAAGTTCGTTTGAATTCTGACCTTAGCAATGATAATTTGTTCATACAAGAAGACAAAGATTGTCACTAAGTCAAGAGTTGATCACCCTACTCAACAATTAGTCATTAAATCAATAGCTTCAAATTTTGGCCTATAAAAAGAGGCATTTGCATGCATATAAGCATCTTAGTCTTCAGATCAATATCATGTTATTGCTCTTTCTCTTTATATTTTTGTAATGTTTAAATTTTGCTTTCATTAATCTCTTGTTTATGCTTTTCATTTCCTTTCCTTCACTAAATTGACTTATATCTTATTTATGTTCTTATCTTTTTTATTTATGTTTCTCTTCTTTTATTCTATTTAGTTAAGTTTATTATGTCAAGGTGAAACGGTTACATTAATGGTTTAAGAATAAGTATAGTGTAGACTCAATATAGAATTTAATGTTTGATACCAACATATTTTGTATTTGTTATCATATTCACTCTTAATACTTTCTTGATAAATGATCACTCTAGATTTATATTATATAACACTTGATACAACAAATACTTGGTACTTTCATAGCCCAATCGTATGGTATAATCTACACTTATACAATGAAATGAACTTCATTTGTTGTTAACATAAGTTATAATAAAAAATACCTGACAATATTTACAAGTATTCACATTATTCAAATAAAATAACTAATGTAATCGTGTTAATAATTTATAATCCGATTGGAATCTCTTTTATGTATGGTTTTCAATTGACCAATAAAAAAGTTTACATTATACTTGTTTTATCCTCTAACATTGACATTTGTTTTTATCATTATTTAATCCTCACATTAATCTTACATTTTAAAGTCCTCCTCCTCCTCTTCCTCTTCCTCCTCATCATCATTATTATTATTTAAAATTTATACAGTTAACCTTCTTGTGGTTCGATCCCTGCCTTATCAGGTTATTTATTATTTTGACACTCCTACACGTAGAAGAAGACATCAATCTTTTGATCATATCAAGTTTTTAGCACCATTTTCGAGAAGTTAAATCTTATATAAATTATAGAATTTATTTTATTTTCTCTTTTCACTTTTCTTGTATCTCACTTTGTTTTTTTTGTTTTGTTTTGTTTTTTTATTTTTGTTTTCTTCTTCCTTTTATTCTCTTATTACACGTGCATAAAAGTTTGGTCACATACATTAAGTGGTAGACCGTGTAGGGTATCCTTATCATTTTCAGAAAATATAGTCAAAGAAAATAATAGTCATTTTATAATGAGAATAATAAGAATAACCGTATCATAACACTTAAAGACCACATGAATGTCACAAGAACAAGTGCATCATCATGCATATTTTTCCCTCTTGATGCATCTCATTTTAATTTTAAGTAAGGCATTATTCAACTTTTACCTTCTTTTCATGGCTTAGATTTAGAAAATCCATATTTACATTTAAAAAAATTTAAGGAGGTCTGTAACACCTAGAGTTACTTAAATTATAATATGAACATCATCATATTAAAGTTTTTTGAAATGTCATATCTGTGAAACCAATTAACACTCAACCGATAATTGTTCAACTTTATCTTCTTTTAGAAAATGTATCAATGAATAAGCTCATACTTTAAACAATTTTCAAGGACCTAATCATAACTTATACTCGTAAACATACAACTTTGGTTAAAGAAATCACTTAAAATTTAGTTGGAAGAGTGATAACAATAATGCATAAACTTCATAGCCATCATTTCAAGCACACCATATTTTCCAAAATTCTCATAGATATGCACCTCTTTATGCTCTCTCTCTTAGAGAAAATCTTGAGGAAACATTGCATGCATTTATTGAAAAGCAAGAGATAATCAACACTTAAAATGCTCAAACCATGGCAGATCTAAAAGATGCTCTTGTAAAATTCACATCTACTCTCAGTTATCAAAAGAAAGGTAAGTTTACATCTCAACCATAGCAAAATCTCAAGGGGCAATACAATGCAAATACAAGTAGTTTTGGAAACCAACAGATGGATCAAGTCCAATCAATCGTTACTCTTCGTAGTGGTAAGGTTATTGAAAATCTCACTCTTGAACCTTATATGAAAGATAATGAGTCAATCTCTGAGGGCAAGGAAGGACTTGAATCTAAACATTGTAAAGAAAAGATTGATTCTCCACCAGCACTTTCATTTCCTTATAACATAACCAAACAAAGAAAAGTTAATCACAACTCTAAAATCTTCGAGACTTTCAAATATATAAAGATCAATATACCTTTGTTAGATGTTATTAAACAAGTACATTCTTATGCTAAATTTTTTAAAGTGTACACTGTGAAGAGAAAACTAAATGTGAAAAAATAAAGTCTTTTTAACCAAACAAGTAAGTGTCATTCTTCAAAATAATAATGCTTTAAAATATAAAAACCCTAGTTGTCCTATAATTTCTTGCTTTATTGGAGAACATAAAATTAAAAAGGCTTTACTTGATCTTGAAGCTAGTGTGAATTTACTTTCATATTCAGTTTTTCAAAGTCTCAATCTAGGTGAGTTAAAATCAACTTCTATAAATTTCTTTCTTGCTGATAGATCTATAAAAGTGCCAAGAAGAATAATTAAAGATGTGTTAGTACAAGTTGATAAATTCATTTATCTCGTGGATTTTATTATCTTAGACACACAACCTGTTGAACCATGTAATTCATTTCCTATTATTTTAGGATGTCCTTTTCTTGCAACTTCTAATGCATTGATTAATTGCAGGAATGGACTGATGAAGCTATTATTTAGAAACATGATATTGGAGATGAATATTTTCAATATTTACAAGCAACTTGGAAATGATAATGATTTACAAGAAGTAGATTTTATTAAAGAATTAGCTTATGACCAACTTGAATATACTTTGAGTAAAATTGAGTTGGATGAATCTAAAGATTTGCAAATGATTTATTCTCATGAAGAAATCATAGATGAAAAGGGTATAAAAAATGTTAATGCGGATCTTTTGTCATGAGTGACAACATATTCGACATCCGACATCACACCAATCGATGATTACTTTCCTAACGAATCCTTACTTTCTATTAGTTCAATGCTTTAGTTTGCTAAAAATATCAATTTTTTTGCTTCAGGATTTTTATCGAGTATCAAAGATAAAAGAAAGTTTTTGAGTAATAAAAAGAGTTTATACTATACTTGTTTGAGATACCATTAGTGGATCCTCTAACCTTGATATTTGTTTTTATCTTTGTTTAATACTCACATTAACTTTACATCTCAAAGTCCTTTTTAACTCATTATGGAGATGTGGTGAACAACTGGTAACAACTGCCAAATAGGTGGAAGCACTAAGCCTAGAATCATTTTCGATCTATGGTAATTTTTCTATAGAAAAAAAAAAGGGTGAGAAAGTTCAGAAGTAAGATACCACTCTTTATTACATTACCTGGAGCTTACCTTTCAGAATCTATTATATTAAGATTAAGAAAGGGAATTCCAACAGCTTAGTTACATAAGTGATATATGGTTGTTCATGCATCCACCCCATCTCCCTCTATAAATGAAACAACAAGAGACTTCTACTCTGTCCTTGGTTACAAGGCAGGACCTTCTAACTCACTTCTATGAATCTAGATAAAAGGAGTTCTACCAACCTGAATACATAAACCCTCATTGTTCGGGCATCAGCCCCTTTTGTGAATTGATTAATAGTAAAGGAAGAAGTCGAAGCCTATGCACTACTAAAGAATGGACCCAAAAAAATCAATTGATTGCATAAGATATGCCAAAACCATTTACTAGTCTTTCTGAATATAACATAAAGCCAAAAAAAAATAGGTGGTTCCAGAACTGAAACAAAAAAATTGGATGAGTTTAAAAAACCCAAAGAATGCAAGACTAATCCATCATCATCATCATCATTATTTATAATTTATACAGTTAACCTTTTTGTGGTTCGATCTCAGTTTTGCTGAGTCATTTCTTACTTCGATACTCCTATACTTGGAAGAAGAGATTAATCTTTCGATCATGTTAGTAAATCTCTAAGCACATCCCTTTTCTCATTAAGATTCATGTTTATGTATTCCCTTTATAGTGTAAGATGGTTTAAGAGTTTTGTAAGTTTTGCTAACGAAGGCTTCACTCATTCTAATTTATGCAATTAGGTTATTTTTGTTTCCTCTTGAGCATTTATAATGCCCTAGATGGCCTTCACTTCTGTACTATGAAGGGGGCTGTTTGTACCATCTTCATCAATTATTAAAGGCAATCTAATCTAATATTAATTGATGTCAAAAAAAATATGAATAAAGTTCCTCAATCCCTAAAGTTTTATAGCCCTAACGCTAAAATGAAAAAAAATAATCAGGGTTCTTAAACCTAAGGTTACAATCCTTAACTATAAAGAAGATTATAGTGAAAACTTTAATATATTCAGAAAAGTCTTTATTTCATAAATTCTCTCATAAACAAAATAGCTTATAATACTTTTAAATACAAGAAATCATCATAATTGATAAAATCCTAATCTAAATTAGAAAAATAATTCAAACAAATTGGGAAAATTAAAAAAAATCTAAAACAATAGGTTATGAGTCTAATTTGGGCATAAAAACAATTAACAACTGCCATATATAATTATGTTTTTAGAATGATTTGATAAATTTTCAACCTAGTCTAATAGTTAAATCAAAAGTTATTCTTATTTTTGTTAGACTGCGTGTTGAACTCTTATAGAATTTATCAAAACCTAAAAAATCTTAATAAAAAACTATTACAATAAATATAATTATGCCAAGAAAAATTAATAAAGTGTCCCACATCATTATAATCTTAATGATGTGCTATTTACTTTTCTCCAGTCGAGTAAAATTGTTTTTATTGTGTTCTGACTTTATATGACTCTTCAACCTTATCTAAAATAATCTCATTTGTCTAGTGTTACCACTCAATTAGCTTCTTCCTCTCCTACTCATAAAAAAATCACTCTTGATACATAACTAATTTTCTTTAAGGAAGTCAAATTGTTTCAGGTTTGGCATTAGACCATACAAGATGAAAATAAAATTTTAGCTTCACATAACAATTATACATAGCTTTTTATCCCTCCTCATTCCATTATGAATTTGGTTGGTTTTCTATAGACTTACATATTACAAGGTAATTTGATGGCACTATTGATTATTACAAAGCTCATTTAGTTGCTAAAAAGTTTTATCAACGGGAAAGAATTGATGTAACAACCCCATATTTGTATTCAAAACAAAGAATAAGGATATGGTAATTCAATTAAAATTAGGAAATTTTTTATTTTAATCAATAAAAAATACAACAAAATTTCCTCTATATTTTTAGGTACCAAGTCATCAACCTTTCTTTTGCAATCCTTAATTATTAAATTTCTTACTTGTCTTACTCGTTCTATCATTTAGGGCTTCCTCCTCTCATTACATCACAACTTCTTAATAATCAAATTCACACATGTTTAAACAATTCAATATCCCATGTTTATATGGATGCAATCCAAAGAATTATTCTACAAATTATTACTAAAATACATGACACAATTCAAAGATTTACAAATAAGGACCATTAACAAAATTATAATCGAAATAACTAAATAATTAAAGAAGAAATTCATAATTAAGATTATACCACATAAAAGGACTTTTGATAAACTTTTCACGCATTATATTACATAACAAAATGATAAATTCATTCAGTACGAAAAGATACCTTACAAAATATAAGGAAACTAATTTAATGTTCAATCCAATAGGAGGATGTACTTGAAAATTGATTTAATATAATAATTCGATTAGACAGATAAAAAAAGATATTCATAAATTTTTTTTCTACTTTCTTTCTTTCTTTCTTCCTTTTTATTTTTTAAAAATTTAGTAAAAAAGATCATTAAATTAACTTGCTCATCTAGTATTATATATGTGTGTGTATATATATATGTATGTATGTATCAATTAAATTTTAGAATAATCTATGAGTTTTTTTTTAACATCAACCAAAAATATAATTTTTATCGCCCAATTAACTTGGCATTACTTTCACTAATAGATCATTAATTTCCTTCAATCCATTCAACAAACACTATTGTCATCAATCTAAAAATTAGTTTAACATTTCACTCATTCATTAATGTACAAATTTCATTAACCAGGGAATTATTTCTTCATCGTGCCTATTTGTCAGGGCGTTAATTCCATTAAACCAGGAATTAGTTCAATGATTTATCCATTCATCAGGGTACTAATCCCATTAACGAGGTACTTAATTCCTCATCATGCTTATTCACCAAGATATTAATCTCATTAATTCAGGAATTAGTTTAATGATTTGTCCATTTACTAAGGTTCTAATCCCATTAACAAGGAAATTAATTCCTCATCACGCCCATTCATCAAGGCATTATTCCTATGAATTCAAGAATTAACTCATCATATCACATATCTTATTTTTTCAAGTAAATAATATAATAATTATTAATTTATCAACCACAATTAATTTGATAGAAATACATATTGATCAATAAAAAATTCAGGCACCGTGTAATTACCTAATGACTAAACTCGAGTTGAAGTTCCCTACTATGGTGTCAGCCTGACAACCTCTTCTAAATAAATAATTATATCACATCATTGTTCTATTTTCTATATTGACACACTTAATAAATAAAATCCTTCCAAATATTCTTTTATTTGTCAAAATAAAATTTAGAGAGAAACATGAAAATTCCCTTTTTTCTTTTGTAAATTTCCTTCATATTCTTCAAATTTCCACATTTTAACACAATTCACTTCATCATTCAAATCAATATATATATATATATATATATATATATATATATGTATTCACTCTTTAATATTAATATCATCTTTTTCATATACAATCTCATCATCTTATCAAAATTCTTAAATTTTATTTTTCTTATTACTATTTTTCCAAAAATCTCTTTTTCAAGAGCACCTAAAAATTTGCTTCAATTACCATAATTTCTTACCTTTTCTACTCATTTCAATAATCTTAACACAATTTCATAATTAATTATAATTTTCCCTAAAATATATCATGAACCCTAATTCCTCATTTCACAAAGTTCAATCAATTTAAAGAATAAATTCTTCAAGAATCTTATTTAAAAGTGTGAGGGTACATTATCGAGCAATACCATAGCTTTAACATTTTTAAATGGAGAAATCGTCCTTGCTTGAATTTTTTTTCCCTCTCTTAGTCGAATGCTTTTGTTTCCTTACAACACAAACTCACCCTCAATTTTTTCTTCCCACGCATACATATAATTACTTAACTTTTTAAAAATACCTTTTATATCCCTTAATAGTAAGTAAATTTTTTTGAATACCGATAACTATTTATATCAAATCTTGTCCAGGTTATTTTGAATTTTACTAAGTTATTTGTTGGTACTTTCAGTTTCATGAAATTCACTTTCGTACAAATTTTATTCATATTTATTTATTTATATTTATTTTAACACCCGAACAAAACATTTCAATTCAAATTCTGAGATATATTATTATTTTTATAATTTAATTTATCATTTTCCTTCATTTTTCATAATCTTGACTCTTACTAATATTAATAATATTATCCAAGATTTTAAAGTTGAATACATGGAGACTTTATTAACCTCTTTAGATCTTATTTTATCTTAGAACAAATATGATAAAAAGTGTAGAGGTCAAGCTAGCATTTCTCCTACAAGCCAAATACCACTCCATTTTCCACCAATAGCAAATTATACATGACTTCAAGTATATTATATTCAGATACTACTAAATATTATCAGGTTAAAGAAGAAATACAATACTACTAGATATTTGCTACTTTGTTAATAAAATTTATGGTGCATGTGATTTTGATAATTTGAATACAAACTAGGTTTTGATGTATTTTAGTTGATTCACATGAAAAGTTTAAGGCTATTTCAAGAAAATAACAAATACACTTAGACTTGATCCTATCATATATGCTTAGACTAGGCCCGCAAACCTATACCATTTTCACATTGAGTAGATTACACGTCATAAATTCAATGTAAAAAAATTATAATAAACAATGTTATTTATTGTAATAATTTTTCAATCATCTCTAATGAGTGAAAAATATGCTCAAGAATTTGGACCCTCAAAGCTCAATATTATTCTTGATTTGACCATAAAATACTTCTTAAACATTTTGAAAACCTAACTTACCTCATACCAAATCTAAGAAGTCTTAACGAGCTATAATCTACTTTTGTGAGCATGGTTGATGAATAAAACCATTATCATGATCTTCCCTCTATGAGATAAGACGAGTCTATTAACTCCAATGAATGGCTTTTTTATAGCCAACCAAATGTCGCTGAGTCCTGGGATACCTTTTCATCTAAGTATATTTTCTAATTAGCTCAAAATGACTTGATTTGAAATTTGATAATCATCATGAAATTGCCCAGAGTCACCTGTGACAACTCAGAACCCAACTTTAATATTATAAGTCAACCGAAGGTAGAGGAACTGTCGAGGCACAAAAACAAAATGATTATCAGCTCAAAACCACGTCTTTGTTGTGGGGCTCAATTAGAACGACCAAAGGCCACACAAAGCAAGAAGTCCAAGCAATAATGGCCAGATAGTGAGTTTTGCTGATAAAAATCCTTTGCCGTCTCTGTAATCATCACTGCAGCCGAGCTCTTATTTTTCCACGTAGCGTGGAGGTCCTAAAAATTATTGCAAGTTCCTAGAGTCATCCAATGGCGGGCTTGTCTACATTAATTTTCAAGTAATCCTACCCTTAAATTTGTCCAATAAAAGCAACAATTGTAACTATCAAGATGCCAAAAGTTTAGAGACTTATTTATTGTTTTTATGTTTTAAAAATATTTAAAAAAAAAATTAAAAAATATATTTTTTTATTTTAAATTAATAGTTTTTTAGTATTTTAATAAACTAATGTAAAAAATAATTTTTAAAAAATAAAAAAATTATTTTGATATATTTCAAAATAAAAAACATTTTAAAAATTAACTCCAATCATACTACCCAACAGATTTTTCTTATTTAAAATCCCTTAAATAAACACAACAATCAAGTTATTCAATGAAATATCTCACTCCCCGTTGCCATATATATTATTGTAGTTGTAATTTACTGGAATCACAAGAAACTCATGGACCAAAGTCCTCAATGTGATCTACCACAAGATTGAAATGAAACGGAACCCTTGTAAGATTTTATAATTTATTGAATATAATCGGGTCAAAACGCATAATTCATGGATCATTCTCATTTGTATCTACTAATTAATCACGTATTAGGGTAAAATATCGAGGGTATTATACCAAAGTTGGATGGTAAATTGATAGTTATAATCAACGTTTAGGAACTAATCCACAAAGCTGGACTAATTAAGCTAGATCATGAGCAAGTTGAGCACCAATCTATAAGTGAACTTAAACTAATTATTGGACACATCCCCTAAATTGTTAGAACTTCAGTTGTATATTAGCTTGACAAATAAAATTAGCTGTGTGGTTGAAACGTGATAAAGACTAGTCTTCTGAATTGCCTGGGATATAAATTAGATGTTGGATCTCTCTCTGCATCTGCATGGCCCATTCACATTAAGTTTGAAAGACAATCAAGTTTAATTGGGAGTTATCAACAACCATGAAATTTCTCTTGGGGAGCTTGGAACCAGCATTGATCATACAAGACAAAAGGCAAATTAAGAAAACGACCAAAAATAAATACAAGAAAGGGAAGCTGGGAATTGATGAATGTGGCCGCGTGCTTGCATTATTGAAATGAGCTGCGCCTTGTCACTTTCATGCAAATTACACCATAGTTGGAGTTCTTCGATATCTTATTGCTATCCAGGCACCATGATTGGTGTCTTTGATCAAATATGATCATCTCCAATCAATGACATTACTCGTATATTGGAGCCTCAATTTGTTTCACTAGCACAGAACGAGCATAGAGAGCTTATGTTTAACAGACTTTTTCAGATAGCGTATAGGTAGATGAAGAGAGATGGTAAAACCTAATAGCAATCTCCTTGAAGTGTTATTATATGCTTGTTTATTTTTATGTTTCAAAAATATTTAAAAAAATTATTTTTTTTAATTTTAAATTAATTTTATAGCATTCTCTTTGAAGTGTTATTATAGAATTATTTATTTGTGTGTTTTAAAAATATTTAAAATATTTATTTTTTTATTTTACATTAATTTTTATATTTTTCACATTATTTTAATATGCTAATGTTGAAATTAATTTTTTAAAGATAAAAAAAATATTATTTTAACATATATTTAAATAAAAAATACTTTAAAAAATAATTATTATTATCATACTAGAACACTTAATAGGTTAAAATAAATTATTCATATTAGGATTAGGATTAATGATAAATTCCTTTCACAATCCAGTTTGATATCTAAACCTTGGTGGTTAAGAAAAGAGCCCATCCCATTGACTATTAGAACAACTTCGTCGTGTTATTGACCAATTAATTAAACAAGCAATCTGTACCTAAAAAACAATCTCACAAGGAACCACAACACACACTAAATCCACTTTTAAACAAACCTTTTGATTTTCAAATTCGTTGAGCCCATTGAACACCATGCAACGTGTAATATTTTTCAGTCGATGGATTTTATCTCTAACTAAGTCATTTCTAAAATAAGTAGGCTCTTTCTAATAACCCTACCAACATCTTTGAACTCCTTAACATTGTTATTAGCCGTCACACATTCCCATTCTGGAATTTTAATCCGTTCCTTTTTGAAACTCGTGCACAACATTGCTGTCAAATTAACTCATGTGCAAGTATCATTCACATGGAACATTTCTTCTAAATCTGCACCAACAGCTTCTCCACCTAGGCTCGCATCCTAAGTTTTACAGTGACTGTCATGCTCACCTACTCATCAAGGCTTAGCACTTTTCCTGACTATCAGGTATAAATCGCGCTCTTCAGTGTCATCTATTTGCAGGACTAGTTGATTCGGCAGCTATGTTGTTACACACTTCTTAACAAATTTCAACTTTCATGACCTATCCTATTGTTTTAATTGATCAATATACTTTGTGGGTTCCATGTCAAAATAAATAATGATATTGGTTCTTATTACTATCAAATTACTTTTCTAATAAAAAGATATAAAATCACATTTAAATTCATTTCTCTTTTTCACATATCTATTGAATGTTTTAGTGAAAGCATTTTTTTTAGAGGAATCACTATCAAAAAATATATTTCATGATTGTTAAAGCAAGTTAAAAAAAATTATATATCAAAATAATGTGTTCATATTTTGTAAGTGATTGAAGGATAAAAAAATAAAATGATAAAATCATGTCAAAATATATTTTAAAATTTTAAAAATAAAAATTTGATTTTAAACAAATATTCATGAGAAGTTTGTTATTATTAATAATATTTTACATAATAATTGAAAAACAAATTGTTAACATCCTCACCAAAACCTACAATATTAGTTAACAGCAATAAAATAACAAAATTGAAGGGTAGGTGAATTAACATCTTTAAAGCCATTTTTAGATTGTAAAAAAATAATAGGTCAGCCAACACTTGACCCAAACAAAAGAAGATCAAGCCCATGTGTCTTGCCTTGTTCTATTTATTTTTTTTCTAATAGACAAACAATTTGTTGTCCGCTCCTTTAAAAAAAAATACATATGATACATCATCTATCATCTAAGATTCTAGCCATTAGAAGTGGCTAGAAAATCAAGTTATGGTGTTTTTGGATTCAAGATTTCATTTTTTAGCCTATTTTGACATAAAAAAAACCTAATAATCATCCTATGACATCAATAAACTAATTTCTCGACTCAAAACACCTACAACCTACTCCAAAAACACAAAATCAAACTAGAAAAAAAATTATCTCCTGAGCTCATACTTTTCCAGGCAAGGTAAAGGCAAAAACCTACTAATATCTAACTTCTCTCGTCGAATGGAACCTTTTGACACCAAGCTTTGTCATTTTGGTTCAAGGATGATAAACAATAACTTTCTCTCTCTTATGCTATTTTCTAGCAATTTTCTCTCCTCTTTATCTAACTCAAGGATTAATAAAATGAAATTATGTATCAAAATAAAAATTATTGTGAGTTTGGAGTTAGCCATATATTGTTTTTGTGTTATACTTTTTAGTCCTTTATATTTCAACTTGGTACATTTATCATAATTCCAAACCTAATTCATCTAATTAAACTATAAAAAGATGTAATTAAAAGGAAACAATTTTAAAAATTAAAAAAAAAGTGGCCAATTAAAATTTGTTCAAGACATTGTGTGTCAAATATGTGAAACCAATTAACAATCAACCAATGATTGTCCAACTTTGCCTTCCTTCAAGAATGCCTATATGAACAAGCTCGTGCTTTAAATAATTTTGAAAAGCCTAATCATAACTAATACTCGCAAACTTACAATCCTGGTTGGAGAAATTATACCTAAATTTTAGTTGGAAGAATGATGCACAAACTTCACACCCATGATTTTAAGCATACCATAATTTTCAAAAATCTCAAAAATATGCACCTCTTTATGCCTCCCTCCTAAAAGAAATCTTGAGAAAACATTGCATGCATTCATTACAAAACAAGAGACAATCAACACTCAACGTGCTTAAGCCATGATAAATTTTAAAATACTCTTACAAAATTCACATCTACTCTTAGTTTTCAAGAGAAAGGTAAGATTTCATCTCAACCATAGTAAAATCCAAAGAGGCATTAAATACAAACACAAATAATTTCAGAACCCCACACATAAATCAAGTCAAATCAATCATCACTCCTTGTAGTGGTAAGGTTATTGAAAAACTAACTCTTGAACCTTGTAAGAAAGAAGATGAGTCAATCTATGAGGTAAGGAAGGGGTTAAAGCTAATCATTGCAAAGAAAAAATTGATTCCCTGTCAACACTTCCATTTTCTCATGACCAACCAACGGAAAGTTAATCATAACTCTGAAATCTTTGAAACGTTTAAACAGGTAAGGATCAATATATCCTTGTTGGAAGCTATTAAATAGGTATCTTCTTATGCTAAATTTTTAAAAGATTTATGCACTATAAAGAGAAAATTAAAAGTGAAAAGAAAGTTTTTTTAACCGAACAAGTAAGTGTTATTCTTCAAAACAATAATACTTTGAAATATAAAAACCCTAGTTATCCTATAATTTCATGCTTTATTGGAAAACATAAAATTAAAAGAGCTTACTTAATCTTAGAGCTAGTATGAATTTACTTTCATATTCAGTTTTTTAGGGTCTCAATCTAGATGAATTAAAACCAACTTTTTTAACTCTTTTACTTTTTGATAAATTTATAAACATGCCTACAAAAATAGTTAAAGATGTGTTAATACAAGTTGATAAATTCATTTATCATGTGGATTTTATTGTCTTGGTTACATAACTTCTTGAAGCATGTAATTCATTTTCTGTTATTTTAAGACATCTGTTTCTTACAACTTCTAATGCATTGATTAATTGTAAAAATAGACTGATGAAGCTATCATTTGAAAACATAACATAAAAGATGAATATTTTCAATATTTACAAGCAACCTAGAGATAATAATAATTTACAAGAAGTGGATCTTATTAACGAATTAGTTTATGATCAACATGAATCTATTTTGAGTAAAACTAAGTTTGATAAATCTAAAAATTTGTAAATAATTTATTCTTAATAAGAAATCACGGATAGGAAAGGCACTGAAATGTTAATGCATATCTTTTGTTAAGAGTGACAATAGATTCGACATTCGACATCACATCAATTGATGATTACTTTCCTAATGAATCCTTACTTTCTCTTAGATCAATGCCTTGATTTGTTAATTTTATCAATTTTCTTGTTTCAGAATATTTGTCAACTCATTGAAGTACCCAAGATAAAAAAATAGTTCTTAAATGAAGTGAAGAACTTTTATTGGGTTGACTCTTACTTGTTCAAATATTGTTCTTATCTAATATTTTGAAGATGTATTCCTGATAATGAGATAAGTAGTGTCATTAAATTTTATCATTCTAAGACATGTAGAAGTCATTTCTTATTAAGAAAGACAATTATATAAATCTTATAAAGTGGATTTTACTGGCCCATCATGTTCAAAGACTCACATACATTCTGCAAAACTTGTAAAAAATATCAAAAAGTTGATATTGGTCAAAAAGTCTTACTTTATAATTCTCGTCTCCATTTATTTCCTAGAAAACTAAGATTATGGTGGAGTGATTCTTTTATTACAAAACATGTATATCCACATGAAGCCTGTGATATCAAAAATCAAAAGAATGACAATGTTTTCAAGTCTTTCTCCAACCTCGATTAAATAATGGATAATGGTACTCCATGACTCTTAAGTCAGTTCTTTTAGTTTTCCATGATAACTGATATATGTATACATATTTGTTCAATTCATTGTTCATATTTGTTCAATTCCTTATTCTTTCTCTTTTCTTTGCATCTCTTTTCCACTTCTCATTTAAAAAATGAACACCATTCTTGAAACATTAAAAAAATATTTTCCTATTTTGCCTCAAAATACAATTATAAAAATTTACCAAGCTATGAGTGCAAGATTGAGGTTGTTAATAAACCATAGAATTCCTGAAGATATTCATTGGCTAATTAAAGCAAAGATCCAATTATCAAGTACGTCTTCCAATTCTTTTATTTCATACATAATTGGGACAGGCAAAAGCACTTTTACAAAGAAACGTCGTGTAAAACGACTAAAAGTTTGTCACCTATATACAAGATAGACATGTAATGCACAATATCATTCTTTAATAATGGTATCTATAAACCATGAAGATAAAATTCAATTCATTAAGAATGGCTTAAGTAAGGAGTTTTTAGATAATTTTCTATTAACTCTTGAGATACATCCTAATGGAGATGTACATCGTGTAATTCATGAATTATAGCTCTATTTTTATAAAGAACATGATCAATAAAATCTTGGAAATTTAACTAAAAAAAACTGTGTTTGCTAGTTTTTAAGAAAATTGGATGAGAAGTCTATCCCCGACTAATAGAGGGCATTTAAGTTGTTATTCGATGTAAAACCAAGGGAAAATATGAACCACAATCACAATTTCAATTTAAGCTTGAGTTTGTAATAACTTGTGTCTTTTTGTTTTATTAATAGCATATTATTTTATTTTATTATTTCTTATATTTGCTAAGTGTATTTCAAGATTATCAATATTCATTGTTTTAGATGATACCTTCTATACTCTATCTTTCTAACTTAGGATATTGATGACAATGTCTTATTTTGGTTGGGAAGAAAGGGTAGTAGTATTAAAAAAAAATTAACTATGTTTTTTATTTCATAAACCATTTGCAAAACTGTTGTTACTAAGATGGTAGAGTAAAGTAGTTCTTTTATTAAAGTGACTCTTGATATGCATCTTAGTAAATATTTTTAACAAGGTCTATCAAATACTTCTTAAAATATTCAGGTTTACAAACTATCACATTATCATTAATTGATTCTACTCATATATTCTTAAACCTTCATTTTCGCGCGCGCACTTTAACATATGATGTTTTAATACCAAATACCTTAAAATCAACTGACTTGGGAGCTATTGACCCAATGTTGATTCTATGGGTTAACAAGAAAAGTTTAAAAAAATTAAACATTGTACTTTCTACGTATCAGGATACAACTTGAGTTATTAAGCTTGTAGGGTTTTCTCAACATCTAATACCTTAAGACCAACTGATTTGGGAGTCATTAGCCGAAAGCTCATTACATGGGTTTAAGATGTATTATGTTATTTGTATATATATTAATAAAAGAAAAATATAATGAAAAAATAAAAAAGATAAAAAATAAGATAATAATCTCCACCGAAGAAAATTAACCTTAATTATTAGAATAAATTTTTGTTTTCTTCCTAGTAAAGCCTCATAACTATGTGTTGATATATTGAGTACAAACGAAAGGTTTAGTAATATCTTGTTTAGAAAGTGTTGTAACCCAATTTTGGATTCACTAAAAATTTTTGAATGTTATTTTATCTTATTATTCATGACAAAAAAAATATATAATAAATAAAAAAAGAGAAAAAAAGAGTTTAAAATATATTGTCTCGAGTCAACCGTCATTTTCTATCAAAACCGAGTCCACCAGGTCAATACGGGTTAAACGATGTCGACCGGGATGAAAAATGAGTTTCGGTCTGTTTCGGGTCAAAACCATCATTTTCGGTCAAAACTGAGTCCACCAGGTCAATACGGGTCCCACCATGTCGACCAGGATGAAAAATGAATTTCGGGCTGTTTCGGGTCAAAACTGTCATTTTTGGTCAAAACCGAATTCACCGGGTTAATACGGATCCCACCATATCGACCGCGATAAAAAATGAATTTCGGACTATTTTTGGTCAAAACTAGTATTTTTGGTCAAAAAACCCGGTCCACCGAGTTGATACCCGTATAAAAAAGTTTTTTTGTAATTTAAAATTGATTTTTAGCGGATGAAAAACTTTTTATAATACTGATTTGAATTTTTAATTTTTACCCCTATAAATAAATATTATTATTATTATTTAGTATTATTATATATAATAAGACAAATAGTAATCGATGGAAGTTGAAAATTTTAACAATCCCGTGATTATTTTCATAATCACGTGAATTGTTGTTTGATTTCATTGGCTATAAATAGCCAATGAAAACAAGACACAGGAGGAGAAAAAAATAAAAAATTCATTCTGCATTTGCAATTGTGAATCGAGCATTACTATTTGGTTACTATTTGGATACTATTCATTTTTCTTATACTTTTTCTGCATCCTAGTAAGATATTAAAAATTTTTTTAATAAATTGAAAAATACCAAAAATATCCCAACCGTTAGATCTAATAGTATTTAGATCTGAGCCTTTGATTTCTTAGGCTACAATAGGCTTTACCACACCAGATTAAAACCCAAATCAATCTCAGCCTTTCAAATAATCTGCCCTTCGATCCGGTTGCGCCATGTCAGCAGGTGTACCGAGTGCTTGGTACATCTCGACACACCAGATCGTAGCCCATTAAATCCTGGCCGTCAGATCAACTTGAAGATCAAACAAATCACCGCCGCACGATCTGTTCATCTGATATCCAACGGTTCACAGCCTTCAGATGCACGAGCGCACAATACACTCGTCCATACCGTAGCACAACCCAGGGCTTCTCTCTCCTCTCGCCGGCGATTCTCTCTCTCTCCGCCGATCTACCATTTCCGGCCGTTTCAAGCCGCGAAACCACACAAAAATGTGAATTGCCTCCTCTGAAGCAAAACCCCGATATTTTTTCATCGGCAATTTTGGCCAGAAAAAGGCCTCGACCGTCATCGGCCAATCGACCTTCAAGTCGTCGATTCTCCCTCCTCAGCCATCAACGGCCAACGAGACAACCACCATTAGAATCCTCATCCTCAGATCTACCAGAATCAACCATCTTTTGGTTGGAAGCTCACTGGAAAATTTCGCCGCCGTCAACAGTAACCGCGCGTGAGCAACACGCGCTGCTAGTAGCATTTTCGTAAATTTTCGATAAATCCAAGGGTATTTCAATCTTTTGCCTATACAGGGGTACTCAGGTAATTTTTTATGATATTTTTTGTTATTTTTATATATAAATACTTGTAAATTTTTGCATGTGAAAAAAACAAAAATAAACCAAAATAAATAACGACGCGGGTTTAACACCCATTTTATCATATCACTGTTCATGGGTCAAAAACCTAATTTTCAAGAATTGATATATCTATTTGTCAATGATATCAAAATAATTTTTATTTTATAAAATAAATATTATTTGTCGACACGTCTCTTTTATTTATAGAAAAGGACCGATGTTAAAAATTTAAATACCAAATATGGATTATGTCCATTATTATTTATTTTGATAAATCAGATGTAAATCTTCTTTTTAGGGATAAACATCGACATTTTAGACAAAGTCTCCTAATTTTAGGGACTGATGTCATTTTTAGCGCGTCTCCTATTTTTAGGGACCGACGTTAACTATGTTAAAAAATTTACATATAAGCTCAAAATATAATAGCATTTGAATCAAATAAGAAAAACACACAAGTAAAGGTAACTTTTCTCTGAAAGGATGTTTTAAAGGTGGTGTCTACCTTCCCTTAATCATAACTAACCCAGTACCCGAATCTCTGGGACCAGTGTCTAATTTTGGATTTCTAGTTCCCTCAAATTACTAGATGGTGACTCCAATAAAATCTTTATTTCCCCCAATCAAATAAAAACTAAAAAATTCTTTTTTTTGTTTTAAAAAAAACAAACAAAGAAAGGAGTGGAGTCGTCGCCCGACGTCGTGTAGCGATAGAAAGTATGAAGCAGATATATAAATTTAATGAGAGTTTGTTTATATGGATAGATTAATAAAAGTTGAATGATGAATGTCTTGCTTTATGGAACTTGTAAATTATTTTTTTCTATTTTAATGCTATGATTAATAAGGACTAGTAATAAGTTGGTTGGGGTATATGATTAATACTTAAAAGTGCATTTTTATCAAGGTTTTATATTATCATTTTGCACTTGAAGTATCAATAACTCATTAACTAGAACATGTTTTATAGTATCATATCTAATAATATATGATACCTTTAATTTATGATAAATGTTCATCTTAAATGTAGGCCTATCACATAAATCAATGGATTGTTTGATGAATTTAATTACTGAAATTAAGAAGACAGAGATGGCTAAGCTTAGAAAAGAGATGTTGGTTCTGTACAAATTGAAACACTTTTCAATCATTGGGTCATAACTGGAGTTATAGACCTTAGATTTCAGTTTTGTTTATATAGCTAGAAAGCTAAGACATACACTTAAAACATTCATAGAGTCCAAAACTCAATTCTACCGTGTGGAAGTCCAAATCTTAGCATCAAAAGAGAAGTTTAAATTTGTCCTACAGCCCAGATACTGTTCAGTGTTCAACCGATATCTCAAGTTCTAGAAGTTTAAATAAGCTTATCCTTTTTTTTTATCGGAAAGCTGAGATAATTTCCTAAAACTTTTGTGAATCAAGTTTGTTTAAATTCTAATATTAGCAATGACGTTTTGTTCAGATAAAAAGATAATGATTGTCACCAAGTCAAGATGTAGCCACCCACTCAACAATTAGTCAACAAATCAATAGTTCTGAATTTTGGCATATAAAATGAGGCATTTGTCATGCATTTAAGCATCTTGGTTTTCATATCAAGATCATGTTCTTACTCTCCTTCTTTATATTTTTTTAATACTTAAGTTTTGCTTTAATTAATCTCTTATGCTTTTCATTTCCTTTCTTTTATTTAGTTAACTTATATCTCATTTATGTTCTTATCTTGTTTATTTATGTTTCTCTCTTTCATTATGTTTAGTTAAGTTTATTATGTCAAAGTGAAAAGATTATACAAATGGTGTAAGAATAAATAGTGTAAACTCAACATAAACTTTGACATTTGATATTAACATGTTTTGTATTTGTTGTCTTATTTGTTTGTCCAAATCTATAATTTGTATATTTAAAGTGAAGCTTCATTCCATAAAAAAAAACAAAAAGAATAACATGGATTAATACACGCAAAATTAAATAAATTACTTAATTACATTTAGATTCAAAACAAGCATATAGATTTAACATGTATTTATACTAACCCAAACCCATTTACCCTATGAAAACTAGCCCAAATTATCAAACCATAGCCCAAACTTGTTAATATTCAGCAAAGAAAACTTAAGCCCAGCCTAATGTACATTGAAGTTTAAAACATACTAACCCACAACTCACTACTATAAGCACAACCTATAGCCTATCAAACACAACCTACATCCTAAGTTAAACAGTCCTGAAAAAAGAGCACATCGATCCATTATCATGCAAAAACCCAAATCTTACTAATATCTCCTTATTTCCATTTACCTCATTTTTATAATGTTCCTATTGAAACAAAACCGGAGATGAGGAAGGGAATGAAACATCTACTACAATGCGGGGAAAAAAATAGAGATAAAGATGCAGATTTTATATTATGGAATGTTAGAAAATAATATAAATTACATTTTAAAACCCCACCTAATAATTTAAGTTATTAGATTGAATTAGTTATTTGATATAATATCAAAACTATAATTATTAGACTCGGTCTGACGGGTTTACTTAGGATCTGAGGTATTGGGTAGGTATATTTCATTCAAAACATGAGCCTGCAATTGGCTTAGAGAAAACTGTTTGACCTATTGGGTCAACCTGGAAACTCGGGTGACCTGGCAGAATTCGATGAAGAACTTTTTTTTTTCAAATGTGTTTTTACCCATAGTCAAAGACCTCTTTTTTTTTTTCAATTGATTACTAACTCATATCAAAGTTTACTATATAAATACTAGAAAAATATTTTATTTTTTTAATGTGAAATTTGAAGCTCATTAATATATATACTCTATATTCACAAGAAAAAAGTTGTGTTTTTTTAATATGGGATAAAAAGCCTTTTTTGTTTAAATACTACTTAAAATGATAAGATAATATCTTTTCAATATAAGATAAAAAACATATTAAAATAATCTTTTGACCTATATCAACATGGATATTTTTTTAATTTTTTTCATATCAAATATTAAAACCTTATTTTTTTTATTTTTTTAGGTTAACCGTGTGACCCAAGACTTGGCCCCTTAGCTAGGTTAATCTTTGAGCCGAGTTTGATAATTATGATCAGAATCTTATTGATCAAATGGTTACAAGTTTAAATTTCACCACCCTCATTTTAATTAATAAAAAGTAAGCATAATGTAGTATGAGCCTGAGTAAGTTTCAAAATCAAAAGCCTTCAGTTGAAAAAATGTGTTAGAGAATAATATAAATTATATCTTGCAGCCTCACTGGACAGTTTAAGTTATTGAATTGAATTAGTTTTTTTTTACATTGAACATCATGTTAAGTATTAAAAGCAACCAAAGTAGTATAAAGGAAAAGAACTTGAGTTTGTTACCTCCAATCTAAAAACCAAAACCTAACTCACTAGTGTTTCCTTATTATTCTTTTTTTTTTTGGTAAGTTAACGTATGTATTAAAAGAAAAGAACACAGAGATTATAAGGCACACACCTCAGATTTATAATGAGAACATAAACATAAAATAACAGATGGCTACAGGCTAGCCACGAACAGAAACTGAGACCTAACTAGATTCGTTAAGGAAACCAATATAACCAGCTAAGTATCAAATGAAGAATCTATGTTATTGACCCTTAAAGCTCTTTGGATCCTTTTGTTTTCATCTGTTGGTACAACGTTCCTCATCAAATCAAGCTTATCATGGATGATACATTCGATTTGATGAAAGACCAAATTATGAGTTCTAAAGATTCTTGTAAAGGTCCTTGTATTCCATTCATGCCAGATATGATACATTGTAGCTGCAAAACTAAGTTTATGAGAAAAATTGACGAAACTTTTATCATGCCAAGTGACAGTGGCCTATAGAATCCATTCATCCCATCCTTTTTTCATTCTTGGATTGTTACATTTGTCACAAACATCCCACCAGATTGTTTTAGTATAGGAGCATTCAAAGAATAAGTGGTTGTGATCTTCATTGTTGCGGAGACAGAGTGAGCATCTATTGGGACCATGTATACCAAACCGATAAAGTCTATCTTGAGTTGTGAGTTTCTATTGGATAGCCACCCATAGAAGAAACGAATATCTTGGAACAACATTCTTGAACCACACAATGTCATGCCATTCAACCATCAGATGATGAAATCTTAGTTGTTCCCAAGCTACTTTAATTGAGAATCTATGATTTGGTGAATCCAGCCAAACAATCTCATCCTTTTGCCTTATCATAGGATTAGAATTGGAAGGAATAACTTCTACAATCGGGTGCCAGCCAATAGCTTGAGTGGTAGGAATTTTTCATTCTAAGTTATTAATCAGCATATTCACCTTCACGTTCTTTTCCATACCTGAATCATAAATGAATCTTTCCCCGTAAGAATCCGTGAGCGGGCTGTAAGGATGCCAATTGTCAAACCATAGAGAGGTTATCATGTCATCTCCTATGATGTACTTCATCTTCGACCATGCTAAGGATCTGAGCTTTAGAATCTTTCCCCATGCCCAAGAGCAATTCTCTGGCGTCTTGATTGCCTAGAAATTCCTACCTCGCAACACATTAGATCTGATCCAAGTAGACCAGATTGAGCCATCTGAGTCATTGCATAGGTTCCAAATGTGTTTTAACAAAGCAATCTTGTTCCATTCTGTTATCCTTTTTATTCTTAACCCCCCCTCCTTTTTTGGAAGACATACCTGATCCTTATTATTCATGCAATCCTATAAGACCTGCCATTTTATCATCTCATAAAGTTATTAAAATTATCTAGATTTATAGAATGGGAAGTTTATGTTCATAAAAACAAAACATAAATGGAGTATTGTTTCATGGCACTATGTCTACCTTTCCATGCCATGATATTTATGAAAGATGATCACATGGATAAGCAGTCAAAAGAAAGAAAAAATAAGTTATTGTTCCTTATTGTAATCATGGCATGATCAGCTACATGACTAGCTAAAAACATTTCTCACCATGCAAACTAGTTAAGAAATCCTTCTCAGCAAGAACACAGAAATTGTAAAGAAATAAATAATTATGCCTTTCTTATTAGATCTTATTCCAAAATTATATTGTGTCCATCCTTCTACGATTTGAGCCTTATGTTAGTCTAAGTCTATAATTTGTACATTTATAATAAAGCTTCAGCCCATAAAAAAACAAAAATAATAACATTGATTAATATATACAAAATTAAATAAATTGCTTAATTACATTTAGATTGAAATCAAGCATATATATTTAACCCCATTACATAAACAATAACATATATTTATACTAACCCAAACTCATCAACCCTATGGAAACTAGCCCAAATTATCAAGCCATAGCTGATTAGTACTTAAAAGTGCATTTTTATCAAAGTTTTATATCATCATTTTATACTTAAAGTATCAATAACTCCCTAACTAAAACATGTTTTCTAATAACATATCTAATAATATAAGATACCTTTAATTTATGGTAAAAGTTCATTTTAAATACAAGACTATCACATAAATGAAAGCATTAATTAATGAGTTTTAAGAACTAAAATTGAAAGGACAAAGAGATTGCCAAACTTAGAAAAAAGATGTTGGTGTAGTCCAAACTCAAACACTATTCTGTAATTGGGTCTTATCTAGAGCTGTAGATCTTGGATTTAGGTCTACTTTATATAGATAAAAAGGTAAGATATAGACTTACAACTTTCATATAGAGCCCAAGATTTAAAAAAGTTATTTTCAAGTTCAATTTATAGCAACAACAAAGAAGACCAAATTTATCCTCCAGCCCGAACACTATTCAGTGTTTAGCCTATATTTAGAGATTTAGAAGTCCAAATGACCTCCATTTTTTTTTCTTCCTAGAAAGCTGAGACAATATCCTATAACTTTTATCTTTCAAATGATTTTAATTCTAACGTTATCAATAACATTTTAAGCAGATAAGAGAAAATAAGAATTGTCACTAAGTTAAAAGTTGGTCACCTACTCATCAATTAGTCATCAAATCAATAGTTTTCAATTTTGACCTATAAAAGGAGGCATTTAGGTATATTGGTCTCTAAATCAAGATCATGTTTTAGCTCTCTTTCTTTTTATTTTTTTTAATATCTAGGTTTTGTTTTCATTAATATCAAGTATATGCTTTTCATTTTCTTTCCTTTACTTAGTTAAATTTTATTTTATTTATGTTCTTATTTTGTTTATTTATTTTTCTTTCTTTCATTATATCTAGCTAAGTTTATTATGTCAAGGTGAAAAGGTTACACTAATGGTGTAAGAATAAGTATAGTGTAAACTTAACATGGACTTTAATGTTTGATACTAACATATTTTGTATTTGTTATCTTATTCACTATTTAATACTTTGTTTGTTAAATGATTAATCTAGATTTATATTGTGTAACACTTGGTACAACAAATGCTTGGCATTTTCATAACCTATATTGTATGGTATAATCGACACCTGAGCTATGAAAGAAACTTAATTTGTTATTAGTATAAATTATAATCATGAATTCCTGACAAGATTTACAAGTATTAGCATTAATCAAATAAGATAACTAATATAATCATGTTAACAATTTATGATCTAATTGGAACCTCCTTTATGTATGGTTTTCAATTGAATAATAAGAGTTTATACTACACTTTTTTTACATGTTATTAGTGGATCCTCTAACCTTGTCATTTGTTGTTATCATTATTTAATTCTTGGGTTAATCTTCCATCTCAAAGTTCTCATCAACTTTTTCTTCTTCTTCTTCTTCTTTTTATTATTATTACTACTACTACTACTACTATTATTATTGTTACTATTTTTATTTTTATTTTTATTATTGTATTATTATTTTTTATAATTTATACAATTAACCTCTTTGTAGTTCGACCCCAGTCTTACCGGATTATTTATTACTTCGACACTTTTACATTTGGGAGAAGACATGAATCTTTTGATCATATTAATAGCCCAAACTTGTTAACATTCATCAAAGAAAAATTAAGCCCAGCCTAGTGTACATCGAAGTCTTAAAAAAACTAACCCATAACCCACTATCATAAATAAGGCCTATCGCCTATTAAACACAACCTAATCTCAAACAAAACAGTCCTAAAAAAAGCCCATATCAATCCATTATCATGCAAAAACCTAAATCTTACTAATGCCTCCCTATTTCCATTTACCCCAATCTTACAATGTTCCCATTAAAACAATAATGAAGATGGGGAGTGGAATGGAACATCTACAACAATGTTGGAAAAGAAATAAAGATGCAGATTTTACATTCTTGAATGTTAGAGATTAATATAAATTATATTTTAAAGCCTCACCTAACAATTTAAGTTATTGGATTGAATTTATTCTTTAACATAATATCAGAACTATAGTTATTAAACTCGTTATGATGGGTTAACCTGGGACCTAGGTGACCCACGGTCTTAGCCAGGTTTATTTCATTCAAAACTAAGGCTTAAAATTGGCTCGAAGATAATCATTTGACCTGTTGGATCAACCTAAAACTCGAGTGACCCGACAAATCCCGATGGAGACTTATTTTTGTTTTTAAACATGTTTTTTCTCATAGCTAGAGATCTTTTTTTATCTTTTTTAATTGGTTACTAACTCATATCAAAGTTCAGTATATAAATACTAGAAGACTGTTTTTTTTTCAATATAGAATTTGAAGCTTATTAATATATATACTCTATGTTCATAAGGAAAAAGTTATGTTTTTTAATGTGGGATAAAAAAATATTTTTGGTTTAAATATTTCAACTTAAAATAATAAGATAATATCTTTTCAATATGGAATAAAGAAACCTTTTAAAATAATCTTTTAACCTATATTCACATGAATTATTTCTTAATTTTTTCATATGAAATATTAAAATCTTAAAAAAAATATATTTTTCCAAGTTGACCGTGTGATCTGGGGCCCCACCTCTTGCCTGAGTCAATCTCCAAGCCAAGTTTGATAACTATGATTAGAACCTTGTTGATCAAGTAATTACAAGTTTAAATCTCACCAACCTCATTTTAATTAATAAAAATTCAATAAAATGTGGTATAAGTTTGTGTAAATTTCAAGACCAAAGGCATTCCACTTAAGAGAATGTATTATAGAATAATATAAATTATATCTTATAGCCTTACATGACAATTTAAGTTATTAAATTGGTTTTTTAACATTGAACACCATGCTAAGTATTAAAAACAACCAGATTAGTATGAAGGAAAATAACTTGAGGTTTGTTACTTCTAATCTAAAAAACAAAACCTAGCCTACTAGTGTATCCTTATTGTTCATAATGTATCCTTATTGTTCATAGAGCCTTGCTCGTATTAAAAAAAAATACACATACAGTCTTTTAAAAGTTATTCCTCACAAGAACATGATGCATGCTATTTTACTTGAGAGACATGTAATCCTATAAGATCTGCCATTTTATCATCTCATAAAGTTATTAAAATTATCTAGATGTATAGAATGGAAAGTTTATGTTCACAAAAACAAAACATAAATAGAGTACTCTTTCATGGCACCATGTCTACCTTTTCATGCCATGATATTTATGAAAGATGATCACATGGATAAGAAATCAAAAGAAAGAAAGATAGATTGTTGTTCATTACTATAATCATGGCATGATCGACAATATAACTAGTTAAATAATTTTCTCACCATGCAAACTAGTTTGAGAAATCCTCCTCAGCATGAATACAGAAAGTATTCATCAATTATTATTACCATCAATATTCTGATAAGAAAAAACAACTAACTCATGTTTAAAATTTCTAATACACTCATGAGAAGAATAAGTTTACAATTATTGGGAATTCAATAAGTTTCATAGCATGATGTATGACAGACAAGATTTGAATTTTGATTAAGAAAAATTTACCTAGTTTTACAATCAACTATGGTTTGGTGTTGAATATGCTAGAACTTGTAAGAACAGGATCCATAAAGGTGATGTGAAGACTTTCACTTCCTAAGTAAAGTATCATACCCCTTCTTTATTTTTTTTGTTAATGGTGTTGCCTTTTCTTCTTGAAAAGGTGGACACTATATTTCTCCTATTTTTGAGTTTTTTTTATTTTGTTACCCTTTTCCCTCTCTCTTTTTTCCTTTTTATGTTTTTAAGGTTCCTTTTTATAAGAGGATGTTAATCATTTTATGAAAGAATACAATCACCAACTTTATGGAAATTGAATCTTTAAAGATTTCCTTTTTTAATCTAGAATGGAAACTAGCTTAATTACATGTTGGCCACCAGCCCTATTTTGCTTGATCTATATAGAAAAGATCAAAACACAAAATATGATTTATTTACTTTATGATCGTGGACAATACGATCAAGATTATGGTATGTGTTTTTTTTTTTTATGAAAGGATCAATTAGTAGTTAGGATTGGGGCAAAAAGATGGCAAAAGATCAGTTTTCATATAGATAATTTCAAAACCCAGAGCTAATGCATATTAATGAACAAAATGGAATCATTTTGTTTAAAGATTTAAAACACGTTCTTCCGTAATTTAAACATAACACACTTAAGTGTGAAACGGTGTTTTTTTTTGTTTCTTAATCAAAATTATGTCTTTTAATTGAATTAGTTTTTTTCATACCAATCTTTTATTTTGGTCTTTTGTTTTTTAATCCTGAGCTTTTAATTCTTTTATTTTGGTCAATTTTAACTTTTTTATCTTAATTTATTTCTATTGTGCCTATAATTGAATTGCAATTTATCCTTTATTTTCTTTTTTTTCTTTCATTTTAGTTCTTGGTTCTTCAATTCTTTATATTTTTAGCCAAACTGGCTTCTAATTTTAATTTTTCTCTTTAATTAAGCTCTTAATTAATTTTAATTTCAAACTTGACTATTTATTTCAAATTCATCCTTGTACTTCCAATCTTAGCCAAATTAAATTAAACTAAACCCTTTTCTCAATTTCATCTTCAATTCAACCCTCAATTATGGCCCTAAAAAAATTTAAAACTTAATTTTTACCAGTGATACTCAATAATTAATTCGATTTCAACCCTATGTATTCATCATTATCTATCCGATTTCAACCCTATCATCATCATCATCATGTTTTCAAAAACGTTATTTTAAATATTTTTGTTTTTTATGTTTTTTATGATTATTTCTAACCAAACACAAAATTAATGAAAATTACAAAAATAATAATAATAATTTAAAATTAACTAAATTTACTAAAATGACATGTTTTTTATTTTTATGTTTTTAATGGAAGGTCAAAATTGGATTCTGATAGTATTTATTTTTAGTGACCTGAACATTCAAATACTTTATCATCTTTTCTAACAATCTTGTATGTAAAGATATTCCAAGTAAATTTATTTTAAAATATCATGTACAAGGATATACAATTTATATTTCTTGATTATAATTTCTTCTTATCTATTACAAAGACTTATCTGTCAAAGAGACTAAATAACTTGCTACTCTTTAAGAATTATTGATACCTTACAAGATAATTTCCTACAAAACAAGCAAAGTTATTGAATTTAATCAGAATTCAAGTAATCATAATGATTAGTATTTATCAATCTATATTAGCAAACCAACATTATTAACCTGCATGTATAAAATTTATGACAGTTTTCAACATATTACTTTTCCATCCACCGTTGATGAAATCTCTTCCTTTATTAATATTTATTTTAAATCATCATTATCCCACTTTTAATAATTCCTTAACTTACAATCTATTTCCTTAACTTCACACTTCTCATAAGTTATCTTGTTGTATTACTTCAAAAAAATACATAATATATTAAAAATATAACACACAACTTAGTTAACTCATTTCCTTTCTTTATGCTAACTTTGCGGAATGATCTATGAGGTGATCATTAGGTTGAAACTCTTTACATATATATCTATAACATATAATTTACTTGAATTATAAGTCATGTATTTCCACATGAATCTATTCTTTAAAGATTTCATTACCTTTAAAAAGATTGACAACACCAAGTAACCATACATACTTGTTCATAACCATAACTATAAAACCTTAATCAACCTAGGAAATAATCATTTAATTGTGATTCCTTTATAATATATTACATCTATAATAACTTACAATTCTTTCAATTGATACTTGAAACATTATATATTTATTGTTGTATTGCCTATAATATATCATTATATTGACTTATATAACCATTCATTATAAATATTATTACCACAATTTCATTTGTTTTTTTTTTTGTCATCCTTCAAGATTATTATAGTTGTCCATCTATTATAAAAAAAAATTATAAACCATGTTACCCATTTCATTGTATTCTTTATAAATTTCATCTTTTTTATATTACTAGTATATTAAATTATTTCATTATTTAATTTTGTAACATAAATATTTGTACTACAATATATTTCATTACTTCATTGAATTCATATTTCAATAAAAATTTACCAGAGTTTCCTTTTAATTTTCTACCATTTCAATATCTTCATTTCTTATTTTTCATGTATAATAAAAAAATCATTTCATTCATCACGTCACATGATAGCCTCGGGCATATCCCAGTTCATTAACTCTTTATTCTACAGTTAATTATTTCATCACAATATAATTATCTTTGTAATAACATATAAATCCCCAATCATCTTTTATATCATACATGTAATACTGTAAAAGATATACTCAAGCAACAATAAAATCAATTCCTTGATCTGTTTAGTTGTTTGCAATGGATTTCAACACATATAACAATAAAATAATAGGTTGATTAATGCTAAACTTCAAAATTCTAATACAATCATTAATTAGGCATGTTTAATAAATTATTTATATATACATTTGCACTACGACTTTCTAATTTAAATTTTGTTATAATTTCATTTGTTACCAATTTAATATATTCACATCTATCTCTTAGTTTGTCCTTACTAAGGATAATATATTACTAGTTAAGCATCCATAATACTTTCAACTCTTAACTATCATATCATATTGACCTATTAGCCTTATACCTTTAGAGGACATCATATATAAAAACCTCAAATTCATAACCTTTATTTACTTTCCACTATATCAAAATCATACATCTTTACATATTCATATCAAATGATTATTTATATAATGTATATGTTATTCTAGGATTAAGACAATAATAACACCTGAAATGGGTAAATAAGGTATTTTATTAACAATAATAAATATTGTAGTTAACTCAATTAAACACAATTAACTAACAACATATTTAAAGTGTTTAAAGTAAAAAGCATAGGGATAGAAATTGCAAACTTTATTTTTAATGTGGTTCGACAATCTTATATCCACTTCTCAAGCATCAAACCAGTTTTGAGTATTGTATTCTTTATTAATTTAAGTCAAAAATTACAATGTCTTTAATGAATCCTGACCAAACCTTTTTTTACCACTTGAAGAAATACCATCTTCAAGATTTTTCACCTTAGTGATATACCTCATTAATAACCAAGAGTTTTTCACTTAAACTCTTGAAAGATTATAGTTTGTTTAAATTATAACAACACTTTTTTAAAGAGATAATACAATTAAAACTTATATCTTTATAACTCATTCAATTACACTTAGAATGTATGAAGGTATATAAATATAGTGAGTGTGGAAATTTATAATCTTGTGCAAGAATATGAAAGTTTTAATTCACATATATGAGTATAATTTATGATTGATGATTTGTAGTTATTTTTGCTCTTAAAATAACTTGTGTATGCATGTTAAATTTTTGTGTTTAATTCTGCAATTAGACAAGATATGTATATGTTTTTAGCAAAAACTAGTTGTTGCATGGCCGTTACTATTTCTTTGACAGATGAAATGATTAACCGATTTAGATTGGTCAACCAATCGATTAACCAGTTCCTATAAATTCTCAAATGTTCATCCCAAATGAACAGCCGGTCAACTAGTTCAACTTCAAATTCAATTTTAGCAATTTCAAATCTAGTGAATCTTAAACTGACTAAATACATACCAATCCTATAATGCATGTAATGTGAAGTGTGTAAATTTATTTTAATTTATGTTATCGAATTAAATATAAAGATTTATATAATTTGTACTAAAATGAATAATTAAAAATTAAATCTTCACTTGTTTTGCATCTTGAACTTATTGATTATATCTTCATTTAATTCTTCATACATGTTGATGATCTTCATATAAACATGTTATTTTCAACCAAGTATATTATTAGTCTAATTTTATTTAATTTTTATTATCAAAATACATAAAATTTTAATATGTGACTCAAAGTTCAATAGCATTTAATAGCATATTCATCACCACATATAATCAACATATATCATTTTTTTCATTTTAATAATTTATAATAAAAGGTAAAATTCCTCTCTTGCTTTCTCAAGATTCTCTCAAAATTATATACTTTATATACAAACTCTTAACCCTCAAAATACATGGACATTAAAACAATGCCAACATTAATCAAACATCATTAGTCTCATGATGAATCAATTCCCTGCCAATATCAGCAAGTTGGATACCATTAATTGAAAACTAATCAATTTAATATTAATATCAATTATACTGATATCATTAGTATCATGCACATGGATACCTAATCAATTTGATCCTAGTCATCAGTAACACTGATGCTATTAGTTAAGGCAAAATAATCAGTTATGATATTCATCAGTAACCATCGATGAAATTAGCCCCCACCTTGTTACAGACTAATCAAGTATGTTGGTTATTACTAACCACTGATGCCATTAGTCCCCACCTTATATTAGACTAATAAATTGTATTGGTCATCAATAATTACTAATACTATTAATTCCTACCTCATGGAAAATTAATCATTTTTTGGCAATCCATTCCCAACATTACTTTCCTTTTTTTTTTCTTTCCTGCTTTTTTTTTCAGGTTTTCCAATGAAAATAAACCATTGCCTTCCTAACCATCCATTTTTAATACCAACAAACCTTTAAATTTCAAATATCCTTTTCCACCACCAAATACAACATTGCAATTTAAATTTTTATTTCATTCTTCTATTCACATCATATATCGATTTATAATGACATGACAATAAGTAAGCAACAATTCAATAAAAAACATATGTAAAGTCTTAAAAAAAACACAAACGGTGTCGAGCACCTACTTGCAACTAGGGGTGAGCAAAAAAATCGATTAAACTGAGAAAATAAAAAAAAATAACCAAAAAAACTAAAACAAAAAAAAAACTTAATTAATCAATTAAAAAATCACAAAGAAATTCCAGTTCAGTTTGATTTTGGTTTCTAAAACCTGAAACTAATTAAACTGAACTGGTTGAACCAGCTAGCACTTAAAAAACAAGCAAGTATAATATTATTTAAAATCATTATCATCATATCCTTTTAACCTAGGAACCATATCCTAGTTAACACATATATTCATAATCTTTTAGTAAATCATTAATCCACATGTTATATCATCATCTAACAAAAATCATCAGCACATTTTTAAGCAATGAAGTAATATTTTTTTTATTTTTTTATTAATTTACTAAATTTTATGTTTAAGCTTATAGCACATTTCAAAACATAACAATTTTCTCATTATATTTGAATCTTTTATTGTTAAACATGGTCCAAATATACTTTTAAGACAAGTAAACAAAATCCACATTAAGTTGAAATTTAATAAATGATTCTTTAGCATAACTAAACAATCTTTTTTAACAAAAAAAAAAACATGCTTATTCAAACGCTCATTATTTACCCTTTCTATATTGAAACCTCTACTTGGAATTTTTTACACATTTGTTTGTTTTTGAGTCTTTATTTTTTTTATTTTTTTTATTTTTTTGCTAATCCCACTCCTAAACATTATGTTTTCAATAATTCATAAAAAAATACATTGGCATCAACCCATTCCTAAAGCCTTCTTAGTTGAATATGGAATTATCATTTCCACGGATTTTCTTTTGTAATTTCTTCATAAATTTCTAAACTATATTCATTTAACGTGTTTTCAACTTTTATACATTAATTTCAACATCATTTAAATATAAGTTTTCAAGCCAATTCCTTCCTTTTCTACATCTAAGTTTCAACCAAATAAGATTCCTACCCCGTGGATTCTTTCCTTATAATTTTGAATTAACTTATACTTACTCATATTTCGCAATATCCTTACGTTAAGTTTATCACAAAATCAAGCCAACACATTAAGGAATTCCTCCCCTTTTGATTTTTCTACATTTCCCAATTCAATTTCATGCATAATCCACATCTTAAAATCTATATAATATGTTTTCAACCAACAATTCCTTTTTCCCAAACTTTCAAAACCCTGACTCACACATTTCAATATTATAAGATTTTTAATTGTTCAGATTACCCATCATAAGCAAAAGAATAAGAAGAAATAACACTTCTCAAGCATCCAAAATGGATTTGAACATGTTTCTATGGCCATCTTCTTCCAAAGCTTCCTTTCTCTTTCTACAGCTTATAATTTCCTTCATGGACTTCCACCCTTAACTCTTGATTTCACCTTTTAAACCCACTTTCGTAATGTTTTTTTTTTCTCTCAAATACCAACTCAATCTCACCTAAAGCTTCCAATCATGGTTGACACCCTTAAAATTTTAGGAGAAGAGGAGGGCTTTACTAGCCATTTTCATAGCTTTTGGGTTTGTATTAGCGTTTGGCGTTTTTGCCTTTTGCATCTCTAATAGCCTTTGAAGGAAAGAATTTGTTTTCCTTATTGACCAATTTACATAAATATGTATTTATACCTTTCTATTAAATCCAAATTTTTTTTTGTATATTTTTAATGTTTTCTTGAATGACCTTAAAATTTTAATCCAATATAAAAATATATATTAAAAAATTATACATAAAATTTCAACTCGATCTAATGACTAAATTAAAAATTATATCTGATATTGTAAAACTAGTCGATATATAATTATATACAAAAATTCAAATTTAATTACTCAATCCTTATACAAATCATATGAGTCTTTTCACTAAATTCTTGTAATTATTTTCTTAAAAAAATATTATTATTTTATGTTTTATTATTTATTTTATTTATGTGTTTATTATCATTTCATGATAACATTACCACTTTTTTTTATTAATTTTTTCAACATTATAAATTTTAAACTAAACTTAATAATTCTTAATTTTAACTAAAATTATATTTATTATTATTCTTCTCATTTATCTATTTTTTTCATATTACTCATAAAGATTTTAATATCAGTCCTATGTTTACATGGAGATTTATATTATTAATGTTCCTACTATTAATATAATTTTTATTTTTAAGTAGAAAACTTTTTTGTCAATAATAAAACTAGCCGGCTTTTAAATGTGTATAAAAATAAAATTAAATAGCAAATAAAAGGTCAATGACTTCGCGGAGGTGAACCAATTATTTTAGTTTTGGGGTGTCATGAATGCGCGTAATGTTTTGCATGCTGTTAGATCATAATTTGCAATCATGTGTTTATTTTATCAATCTTAGATCTATAATATGACACTAATATTGTTCCATTGATGGGGTTTTTTAATTTTCTAGAGTTATATTATTATTTTTCTATTTATATTTTTTTACTATTTTATTTTCATGTTTATTTTTTTTTATCGCACAAATAAATTTCTCCTTACAAACCTTTTCACGAGAGAAAAAAATTGTGTTTTAGACTTGATTTTATTTTTAAATCTCATGGTGTGACAAGTTGATGTAGGCTCGAAGCTTCCTTTTTTTCTTTTTTGTATTTTGTAAACTATTTCTGATTTATTTTATTTTATTTTTATTTACGTTATTTTAACTTAGTGTTAAGGTCAAATTTCAATTTATTTTTGGACATGTATTTTTAATTGGTAAGTGAGCTTTAAGCCCTGATATTTATGTCCTTTCTAATTGGGCTCTAATAGCCCAATGCCAATATAGGTCAGAGATTGTGCTTTCTTTTAATCTCCCAAATTAACTCATTTAACATCCAAATTTAAAAAAAAAAAAAAAAACTAAAAATCAACCCACAACTTAGGATAAAAAAGTGGACATTAATGTCAACTCGTATAATAAATTCTCTAGTGGTAAACTCGTTATGAGGGCACCCTAGGGCGGTTGTGGTATTTTCTAGTTGTGTAATTAAACTTTTAGTCAAATCTCTAGGATTAACATTAGATTTTTTTTTAATTTTTACTTTCGAAAAAAAAAAGAGCGATGACTCCATTTTTATTAATCATCTAATTTTTGATTGCCTAAACTTCGAATACAATTACAATTACAACTCAATTAACAACATGCAAGAAATTAAGCATCTTCTCTCTTGATTTTAAAAGTAAAAATAATGGGTTAATAGCTCAATTTGTCCTTTTAGAATTGGGTTTTTTTTTTGTTTCTTTCATCTGTTTTTATGTCCTTAATGGAGCCAAATTTATCCTTGAATATACATTAGTTTTATAAGCTATCTTTCAGGTTAGATTTTTAGGCCATCCCATGGAAACCAGTTGCTTCATTTGCACGTAATGGTAATAAGTCCATGTTTTAAATATATGTTGTTTTTCCACGTCACGTGCTTTTTCTTGCAAATTACATGATTGATTTTGGTGGCCTAGCATGGAAATCTCTCCAGAACGGTAGATTCGAAGCTTAATATGTATTCAAATATAAAATTAATTAATTCAATTAAAAAATAGAAAGATAAATCGGAGAGATATGCAAGGACAAAATCATTAACCCTGTATAATCGCTGCATGGGTTAGTTTGCTAATTATGATCATAACATAGACATCCGATCGAGTTTATGATTTCCGTAGCCCACCTCAAAATCTTTCCTCTTTATTGTCAACTGATATCTTGTGAGCTGGGCTACAAGGAGGAGCTGGGTCTGCATAATCTTCAAACAGCTTTCCGGCTAAACTCCTGCCCTGTGGGGACTTGGAAAGTAGCATCTGCTAGCTTGCAACAATTGTTTCAGAACTTGGTTAAAGATAGATGCAGAAAAGGAAGGAAAGAAATTCTCTTTAAATTGTGATTGAGACTGATAATATTCTGATTCTGTATTGATTCAGAATATCTGTTGTCTTTCATAAATTGAATGAAATGATCCGCCCCACGCACAGGCTCCCTCCCGTACTACTGCTTTTCAGTTGAAAACTAAGTGTGAGAGAATATAGGATGCATGCAAAGAATCCCAGTGACCTTTTCTTTTTGTATCAAAGCACAAAACAATTCACGAGCTATAATCTGGCCTTCTGGTACTGTGCATGGCAGCAAGCCTTGCTCACTTGTTCACCAGAGGAGCCAGGCACGAAGAGGAAATTGTCCATTCTAGCCCCACCGGTTTATTTAGTACTTCTAAAACCCGTGAGGAAAGTAAATACCATTCCTTTTGAGAGGCCCTTGTCTCCACGATTCTATTATTCTAAGCAATATTTTATGCAGACAGATTTGTCTGTTCACTGTGGTCAGCTTTTCTTTCTGGTTTGTTGTGTCTGTATGCCAGAAAACGACTTACTTCTGCACCCGATTCGCATTTTTCTTGACTGGATTATTTCTTTGGAAAATAAAAGGTATAGGGAAGAGAAACAATGCATGTTGATTAACAGGTGAATATTCGTTCTTATAAATGAAAAGGTCGTGTTCTGTGCAATTAAATTAAACAATTTGATTTGAAAATAAAAAATAAAGCTTAATTGGTCAGGTATTATGTTGTCTCTATAAAAATTATCAATTCCATTGAATTCATATAATTATTAATTTTAAAATCTAGCAAATTAAATACTCATTTAAATAATAATTAAAAAAAAAGCAATTTAATTTGATTTTCTCGAGCCATTTGTTCAATGCACGGACCATTTACTTGATTATGACAAACAGGGCAGCGGCCATAAATGCTTCAATCGGAAATCAACAAGACAAAGAACATGAATGATGTTTACGTGTGGTTTTGGTTAGGAAACAATTAATTTGGACAATCCACTTCGAGTATCTTATCTACTTGTTAAGGATTTTAGGGTGTTTAAAGTCAGCAAGCCAACTGGCATCCTGCCCGTAGAGCCACATCGAATTCTTAAAAAAAAATTAAAATGATAGTCTTGCCCTTAGATTCATAAATCACTAATCTTATATGTAGAGGCTTTTTTGTATTTTTAATTTGGTGTTTAAGCTATAATCAATTCAAATGAGAAGCAATTAAAGTTTATATTAAATATAAATATAATTAAAAAATAAATAACAAGTATATAAATAACAATAAACAAAAAATGATAGCATATCCAAAACTTTCAATAATCAAATTTTATATTTCATAATAACTTTAATAACAACAAGTAAAAAATGATAGCATATCCAACACCTTCAATGATTAAATTGTATAGTTTATAATAACTTTGAAAATTTTGTATCATTATTTTCATTGTGATCGGGTATCTGAACATAATAGGGTAATGGAATTTTTTTGTTTTGTTTTTCTTTCCTTACCTCAAGTTTCATGTCATCTTTTTAGAAAAGAAAATATGTCTTATTAATTTATATTTATATTAGTTTTGGTGTTTACTCTTTTAATTTATTTATTTTTATTTTTTTCTTGATTTATAAATTTTTTATTTTATCTCTTGTTATTTATTTTTGTATCCAATTTGATCTTTAGTTTTATTGTTATTTTTTATTTTTTTCTTGAATTATTTTATTTTTTAGTTTAGTCCACCATTATTTTCTTTTATTTAGTTTTTATACTAGATTTAATCCTTATTATTTTGATTATTATTTGTCTTGTTTTTTAATTTTGGATAATTAAAAATTTTGCTTCTTGATTTTTATTTTTTGTTTTTGCCTTTTACAACGGGATAATTTTAGTTTTATGACTTGAGTCGTAAGTTTTAAAAATTAGTTTAATTTAACTTCAATCTTTTTAAGTTTTTTTGTTGAATTTTAATTTTTTTTTCAATTATATTACTTGACATGAGGTTATTGGACATTAAATTTTATAATTTTTTTTATTTATGTTTTAGTTGGATTATCCTGATTTCATATTTCAGGTCACAAATTAGTTGAATTAACCTGAGTTGACTTATTGTTTTATTGATTTTTTTTTTAGTTTTACCTTTTATCATTTTGTTTGATTTATAGTTGATTTCCATTATTTTATTCAATTTTTTATGGAGAATTATTCTAATTTTATAATCAAGCTATGAATTTAGCACACTAACTAGAGTCAGGGTTTTTTTAATTTTATTTTTTAATATTTTTTTATTAGTAATTGAGATTTGAATTTCTTTTATTTTCATGTTAGGTTATTTCACTAGCATTCAATTTTTATTTTATTATAGAACATCATTAAGATGTTTTATGAATATTTAGAAGGTATATTTTTATAATATTGACAAACATTTAATTTTTTTATTAGTTATTGATCTTTTTAAGGTTTTTTTATTTTTATTAATTTATTTAATTATATTATTAAATTAACCAATCTCTTTCAACCTATTAAAATCAATTACCCAGGTTTTATATTTTTTTCCTAATTTAAAAATATTATTATTATTTTATATTTTTTATATTTAAAAATACTCGTATTATGTGTTATAGTAGAGACCACTTGCTCAAAAACTAAAAATTGAAAGAAAAAAAAAACCTATGCCCTGACCCTATCCCTCGTGGAGGGGAAATTTTCTTTGTGGAGGAGTTTGTTTACGTGTAAACGAGGGAGAGGGAGCGTTTCGTCTCTACCTTAACAAGTCTTGAAAATGATGGAAGTTTTTTATCTTCTTAAGTGTTTTCTTCCAAAACCCTTTTACTATGTTTGACTTTTTTATCCCAAAATCTTCAATGTAAATTATTAAGTAGGATGAACGAAACTAAAGTAAAAAAAAACAAGAACAAAATTTATCCTTTATCATTTAACTTGATATTATTAATGTCTAATTCAAAGAGAATATATTACTTTTAAAAAGCAAATATAAATATAAGATGTCGGTTGACTTTGTGAATTTAAACATGAGATCAACACTTGGAAGAATTTATAAATTTAGGCAGTTTTGGTCCCATCATGTCTGCTCTACTATAAGAGATTAAACATATTAAATTGTTTGGTGATAAATTATTATGACGTGATGGTAGTAAAATTAATTAAATTAAAATCATCATTGAGAACATAACCTAATTTAATTTTTCCTTTTTAAAATTCAAATTAATTGCTAAAGTAATAGTTTTTTCTTGAAGAAAAGCACATACATGACAAAGAAAAACATGACTAAAAGCTACTATACTTAAAATAAAATCAATGAGGTTAATTAATTTTAAAATATTTAAGATTTTTCACTATATAATTAAATATTAGTTAATTACCACATAAAAGACATAATTGATTGGGGCTGTAATCAAATAGTTAATTACTATTTTTACTATATTAATTAGTGTTTCATCCCAAAACATAACTTCCCCATGTTACTTGAAGTGGAAGCTCATATAAAATTTAAATTGATCTGATGTTATTTTTAAATATATTTTAAAAATAAAAAATATTTTTAATATATTTTTAAATAAAAAATATTTTTTACTACATTTTCAAATAAGAAGCTCGTTTTCAGCCCACCTTTGAGAAATAAAAAATCTACCGAGTCTGTCCTCGTCCTGTATTGGTTTCTTATGGCCCATGATGTGCCAATCTATTATAATGTTACCGTGCACGATGTGACAATATTTTTGTTGCATATGGCAGTTCTGTTTTTTATTTTTTTTCTTATCCTTTTTGTTTTTATTTTTCTTAAAGCAGCCTAGGAAGTAAATTAGATTAGACTGTGCTGTTTCTTAATTTTTAATTATTTTTTATTTTTTTATTTATTTGAATTATTAATATTAAAATTATTTTTTAAAAAATAAAAATTACTTTTAAAAAAAAACAATAACACCACAAATCAGCGTATAAGTAGTTGAATGTCATTCCAACTGTCAAGACACGTCTTGGCAAAAGGAGAAGTGGACATGACCACAGGTTAGCATTGGTGCTGTCTTTCCTTTCTAGTTCAACTTCCCAATTTCGCCCCCAAAACATCGTATAAATCTAGTAATAAAGAGGTTGATTCAAAACAATTATAATAATAATAATAATATTTATATTATAAATAATAATATTTTTCTATGAATATTTTGAATTATAATAAAAATAATAATATTTATTACACAAATAATTATATTTAGAAACCCAACAATATTTGTAATGTAAATAATAGTATTTTTTTAGATAAATATTTATAATTATAATAAAAATAATATTATTTACAACGCAAATAATTATATTTAAAAACCAAAGAATATATCTAACACAAATAATATTATTTTTGAGATGATAATTTAGAATTATAATAAAAAACTAATAATTTTAATAACACAAATAATTATATTAAGAATTCTAAGAATATTTATAACACTAATAATAATAATTTTTATATTAATAATTTGAATTATAATAAAAATTATAAAATTATAACACAAATAATAATATTTTTAAGATGAATATTTATAATTATAAGAAAAATAATAATATTTTTATATTAAAACTTTCAATTATTATAAAAATAATAATATTATAACACAAATAATAATATCTTTAATATGAATATGTTGAATATAAAAACAATGTTTAGAACACAAATGATAATATTTTTTACATGAATACTTTGAATTATAAAAAAATAATATTTATAATATAAATTATAATATTTTTTATATTAATACATAGAATTATAATAAAAATAATTATATTTATAACACAAATAATTATATTTAGAAACTCAAGAATATTTGTAATACAAATAATAATATTTTTTTAGATGAATATTTAGAAACCCAAGAATATTTCTAACATAAATAATAATATATTTTAGATTGATATTAGAATTATAATAAAAATAATAATTATATTTAGAAACCCAAGAATATTTCTGACACAATTAATAATATTTTATATATTAATAATTAAAATTATTGAATTATAATAAAAATAATAATATTTATAACACAACCCAAGACCCAAAATTATTAACTCTTACCTCTTGGATCCAAAAGAAATGGGTCTTACCTCGTGGGTTTGCAAACCGTAGAGTCACAAGGTTATAAGCCTACTCACTCTGAACTGAAGTTAGGTGCGCGGGTCTGCCCCCAATATCCAAAGTTAAGCAGACCAAACACTAGGTAGCTGCAGCTTGGAGTGCTGGCAGGCGAGCGTGGCTTGCCCAACATCAAGGCCTGACAGTCAAGCACCAAGTGTTCGTAGCACCAGTAAGCATGTCTCCAACATGACACTTAAGGCCTGTAAGCTACAACCTTACCATGCCTTCACCAAATATAATAAAAAAATTATATTTTTAATATTAATAATGTTATTTTTAATATTAATATTATTAATAATACTGAAAATAATAATATTCATGACACCAATAATACTATTTTTTAAATTAATGCTTTTAATTATAGTAAAAATAATAATATTCATAACATAAATAATACTATTTTTAATATTAATACTATTCATTATAATAAAAATAATAATAATTATAACACCAATAATACTATTTTGATTATAGTAGAAATAATAATATTCATAACACAAATAATACTATTTATAATATCAATACTTTTAATTGTACTAAAAATAATAATATTTAGAACACAAATAATACTATTTTTAATATTATTACTTTTAATTATAATAAAGAATATTTTTAATATAGATAATAATATTTTTAATATTGATAATAATATTTTTTATTACAATAAAAAATAATATTTATAAGATAAAAAATAATATTTTTAATAGTAATAATAATGATAATTGTTATTATATTTTTTTTTCATTTTTCTTCTCTACAGGGTCTGCTGATCCATAATAATATTCATAACACAAATAATATTATTTGTAATATTAATATATTTAATTGTACTAAAATAAAAATATTTAAAACACAAAAAATACTATTTTAAATATTAATATTTTTAATTATAATAAGAAAATAATATTTATAAGACAAATAATAATATTTTAAAAAAATAATTACAATTGTTATTATATTTTTTTATTTTTCTTCTCTACAGGGTTTGTCGATCCATAATAATATAACAAAAATAATACTATTTGTAATGTTAATAATTTAATACTTTTAATTTTACCACAAATAATAATATTTAGAACATAAATAATACTATTTTTAATATTAATAATTTTAATTATAATAAAAAATAATATTTCTAATATAGATAATAATATTTTTAATTATATTAGTTCTAATTATAATAAAAAATAATATGTATAAGATAAATAATGATAATAATAATAATTTTTATTATATTTGTTTTTTATTTTTCTTCTCTGCGAGGTATGTTTATTCATGATAATATTCAAAACACAAATAATACTATTTTTAATTTTAATACCTTTAATTCTAATAAAAAATAATATTTTTAAGAAAAATAATAATATTTTTAACAATAATAATAATGATAATTGTTATTATATTTTTTTTTATTTTTCTTCTCTATAGGGTTTGTCGATCCATCATAATATAGCATAAATAATAATATTTATAATATTAATACTTTTAATTCTACTAAAAATAATAATATTTAGAACACAAATAATACTATTTTTAATATTAATACTTTTAATTATAATAAGAAAATAATATTTATAACAGAAATAATAATATTTTAAATTATATTACTTTTAATTACAATAAAAAATAATATTTATAAGACAAATAATAATATTTTTAATAATAATGATACTAATAATTGTTATTATTTTATTTTTTTATTTTTCTTCTCTATAGGGTCTACCAATCTAGTTGTGTGAGCCTCTCAAAACAGAACTCGACATTAGGGTTTGGATATAGCATACAAGTTTACAAGCCAAGTGCTCAAGTTTGCAGATCCTATGGTTGCAAGGTTATAGCTAGGTGCATGGGTCGAGCTCTAATGCCCAAGGCCGGGTAGACCAGGTGCCAGGTGGCTGTAACATGGGACACTGCCAGGAGGGAGTGGCCTGTCCAATGCCTAGGCCTGACAGCCAAGTATTAGGTGTCTATAGCCCTAGTAGGTATGCCTCCGGCCTAGCACTTGAGCCTGACAAGCTATATCCTCCCCATGTCCCCACCAACACAATACAATTCACAGTGAAATGACTCATAACTTATAGTATTTACACTACAGTGCAGAACAGTAAAATTCACAGTGTATAGTAGTCCACGCTATAATAAAATATTAATCAGTTTTAGTTATAGTTAATGATCTAATATCTACAAAACATACAAATGCATAGTAACATATAAAAATAAAATAACTTTCAGTACTTGTTGACACAAGATAAACTTAAAGAAGTAGATTCAAACAATGATCAATATTATAATATTATTTTTTAAATTTACTTAATTTCTTATTCTTGCCATCACAACCAACAATAAAATTCACAGGATAAATAAATTTATCAACTTGTACTGACACATTTTCAACTATTCCTCTAAGCACTTGTTAACTTGATTACATTAGTTATCTTATTCGAATAATGCTAATACTTGTAAATGTTGTTAGGCATCATGATTACAACTTATGTTAACAATAAATCAAGTTCCTTTCATAGCACATGTCTATAGGTTATACCATACGGTTGAGCTATGAAACTACTGAGCATTTGTTATACAACATAAATCTAGATTAGTAATTTAATATGCAACGGATTAAAGAGTGAACAAGATAACAAATATAAAACATGTTAGTATCAAACATTAAAGTCCATATTGAGTTTACACTATATTTATTCTTACACCATTAATGTAACATTTTCACCTTGACATAATAAATTTAGTTAAACATAATGAAAGAGAGAACATAAATAAATAAGATAAGAACATAAATAAGTTAAAAGTTAACTAAGTAAAGAAAAGAAAATGAAAGGCATAAATAAGATATTAATGAAAATAGAACTTAAATATTATAAAAATATAAAGAGAGAAAGCAAAAGCATGATCTTGATCTAGAGACCAAGATACCTAAATGCATGACAAATGCCTCCTTTTATAGGCCAAAATTGAAAACTATTGATTTGATGACTAATTGATGAGTGGGTAACCAACTCTTGACTTGATGATAATTCTTATCTTCTTTTGTCTGCCCAAAACGTCATTGATAATGTCAAAATTGGAACCACTTAAAAATATAAAAGTTGTAAAAAATTATCTCAGCTTTCCAGGTATAAAAAATTGGAGGTCATTTGGACTTCTAAAACTCCAGATATGAGCCAAACACTAAACAGTATTCGGGCTACATGACATATTTGAACTTTTTCATTGTTACTACATTTTGGACTTGAAAATGACCTTTTTAAAACAAACCTCCATATGAAAATTATAGAGTTATGTCTTACCTTTCTATCTATATAAAATAGATCTAAATTCGAGATCTACAACTCCAGATATGATTCAATTACCGAATAATATTCTGGTTTAAACTACATCAGCATCTCTTTTCTAAGTTTGACCATCTCTTTGTCATTTCAATTTCAGTTTTTAAACTCATCAATCAATCCTTTTATTTATATGATAGGCCTGCATTTAAAATGAATATTTACTACAAATTAAAGTATCTTATATTAGTTAGCTATGTTGTTATAAAACATATTTTAGTTAAGAAGTTATTGATACTTCTAGTGCAAAATAATGATATAAAACCTTGATAAAAATGTATTTTTAAGTACTAATCAATCAACATTTGTTTAGTGGTCTTAAAGATGTTAGTACTATTGCCAAAGATTATAATCTATATATAAACAAACTATGGCATATGTTGTATTAATGTTTTTTACATAAACACATTTATTAATGTTAAAACCATTTGACAGTATTATAGTGTCAAATTTGTCATGTCATAATTTTGGTGCTTGTTTTAACCATACAGAGATTTAACAAATTTACACACTTTTTTTCATGTCTTTGAACCTGATATCCTTCATGTTGTTCTATATAGATACTTTCATCTAAGTCTTCATTTAGAAAAGCAATTTTAACAGTCATCTAGTGTATCTCAAGATTGTCAAAACCAATTATAACAATTAACATATGAATGGATATTATTCTTATAACAGGCGAATATGTATCAAAGTAGTCTAAATCGTCCTTTTGCTTGTAACCTTTTATTATGAGTTTAGTTTTATATTTACCAATTAATTCATCAACTTTCATCTTTTTTTTTGAATATTTATTTGCACCATAATAGTTTATTTCTAGGAAGAAGATCTACTAGTTTCCATATATGATTTTGCATAATGGATTATATCTCATTATTTATAGCTTTTTTTCCAAAATAGTGCTTCTAAAGTTGACATTGCTTCTTTACAGCTTTAAAGTTCATTTTCTAACAAATAAGTTAGAATTTTAGAATTATAATTTTTAAGTATTTTAGCCCTCTTATTTCTTTTAGATTCCTCTTCCTCATCAACCTCTTGATGGTTTTTACTAATACATCCATTAGTTCTCCTAGTATTCCTTTCCTCTTATATGTTCTTGCTAAGAAATAAATTTCAAAAAATAATACATTTATGGATTTAATAATTGTATTAATATGAATATCAAACTTATACACAAAAAACTAATAAACGATATTATTATTAGCACATCCTATAAATATACGGTCAATAGTTTTAGATCCTAGTTTGACCTTTTTAAGTGAAGGAACCATAATTTTTGCTAGACACCGCCATGCCTTCATGTATTTATATGATGGTGTTTAACCCTTCCATAACTCATATGGTGTCTTGTTTAAATTTTTACAATGTATTTTATTCAGAATGTATGAATATACAATCAGTAGTTTTAGGTTCTATTTTGACCTTTTTAGATGGAGAAACCATAACTTTTATTGGACACTACCACACCTTCATGTATTTATACAATGGTGTTCAACCCTTCCATAACTTATAAGGTGTCTTGTTTAAATTTTTAAGATGTGTTTTATTTAGAATATAATTCACTAATAAAATAGCTCTTATAAGTTATAAGATAATCATGTACTTATCAACATAACATTCATTATTTCTTTTAATGTTCGCTTCTTATATTTAAGAATACCATTCTACTATAGTGAATAAAGAGTTGTGTTTTGATAGATTATACCATGATCAGTATCGAATATATCAAAATTTGAATCACATTTCTCACCTCTATCACTTTTTATTATCTTGATCTTTTTACTAAGTTGATTTTTTAACCTTGCTTTTGAAATGTTTAAATATTTCTAAAGCCTTGTCTTTGCTTTTTAACAAATAGACATAATAATATTTATACAATCATTAATAAAAGTAATACAATACTTTTTAGCATCTCAAGTTTGCACAAACTTTAAATCATAAATATTAATATGAATTAAATATAAAGGCTCACTATTTTTGTCTATAAAATATAAAGGTCCCTTAATCAATTTAACTTCCATATAAATTTTATACTATGATTTTGATCAATGTGAAATCTTGGAAATAAATTTAAATTATTAATCATTTCAATATTTTGTAATTAATATAACCTAATTTATGATATAGAATATAAGGGCATAACCAAATAAGCAAAAGAAGAATATTTATTAATCTTTTTGGTTTTTGGTATAATAGTCATAGCATTAAGCTTAAATAACTTATAACATAAGTATCAATTGCCCATAAATATCATGTTATTGATGAGTACAAATTTTTTAAATGAAAAAACCATTATAAACTTGTTTTTGCTCAATAATGAGTCAAAAACCAAATTATTTTAAATGTTAATAACGTGAACTATATTTTTAAAAGTTAGCTCTTTCCCATTAGTCATCTTCAACACCATCTTTCTATGGCCTAGGATTTTGCATATTGAAGAGTACTTATAAAAGACTATTCTCCATTAGTAACTATTATATACTCATAAAAACTATTTCTGCCAAAGCATGCATCACATATGCCTCCAATATCAATCCACTAAGTTTACTTCTAACATAACATCAACATGATCCATAACTTCCCCATCAACATTCTCAAGCATATTAGCTTTAACATTCTTTTTTTTATGACAGCAACATATCTTAGCTTGATGTCCTATCTTATTACAAATAAAACAAGTTTCTTTGAACCTCTTTTTATTTTCACCATCACTAATGGGTTTCTTAGAAGAACCTACTCTATTATGCTTCTTTTTTGGTCTTATAAGTGTGTTCCACCAAATTTTCCTTGGCTATCAGGAAATGAAGAAGTTTTATTAGCTTTTAATTTCTTTCTTTCATTTTGATTTTTTTATATTATTTTTTTAATTTTGCTAATTTTTTTACTTCTAATTTGTTTTTTATTCCTTTTTTAAAAGTTTTATTAATTTTTAATTTCACCTTTCAATCTAAATCGATGGTATTATGTTTTCTAATTTGTTCCTCATTGTTGTGATTTCTTTTTTTTTCCTTGGCTTTTTTATAAAATTTATTTTTCTTTTCAATTTTACCTTTCATTCAAATATAAAATTTATTTTGTATTTCAATTTTGATCATTTTTCTTTTAATTGTTATTTAAAATTTTTTTTGTGTAATTTAAATTGTATTATTAATTTCGTCCTTTAATATTGGATTGATTAGAAATTGAACTTCATGATATTTTCAAATAGGATGCTTCAAGTCAAATGATCCAGGTCACGAGTTTAAAAAGTTAACTCGAGTTTTTTTTTTGAAAAAAATAGAGCTTTATAATTCCCTTTATTTTTTTAAGTTATTCTAATTTCATGATCTTGGTTACAGGTTTGCGAGATATCTCGGTTTGGTTCGATCCTAATTAATAGGGTTATATATTTATCATACAATCTCAAGTTAATCAAAATTGGGTTGTTTTTATTTTTTTTCACCAATTGTTTTCTTCTATATTTAATGGGCTTTGAACTAAGATTGAATTAAGATGCATTGTTTGTCTCTTTTGAACAAAATAATTTTCCTCTTATTAACCTAATCACTTTTTTAAAAAACCTTTGATGATGTTGTCTTTATTTTTTTCTAATTGAAATAAAGTCAGTTTATTCAACCTAATCGGGCCTATGATCCGAGTTACATGTTTTTCTTTACTTTTTAAAATATGTTTACAACACCCGAACATTATTTCTTAGACAAAAAAAAAATAGTTTGACCTTACAACGAAGTGTAGGCACAAAAGCTAGTGGACTCTATTTCTAAATTGTAGAACTTTTACACATTTTAAAATCTCATGGCAATTTGAATTATACTTTGGTACTATGTTGCTGCTGTTTAAAATTTGTTCGTAAAGTATTAGATTTTTAAAATCTATTATAAGAGAAAAATGGTAGAGATATTGATTTTTTTTATTGATTATATGACTTGTGATTTTACTTTTTTTTATCATGACTACTTATGTTATTTATACGATGTATAGTCCAATAAAATATATAGACACCGTCTTCTATTGGGGTGTTCGTGGATATAGTGGGTCGGGTTTTGACACATAATTATATCCTACTACATTCTAATATTTTACAAAATATAAACTTGATTCATTTAATTTTTTTCAGACCTAAACATGCTGAATATATCAGGTTAGGCCAAAGTTTTTGTGGATATTATAGATATATGTGACCTAGGCATATCAATTCTTTTATTCTTCAATGATCCTAAAAAAATATTGGTTTTTAACCATTGGAACTAGACATGACTCTTAAAATACATATATTAGGGACAACATAAAAACTATCATAATTTCCATACAAAAAAAATCACATTCAATCATTTTATCAAACAGTTTAGGTGTAGTATGATATAAAGACATATTAACAGAAAAAGACTATTAAGTGCTTTTAGGTTTGTGATTTGACTAAAAAAATAAAATTTTGATTTTGATTTTTAAAATTTTGATTTATTTTCTCATGGTCTCTTAGTTACCAAATATAGAAGACTGGAATTGTAAGTGCGCTATCACTTCATCAGATCAAACTTTAAAATGAACAGCTATAATTTTTAAGAAAGTGGAGTATAGAGAGAAGTAAAAAAGATTAAGAGAGTGAGAGTTGGTTATAAGTGTGAAGACGAGAAAAAAAAAGAGAAAATATAAAATATTATTTATATCAAGGATTTAAGTTATTTATATTGGGTTGTACAAATTGGGTTATATTGAGTAGGTTTTAAAAATATTAACTCGTACTCGACCTGTGATATCTATTTATTAGTTCTTTTATTCATTATCATTCAAAATACTCATAATATCCATCTTTATTAGGTTGGGTCAGATCAAATAATACAAATATTATATATAAGAAAGTTTTGTTTGAGCACCCCTAGTCTTCCATAACTTTTTGGAAACAAGATTAGGCTTACTTATTCTTTAAATTTCATAGTTCTTAGTATTTACCATATTCATGGTCGCATATCATTGCTGGTCTAGCAAAAAAAAATTAAAAGTAAAAAAATAATGAAAAATATGAAGATTAAGAGAAATGAAAAGAAAAAAATATGAAGCTCAATCTCTAGAAAATAAAATGTTAAAGAATTAAAATTAAGAAAAAAATAATTTAAAAAAGGTAAAAAAACTTGATCTAAATCCACCAAAGTCGAGGTGCAAAATCTTTGATCTAGTCATAATATCATGGTGACCATGTTTAAAAGCAAATTGAATAATATCATGATGCTCAATGATTAAATAACTTAATGTTGAAGGATTAAAATTAAAAAAATATATAATTTAAAAAAGCAATAGGAAAAAAGTATGAGTCAAATTGAGTTAACCTGTAAACCTCACGACCATAAAAATCATGAAATCCTTGAACTAGAGTTTAATCAAAAACCTTAATTCCCAACTAATTTAATTTTAAATGATGAAATTATAAAAAAAATATCAATTTAAAAAACTTGCCAAATGATAAAAGGTAACAATAAAAAAAACTTGACCAATTTGATAGAAATTATTAAAAAAACAAATTGATTAGGATAATCCAATAGAAAGGAAATAAAAAAAAGTATTATGATCAAATTCTAATAAATCAAATATTGAAAAATGAAATTAAAATAATTTAATTTTTAAAAAGATCCTAAAAAAATTAATTTACTTTAACCTTTGAAATCAACAATTTTGATCATGAACCTAAAATTAACCTCATAACAACGAAAAAAAATCTTATTTAGCCTAGGCTAACCCTTAAACCTTGTGATCATGAGCACAAAATCAAGATAATCCAATAGAAAAAAATAAGAAGAAAAAGATAGAAAGACCACTTTCTAATAAATTAAATGTTAAAGGATGAAATTGAAATAAATCATTTAAAAAAAGGAGTAAAAAAATAAAAGTAAATTCATGTTAACTTTTGAAATTAGTGATTTTAGTCATATACCTGAAACTGGTCCAATATAAAGCAAATCATAAGAAATAATAAAACAAAACTCTAAACAAAGGGTTAAAAAAAAAACTTTAGCTTTTAACAACCGGGTCAAATCTCTCAAACTCTCAACCTGTGAAATCATTGATCCATGTTTAATTAAGAATCTCTTAAACTCTAAACAAAGGGTTAAAAAAGACAATAATAAAAAGAATGGAGATTAAATTTGAAAGAAAATAATCCATGAATGATGAAATTTAAAAAAAAAATGATCCTGAATAAAATATATAGCAATAAAAAAGAATGATAACTAAATTTGAAAGATAAAAACAATAAGATGTTTAAATAGGAAAAAAAATGTAATTTTATAGCTTATTAAAAATAAAAAATAGTAATAAAAAGAATGAAGACCAAATATTAAAGATTAAAAAAATAAAAGAAGGTGAAATTGAAAAATATTTGTAATTTCATGGCTTATTAAAGATAAAAATAGTAATCAAAATGATAGAGACCAAATATGAAGAGGAAATAAACTGCAGGGCTGACTTGAAATTCGAGGTGTGGAGAGATAAAACAGAAAAAAAAGGAGAGAAATGATCGTTAGTGCCAAACCCGATAATTATTAGGGGCATGCGTCTCCCTATTATGTTGAGGGTGCCAAGTCCTTTTAAAGGCCACCATGAAAGGTGGCATTTGGTAGTTGGAAAGCCTTGTATGTGCCACTTCAACAGCTCGAGTGTTGTCCATACCCTTGCGCGTGCTTGCACGAGATAACAACTTTTTTTTAATAAATATAATTTACAACAATGCCCCCGAAAACCATTGGAATTTACAATAAAACCAATCTAAAATACCAAAAAAGTCATTGCATGAGAGTTATGTTCATTTTTTCTTTAAGAGCATTAAAGTAATTACATCATTCTAAAAAATTAAAAAAATAAAAATGTCCATGATTAGTAGGCATTATATTATTTGATTCCAAGGTTAAATTAGTTATTTTACTACATAAAAAAGAAGAAATTACTTATCTAATATCATATAATTTGTAAAAGATAATTGTTTGTGTCATTGTGAAAAGACCTTCTTACCCCATGCCTTGTTTAAAGGTTTAATGGCTAAAGAGCGATTTTATCATTTCAACTTAAATTACCCTATTGGGCATTATTCTTGAGTCACGAGGCTAGAATAAGATAATAGAAAGAAAATAAAACAAATCATTGAAACCTAATTCCTAATCAACCTAATATTAAATTATAAAATCATGAAAAAAATATTAAGAAAAAAACTTGTAAAAGAAAAAAAGAATGAGGATAAACTTTGACATAAAAAACTCAAAGAGGATGAAATTTGAAAAAATAATAACAATAATGTGAAATAAAATAAATAGAATTTTAAAAAATAAAGACCAGATTTGAAATATTTAAAATCATTGGGGTGAAATTAAAAAAAATTGTAGTTTAATAAATTATTTATATATTAAAAAATTATAAGGGGTGTAATAGTAAAAAATATTGTAGAGTGCTAACCCAATAAAATCAAACTGCAAAAAATAATTTAGAAAACCAAAAGATGTTGAGAAATAAGAAAACATTAACTTAAAAAAGGGAAAAAAATCCCAAACAAACTTGAACGATCCTCCTAAATTTAGTTTAATATCTAAAACCTGCAACTTATGAAATTCTAGACCTGAATTTAATAAAAAAAATTAACTTTTAATAAATTTAATTTTAAAGTATGAAATCATGAGAAAAAATAAAAAAAACTGGTAAAAGAAAAAAATCAACAAAAAAATAAGGATAACATTTGATAAAAAAAAAATAAAGGAGGATCATATTTGAGTTTTATTTTTTAAAAATGATCCCAAATAAAATAAATAGCAAATCAAAAGCACAAAAACATTTTAAGATTAAATAAATTTTAGGGGGCTAACCCAACAAAAGGAAAACAATAAAAAAATAACAAAACAAAAAAGGGATAAAAAATATTAGTTTAAAAATAAAAATTAAAGAAAAAACCAGACAAACCTGAACGAACCTTCTAAATCTAGTCTAATATCTAAAAGCCATAACCTATGAAATTTTAGACCTGAATTCAATTAAAAAGCTTAATTCTCATTTAATTTAATTTTAAAGAATAAAATTGGTGAAAAAAATATTAATACAAAAACTTATAAAAGATAAAAAACAAAAAAAAATGTGAATAAAATTTAATAGAAAAAAATCCAGGTAGGATGAAATTAGAAAAAAAACAATTTTAAAAATGATCCTAAATAAAATAAATAGAAATTAAAAGAATAAAAATCAAATTTGAAAGATTAAAAAAAATCATGGGTAGTGAAATTATAAAAAACATTTGTAATTTGATAGATTATCTATGAATTAAAAAATTACAATGGGTGAAATTGAAAAACATTATAGGAAGCTAACTCAATGAAAGGCAAACTACAAAAAAATAACAAAAAATGGATAAGAAATAAGAAAATATAAGATTAAAAATAAAAAAGATAAGAGAAAAAAATCAAATAATTCCAGATAAACTTCATAAACTTGATTTAATCTCTAAAAGTCATAACATGTGAAATGTTGAATTTAAATTCAATTAAGAAGTTTAATTATCAATCAATTTAATTTTGAATAACAAATCAGTGAAAATATATTAATAAAAAATCTTGCAAAATCATAAAAAATAAAAAATGATAAAATTTGATTAAAAAAACTTGCAAAATCATAACAAAGAAAAAATGATAAAATTTGATTGAAAAACTCAAGAAGGATGAAGTTTGAAAAAGAATATTTTAAATAGCAATTGAAAAAAACAAGTGACTTAGGACAAACTTCCTGTAGTGGGCTTAATCTTTAAAACATAGGATCCAAATTCAATCATGAAACTTAATTTTTAAATAATTCAATTTTAAAGAATGAAATCTATGAAAAGATATTAATAATAAAACTTACAAAAGCAAAATAAAAATAAAAATAAAGAGGATAAAATTTGATAGAAAAAAACTTAAAAATGATGAAATTTAAAAAATAATATTTTAAAATAATCCTAAATAACACAAATAGCGATTAAAAAAATAAAAAAATCTGGACAAACTTCTTAAGCTTTATTTAATATTAAAAGTCATAACATGTGAAATATTGGATTGAATTCAATTAAAAAACTTAATTTTCAATCAATTTAATTTAGAAGAAAGAAATTAGTGAAAAGATATTAATAAAAAACTTGCAAAAACCAAAAAAAAAAACAAGGATAAAATTTGAAAAATAATATTTTGAAATGATCCCAAATAAAATAAATAGCAATTATAAAATTAAAATAAACCCGGACGAACTTCTTAAAATTAGTTTAATTTCTAAAAGTAGTAACTTGTGAAATATTGGATCCAAATACAATCAAGAAGCTTAATTCTTAAACAATTTAATTTTTAATGATGAAATAGGTGAAAAGATATTAATAAAAAACTATAAAATTTAAAAAAGAAAACAAGTATAAAATTTGATAGAAAAAAACTTAAGAAGAATGAAATTAAAAAATATTTTAAAATAATCTTAAATAAAATAAATACTAATTAAAAAGATAAGAATCAACTATGAACACTTAAAAAATCAAGGAGGTGAAATTAAAAAATATTTGTAATTTAATAAATTATTTATAAATTAAAAATATTTGAGGAAAAATTGAAAGAAATTTGTAATTTGATAGATTATTTATAGATTAAAAAATAATATAGGGTGAGATTGAAAATTAATTGTAGTTTTATATTATATTCTAAAATATAAATCTAGTAATTAAAAGGATAGATATTAAATTTAAAGAGAGAAAAATTAAAAGAATTGCTTTAAAATTTTGCACGGCAACATAACATAAAATTCAAGATAAAAAAAGAAAAAACAAGAATAAAAAAAAGAAATAATTTTCAACGTCAAACCAACGATCCTTTTCATACACACATTAAATTATTATGTGAAAGATGAGAGCCATCTATATGCTGTTTGCGAACACCAAAATTTTTTAGTAATATTTAATACATATACCAATTATAATAGTACGCTAAGCTACCTTTAAAATTGAGTTTTGAAAAATTAAATAAATCGTACAATCCTTCGCTTAATTCTTAATGGATACTGAGAATGTGTTGCTTTTGGGTAATATGGAATCTTTTAATACAAAAATTGGAGCAGTACGGTATAAAAGTATAGAAGACTTCCTTCGTAATTAGGGTTTGTATAGGATTATAGTAATGATGGTAATTTAAAATATTTTTTATTTAAAAATATATTAAAATAATTTTTTATTTTTTTAAAAATATTTTTATATTAATATATCAAATCAATCTAAAAACATAATTTTTTATTTTAAATAAAAAAATTAAAAATTTTAAAAATAGAGTTTATACCTTATTCCTAAATATACTCTTAAAAAGATATCTTGATGTTTTACAGCAAAACTTCATTTAATTTAAATTGGTTTTTCAAATGTTTTGTATTTAAAAATATATTAAAATAATATTTTTTATTTTTAAAAATTATTATTGATATCAATATATAAAAATAATCTAAAAACACAAAAAATAAATAATAATTTTTATATTTTTTAAAATATTTTTAAAATATAAAAACAAATAGATTTTAAGCAAAATCCAATCCACCAATTGTAATTGATTGTAAAAATAAACATTAGCTTATAATTTTAAGAGATTGTTTACAATAAAGAAACTTTGTTATATATATATATATATATTTTTTTTTTTGAATTTAGATTTTGGAAGTAATATTACATTTTAAAATTGATTGAAATAAAAAACTTATCAGAAGAATTTCTTTTTATGAAATAAAAATAATTATTTTATTAGACTCAATTTTAATGTGAAAAGAATACAAAGGTCAATAATTTCTCAACTTGATATTACGTCCATCACTAAATTATTACCAACGTCGTTGTTAAATTTTAACCTTTCCAATATTTATCTTTACTTTCTTTGAGAAATCATGTAATAAAACTTTATTTTTTTAAATACGTGTAAAATAATTAAAAGTATTTTAATTATGAAAATGTTTAATACTTTTTATTGAAAAAATAAATTAAAATTTTAAAGATTATTTGTACCTTAATATCTATTTAAATTTGATCTAATATTTAATTCAGGTATCAATAAATTAAGGGATTTTAAAAATTATTAACATAAATTTTATTAATTAAAATTATTTTAATAAAAAAATATTAATTTAGAATGAATCAACAACTTGTTTAATAATACAGTTACAATTACTTTTCAAATAATTTTTATATTAAAATATTTATTAATAATTTTTTTATTTTTTAAAAATTATTTTTAATATTAATATATTAAAATAATTTTAAAATATTTAAAATGTATTAATTTAAAATAAATAATTTTTTTTAAAAATTTTTAAAAGAAAAAAAAACCGGCCATAAGGAGCCAAAAACCAAATTAATATGCTGGTTGAGTTTCAGAACAAAAAGTTTAAACTCCACCGGCAAATTCGATTTTAAAATCCCATTCCCACTCAGGTGACGCCTTACTTGGTAATAAATATATCATAATACTCCCTCAAGAAAAGAAAAAAAAGGATTTCCCAAAATAAAAAACAAAAATCCAAAAAAATAAAAACCAAAGCGTAGCTTCTCTATCTCACATTAAACACACACATCACAATCTCTTCATCTCCCTGTCTCTCCCTCTCCCTCTGTTCAAAGAATCCTTCTCTTTCCATTTCCCTCAGCAGATCTCCAAAAATATTTCCTCATCAAACCCTCGTCTCATACCTTCTCTCTTAACCTACCTTCTTTCTATCGAATGATTCTAGAACCTTCATGAATCCACCCACCACCACCTTCATGGACCACAACCACCACTGCCGTCCATACGATGCCTGAGCTGCGTAGCCGAGCACGCAGAAATCGGGCTCAGAATAACAATCAGAATCCGAATCCGATTAAGCTCACTGTACAGACTCGTAAAAGAAGAACCGCGGAGGTTAATAACAACAGAAAAAAGAACGCGATCGTTGATGACAAAAAGAACATTGTGAGATTATCTGATACGACGCCGTTTAGAAAGGAGCTTCTGGACGAGGGGGCTAGGGTCTTGAGAGGAGAAGAGGAGGTTGCTGAGAAGAAGATGGATGAACACGACAGCGGAGGAGGCCGGAGCGCCGACAAGGGACCGGGAGCGGATGATGAAGGAAGCACTGCTCCTCTTCCTGAGAAGGTGAGTTTTTGTTTTGGTTTTTTTTTTTTGGAGAGACTGGGTTTGGATGGAGAGAAAATGTGGGAAAGAGTGAGAGCTTTTTTGCGTTGTGTTTTGCATGGAATCGGCTTAATGCATGTGAAATTAAGTGTATGATATTTGAGCAATTTTACCTTTTTATTGCAATGTCTTTCAGTTTGAAGCTATTTTTAGTTAATTGCAGGAAGTGAAACCAACAAAATCAGTAAAACATGTGATTTGTTGTTAAGATTCCTTTTGTTTTTGTGTCACTTAATCAACTCGTTTGTTAATTTTGCTTAGATTTAAATGGGTAATGGTATTGTGATTGTTTGTAAAGGAAACTTGTCTTATTATTTTTTATTTTTTTACAACAGGTCCAAGTTGGTGGCTCTCCAATGTACAAAATAGAAAGGAAACTGGGTAAAGGAGGTTTTGGACAAGTGTATGTTGGTCGACGAATTGGTCCCACAAATTTTGCAAATGAAAGAGGTGGCCCTGGAGCTTTAGAGGTATATGATTCTTGTATCTATTATATAGCTGCTCGACCAAATGTGCTGGATTTTATGATTGTAATGGGTTCGTGTGTAAATTGTAGGTAGCATTAAAATTTGAGCATAGAAGCAGCAAAGGATGTAATTATGGACCGCCTTATGAGTGGCAAGTTTACAAGTGAGGTTCCTAGGGCTGCTTGTTATGTTGGTGGTTTTTATTCTGTGCATTGCATTGTTAGGGAGGGAATATATATTGGGGGTTATGACTTTGTTTATATCTTCTGTGTGTACAGTGCACTTGGAGGCAGTCATGGAGTGCCACGAGCTCATTACAAAGGGAGGCAGGGTGACTACTATGTTATGGTATGTGTTGTTTGTTTTATGTCCTCCTTTTGATCTTACGGGTGGTAAGACTTACATTTCAGCCTCCAGGCAATTTTTTTTCGAGGAGTGTTTAAGAAAATGCTGTACCTTTTGTAGGTTATGGATATGCTTGGACCTAGTTTATGGGATGTTTGGAATAACAATTCTCACACGTGAGTGTTGTTCTCTTGGTAGTTTTCTCTTAGTTAACACCATTAGATCAAGCATTTTGAATATATTTGATTTTACTTTACCTTTGCAATTTCAGGATGTCCGTTGAAATGGTTGCTTGCATTGCCATTGAAGCCATCTCTATACTTGAAAAGATGCACTCTAGGGGGTGAGACTTCTTAATAGTGATTCTGCTGATAATTTTGTTCTTATATATATGTAATCTCCTTTTTGTTAAGAATAGACTACTTTTGGTGATCTGATGAATGGATTTTTAGATTGACGCGATTGATGTTTAAGCTGTCTTCTTAGTTTGTCCTAGAAGGGCATGTGGGCCTTATTGGTCTCCATGTTTAGCCTAATATGGCTTTTTAATTTTTGTATAATCAGCAACAAGTAGCCATCTTGTGTCATTTACTTGTTTCCATTGGGGATGAGTGTGATAAAGTGGAATTGCAATTTTCTGCTCCCTTGCAGTCAAACTTATTATGTTTAGAACAACATTGCAGCCAAGCAGATTGGGTGAATCAGTTGTAATGAGAAACTACCAAATAGCACCACCATTGCGCTACCATTGTTTTCTCATTAGAAGGATTTTTTCATGATATAGTTGCTTGTATTCTGGCAGGTATGTCCATGGGGATGTAAAACCCGAAAACTTTTTACTTGGTCCACCAGGAACTCCTGAAGAAAAAAAGCTTTTCCTTGTCGACCTTGGATTAGGTAAGCTGTTGAATTTGCCAGTTAATGTGGCACCTGAAACTTTCTTTAGGGATGATGGGTGCCTAATGTTTATTCCTGTTGTTGCCTGTTTCCGTACAGCAACCCGGTGGAGAGATAGCTCTACTGGTCTTCATGTTGAATATGATCAACGCCCAGATGTTTTTAGGTAAAATGAATGTGTGATAACTGGAACATATGCCAGCTTAGCATTATCTTTGGAGATCCTATATCTTTTTCTGTCCATTGCAACTCATTGGTGCTGTGCTGCAGGGGAACTGTTCGATATGCCAGTGTTCATGCTCATCTTGGTAGAACTGGTAGCAGGAGAGATGACTTAGAATCTCTTGCCTACACTCTCATCTTTCTTCTCCGTGGTCGACTGCCTTGGCAAGGGTATCAGGTTTGCAGATTCTTAAATCTAATCTGTGCGTGCTGATATGATCAGTTTCAATTTCTCTTTAATGTGGTGATTTCTTTAGGGGGAAAATAAAGGGTTCCTTGTTTGCAAGAAGAAAATGGCAACTTCACCAGAAAGTTTGTGTTGCTTCTGTCCTCAGCCTTTTAGACAGTTTGTTGAGTATGTTGTAAACTTGAAGTTTGATGAGGAACCAAATTATGCAAAATATATCTCTCTTTTTGATGGAATTGTTGGTCCAAACCCAGACATTAGGCCAATTAACACTGATGGTGCGCAGAAGGTACCTATATTGTTTTCTTAATCTAGATATGATTGATGGTTTTGATCACTTAGACAAATACTTTGTTGTCCCACTTAGTGGAGGTTGTGTTAACCTGATATTTTGTTCTGTGAAGCTTATATATCAGGTTGGGCACAAGAGAGGCCGGTTGACAATGGAGGAAGAAGAAGATGAACAACCAAAGAAAAAGGTCAGAATAGGGATGCCTGCAACACAGTGGATTAGTGTTTATAATGCTCGTCGGCCAATGAAACAAAGGTATGCACACAAGACTTACATACTGTGCTCTTTGAATTTTTGTGATCAAGGATAAAATGCTGATGTTTTCATTTCCTGGTGCAGATATCACTATAACGTGGCTGATGTGAGGCTCTCCCAGCACATAGAGAAGGGTAACGAAGATGGGTTATTTATCAGCAGTGTGGCTTCTTGCACAAACCTATGGGCCCTAATTATGGATGCCGGCACTAATTTCAGTGCACAAGTTTATGAGGTCTCTCCTCATTTTCTCCACAAGGTTGGTTTTGATCCATGAATCTAAGGACGAGTATCTATCATGGGTCTTCAATATGAACATCGCCATTTGTAACTTGTTTTTTGCATATTATCTTGTATTTTGATGTTGAAGTTTATATACCTTTTAAATGCTAACTCTTGCATGTTATATTCCTTGATTGTTTTTATAAAGGAATGGATAATGGAACAATGGGAGAAGAATTACTACATCAGTGCAATTGCAGGAGCAAATAATGGAAGCTCATTAGTTGTGATGTCTAAGGGTTAGTGTCATATCTCCTTCGTGAGTGGTCATTCTACAATTTTCTTATGTCATCTGTTGAATTTTTGCTGCTTTATTAAATTCAGGGACCCAGTATTTACAGCAGTCTTATAAAGTAAGTGATTCATTTCCCTTCAAGTGGATAAATAAGAAATGGAGGGAGGGTTTTTATGTCACAGCCATGGCCACTGCTGGAAGTAGATGGGCAATAGTTATGTCTCGTGGTGCGGGATTTTCAGACCAGGTTCCTTTTGTAAATCTCTGCCCATTGAAATGCTTATGGGGCCAGTAATTAAGTTTCTTAACTTAAAATTTTCTGTTCTTCTTCCAATTTTAGGTTGTGGAGCTAGATTTTCTATATCCCAGTGAAGGCATTCATCGTAGGTGGGATGGTGGTTATCGCATCACTTCAACTGCAGCTACATGGGACCAAGCCGCTTTTGTTCTCAGTGTACCAAGAAGAAAACTAGCAGATGAAACTCAAGAAACACTTCGAACTTCTGCTTTTCCCAGTACACATGTCAAAGTTCGTGGATTTTCTTCTAGTTTTCAATGTCTTGATTTTTGTTTGATTCTAACCATAAATTCTGTATGTTTGATTCACTTCATATATATGTTTTTTCAGGAGAAATGGGCCAAGAATCTCTATATTGCATCAGTTTGTTATGGTCGAACTGTCTCATGAATGACTGAAGTTTTGCTGGGATGCTCCTACTGCTATCATGACAATTTAGAAGACAATTCTTACTGCTTATAACCTTTGTTTTGAGAAGCAAAGATCTGCTTAAGCCAAATTGACTCATCATGGGATTTGCGAGTCTATGTATGCAAAACTCCACTGTAATGTAGCCATGACTTAGCATCCATTAATCCCTGTGTGTTATCTTTCAACTGGGTCCAAATGCCTTTAGGATGGCGCTGATTTACCCACTGCTAAGAAGTTTGTATAGTTATGAACAGTAGTTGAAGAAATGTGCACAGGTGATATTTTCATTACTGATGGTATTTTTGAGAGCGTGCTATCGTGATTTTGCAATAGGCTTTTGATCATTCTCAGTCATCAAGTCTGTTCTTGTCTTATGCTTCTTCCATCTTTTCTAGACTTGAAGATCCTTGTGATCTTTCACTTCCGTACTTCCTGGATGTCTGCATGACCTAAGAGACAGAGGATGTACTTCTTTTGTATACTTTTAAACAACAGTCTGTACTTTTTTCTAATTATCACTGTAACCTTAATGCATATTTATACCTCTTAAGATCAACTTAATGCATGTGCTGCATTATTTGTCTGGCTGTGTTTCAGTGCTGTTGGCTGAGCAAACATTAAAACTCAACTGATTTTTCTTATCCTGAAGAACATTCTTGTTTATCTTGAAAAATTATCCAAGTGGCTTCCATAACTTTGGTTTGGCAGAGTATGGAGCTGATACCATTAAATTTTTGGGAAGTATGTCTATGTTCAGGTCGGGGTATTTGATTTCTTAGTGAAATATTTATCCTTGAGGTGGTGCATGCGAATTTTCTGTCAGGTTAGTTGCAGTAATCCAGATTTTAGAAGTTGTCATCCGTGTATCAGAGTGGTTGTCATCCACCAATTATTTGTTTGTCTATTTTTGTTTATGTAACTTGACAATGGAGGTACCTAGACTTTGGGGTAGTAACAGGAATCCTACACTAAATTGTGAGTATTTGTGGTCAAATTCTTCAAAGCAGAAAGCAGCTTGGGCTCCTTTTTTCAGCTAGGATTCGTGGTGCTGAAAGATCAATTGTCCTTTTGCTTGGGGGGTCCTGGGATCCTGTAATAGAGAAATTCTTCAGGCTTGGTATGTGGGTGCAGCTTTTTATTTCTTTGCTCACAGCTGGTTCACTAACTCATTTGGATTGGCTGAATTACTTCTATTTTCAGGAACCACTTCTGTACATAAGCCTATATATGGAATATGAACTGGTAACGTCTCTACAATTTCCCTTGTTTCCTTGGTATTTTATTTATCATACATAGATCAAATCAAGAATGAGGCACATCCTGTTTTATTGGCAGGGTGTACAGACTGAATGGATACTTGATCTGTGTCTGATATGGTTGCTGAATGCTATAATGTGCTGCATCTTGATATCTCTACTGAAAAGTGAGTTTTCTTCATGCATTAGTAAGCAGCCCTTTTAGCTTTTCCATAATTTGCTTTCATCAAAGTGCTAACATTTTTATGTTTTCATTATTCTTGTGATGACTGCCATTTCTGCTGGCGCTTCACCGAGCACATTCTTAATTATACTTCTATGATCTGCACTGTCAGTGTCTTCAATTCCATTATGGACCTTCTATGTCTCCAGAAATGATTGTCATGCTAACCACCTCACATTTGGATTGTTTGAGAATTTGAGTTGTATCTTGAAGCGATCCGTTACGCTGAATTATTTACACAGTTGATTTGATAAAGTAACTTTCGATCCCTTTGATTGCTACAAAAACATGATGACAAATACAAGCTAATAATTAAAACCTCCAGTTCTTGCTTGCATTCAAGAAATGGGAGGAAAAAGAGATCTCCAATAAACCGACTCAGGCATGTTGGGACTGGATGGGCTAGATTATTAATCCTTTCCAGATAATAATAACTCCATATACAGCAACTGCTGGTTTCATAGTATATTGAGAAAATAATTTTGATTTTATTTATAGTCCTTCCTGTATTACCTGTTTAAAAAGCAACTGCTATCAGAATGCATAAACACGAGCAGTATCTGAAATTGGTGCACATTTGCTGATAGCTCTGTTTAGACTACTGAAATTCACACATTCTTGCTTCCTCGCTTGCTCAGGCTTACAAGTAGTTGATTGCTCGGTACTGTCGATGGCAAATACGTGAGGTTGCTGCATGGGTGCCAAGATTAACCAGAATCTTCCCGATGAGATAGGACACTTTGGATGCTGGATGCTGCAATGTTGGGAAGTTTTAAATTCTTAATGAACATGCTGGATGCACTCTGGGGAAATCATCTACTGTTACGCCATTCATTTGTGACATGCTTGTGTTTTATATTCAATTGATTGACGTGTTTTTGCTTGCTTCAATCCACATTTTTCTTTGGAATAGACGTGTTGTGAAATGCTGTTCCTTGTGGCATGCGACCGCACACCAACCATGTCTCATTTTTACGCCGATGCATGCTATGCTCTCTGTTACTACCTAAATGCAGACTGTAGCGGCATAATTTAGGCGTTGTCTAGCTGAATAATAATAATAAAAAAAGCTACAGAAGCATATAAATCTTCGTGCTGGACACAAATGAAGAAAGATAGCCGTTTCTTGAGGTAGCGTGCAATGGCGCCTACTGGAAACTATTAAGAAAATAATTAAAAAAGCAACCTAAAGTTAGGGTTCGCTAAAAGAAGTCCTGTAACCATAGCAGGCTGATCCTGGGCGCTACTGAGCTTGTAGCTTAACGGGGCATTATGCTTGCCCCCTCTTCTTTCTTGTGCAACAAAGCACCGCTAAATAATCAGTCCTCGGTGTGCAGGTTTTTTCTCCTTCATCTATCTTCCTAATTTCATAATTATTATCATCGTTAATTTTTTGGTTTGCACAATAAGCAGTCAGTAAAGCTCGTGATGATCCAAGCATTTCTTTAATTTCTGCAGGAGAATTTGGGTGAAAATTGAACGAGGAAAGCTTTAGAAATGAACACAACGGTTAAAATTGTATTGTCAGAAACGGGCTGGGTTAGAGCAATCAATCTGACTTGAGCTTTCCCGAGGTATTTATAATGTATATTCATGGATTTAGCACCCTCCCTACCAAGCCTTGATATGAATTAAGGACAAAAAGAAGTGAGCTGAAAAATTAGATTATCACAGAAGATCTATTATGCCGGCCTGCAACATAACCTCCTCAAACGGACTCTTTCCTGCCAAAAGAGATGACAATTTAGCGAGGTAATTCCAGTATTACGTGAACTGAGAAATCAACATGCTATGGACATGTAATTGATACTAGCCTCAGTGTTGTCATGATCATATCGAACCAAGAAAAGGCACCGGCAACCTCTAATGTCATGCGTTTTCCTTTGAATGTCGACGATGTGGGCGTCAAAGTATTGTGCCTGGTCCCTTCTTTCCTAATAAAATTCAAACTGCACAAGTAAGCTACTTGTAGAAAGTCAGGGTGATTTGGAGGGAGTGAAAGGATTACAGCTGCAACTAAAAACCTAAAATACCTGAAAGCAGCACACTAAATCTCCAACCTTCAATTTGTGGCATTCTGAATGCTCAAGAGGAATTGAACGTTCTCGCACTGCATTTTTTACATTGACCCACTCATCCTCCTCAGCTCCAAATCCAACAAATCTAACACGAACTTCCTTTAATAAATGAAAAAACTTCATGAAAGATGTATTTACAAAAAAACACGATGATTGACTCTTTTAGTATGTTCCCATTTCTAATTTGAGTATAGACCTAACTAGAAGTAGTTTCAGTCCCAACTAATCAGATTTTATTCCATATGGATGACCTCATTATCAATTATACTTCTTTGGATGACACCGAAAATTCCGTTTTTGTTTTCAATATCATGCCCTGCACTGAGGTTCTGCAACTTTGGACGTGTATACTAGCTCAACACTAGTCAGGACAAACCAGCCACAACTAAAATGCTTTAAGTAATAGATTATGAAATAGAAGCTTACAGCATCCCCAGATGCAAGAATTCTGTGAGAGAGGAACATGTCAACATCATACCTAAAGGAAGAAAAGATCGTTAGGCATTAACCTTGGACATCCCATCAGGTGACAAAGTATGCAGCTACCATTCTGAAATAAGTATCAAGGCGACCATGCACTTCTTACTCAAACTGGCATGCCTATCAAGAATATTCTCATACAGACACATAAACAGCCTGTGATTTTTTATTTACTTCTCATTTTTTCTAGGAAAATTTATTAGGAGAAAGTAGCATTATCCTTAAGTATATATTCATAAGAAAACTAATAGTTCAAACAGGAAGTGAAGCTACATGGATCAGGCTAAGTTTGCTTGCCTCACTGTTACCTCTAAGTGTGATGGTTCAGAGAGAAACATTAACAACAGGCTCTGTCCACTAGTGGCTAAGAGAGGCTAAGTAAGCCCAGGCAGTCATCAATCAAACGAAGGGAGTATCCTAAACAAATGCTGTGAAGGTTTATCTCAGTATGGATCTATTCTTTAAGGGGCCTTTTCCACTAATCCATCTCCATTGTAGCCCTAGGTAATGAGTATTTTGATAGTGCTGGGGCAGCTTACATTTTATCAATGGCCCTAATATCAAACAATGTTGACTGAGATCACATTTTGTATCCACAAAATGGAGATATGTCCAACAAGGTAAAACCAAAACATTTAAAAGCAAGGTTCACAGTTTTTGGTTGCTACATGTTTGTTTCCTTACCACGCCCCATCTTTTGATGACCTTGCCTCAAATTTCAGCTCTGACAAATCTGGGATTGTTTCTCCTGTTTTTAGAAGAAAAAAAATTTATTAAGAAACGTGGGGAAAAGTTGTCTACAAAGAGATGAAGGGTAGACAAAAGCACTCTCATAATATAACCTAATTTTTTAGGTTAAAAAGTGAAAGGGAAAAGAAAGCCAGAATGGTTGTTGAAACAAAAAAAACTTCATCTGTAAACAAGATTCTTCAACATCAATGTTGGGCATACCAATTCCCAACATAACATCCAAGTATCCTATCAACTATTATTAGAACCAACCGAGACTGTGGCCTTGGAGGTTAATATATCAAACAATAATTCACTCCAAATGATGCTGAATGATACTGAGCATCTACCTGAGGAATAATATCTAAAACTACAAATGCAGTCTATTTAACTATGAAAAAGACACAAAGCATGATTAAACCTGAAATACCACTAAGCTCTACATATTCTTGTACCAAACCCCCTGCCCTACATATTGTTATACAAATATCTGAATTCAAGCAGTAGTAAATGTCATAGAAAACTATCAAGAAAGAAAAGCACCTTCAAGAATTAGAGAACTTTCTTTTGTCTTATTAAAAGAATTAGACTTTGGGAGTGGAGAATCATGATTTGAAGCATCAGTTGAAGATGCAACTTTGGACAGGCAATCCTGCTGCCTAGTTCTGAACCAACTTTGTACCTAAGACACAATTGTAACATAGGGGAAGCTACAAGATAAGCACAAACATAATGCTAGAGCTTTCATTGCAGAATAAAAGGGTTATAACAACAATGGAAATGGTATACAGAAGAAAAAAAAGGAGTAATCAAGAAAGTAAAACCTCAGTCCATTTAACAACAGGTTTCCCAGCCCGGGCAGCAGAGGAGCTGCAAGGACATACCAAATCAAAACCAAGAGGAGTTAGCACCTAATGTAGATATTTTACATGAAACAACATCAGGTGTCAAAATCTATAACTAGAAGATATGCATGGGACAAGACTTGCCTAAATCTCCTGGCAACTTTCTGAAAGAACTCCTTGTCCAGTTGTTGGTCTGATTCCTTTAGCAATCTCTCCATCTTCTCTATCTGTTTTCATGGATGAGGATAAAAATAAAACCTTTATCATGCCATTTGCACAACACAGTAGAAAAAACAAAGGAGACAGTAAAGCATCGCCATATTGGATCATCAGTCACAGCATCCCACAGGAAAAAGTATACAATTTTGCTTGTAGCCAAAACAATACATATGTGCATTATTCTTTACCCAACAACATCTAAAATGCTACAAGGCCAAGCATAGACTTGGATACACAATTACATAGACATCACATCAATCTAGATTCGCCATTCACAAAAAACAAGATCTCAAAGAATTTAACTGAGATTATGAGTAAATAATCTAATTCGTATTCATGAACCATTACCATTTAGCAAATAACAACCCTGAGTTTGCTGTCAACCAAGACCCTTTTCACATAAGAATAACCAGAAATCTACCCACCCCATCATAAGCAATTGCCCTAAATCAACCTCATCATCAGCAATTGCCCCAAATCAACTTAACTCCATGGCTAAACTTTCAAATTTTCTAAGCACCTAGATGAGAGGAAAGTTATTGTATTTCAAACACAAATCAATATAGCTAACCACATTAATCCTAAAAGACAACATTTCTGGATAAGATACTAAAATAAAAAACATCCCAATAATTTTTTTAAGAAACTAACCAGAAATAAGCCACAGTCAACACAAAATGTACATAACTGGAAAAAATATGAAAGCTCCATCAAAATTAAACATTAATAAAGAACAAGAAAGCAAATCATACCTCAGCCGTTGTGAACCCAGAGAACACCGGTCTCTGTCTTCGGCGGAGACGATCCATAATTCTATCCACACGTAAAAAAAAAAAAAAAAAAAAAACACACTTAAACCCTAGCTTTTTGACAATTAAGAAAGTTGTTTTGCTTTCCCTTTTCTCTAAAATTGCGTGGAATTTGGAGACCTGTATCGATAACTAAACAGGGAAAAGAGGGTTTTTTTGGTGCTTGTTCGCTTTAGTTTCAGAGAAAGCAAAGGTTTGTACTGTGCTTTCCAGCTTTAAAGGAAACTGTTTAAGCGCCTTTTTAGTGTTTGGTCTCGTTTTGTTCTTCGTTGTCGTATCTGTCCTGGAGATGATTCGGGAAAGTGCCTGCCTAGAATATTAAATTATCGAATCAACTCGTTAATTACCCATTTAACATGAATTAGTTACTTTAATTCAAAAATATGAGAAAAATATTATTTTTAATATTATTGATCTGAAGAGTTTGACAAGGTTAATCATGTTATTAAAACTTATTTAATAGTAGGCTTGTTTTTTTTTTCAATCAATAAGTTTGCAATTTTAATTCTATAAATTAAAAATAGAAAAAAGATGTTTTAATTGTTGGCTTTCTTTTTTAATTGAATTACTATTTGTATAAAATGAATTTAATTAGATTGATACTTGTATAATTTTATAATAAAAATTTAAAATTATATAAATAGATCTAGAACTAAATCAAAATCAAGCATTAGAAGCAGTTAATTAAAAATACAAGATTCCACACCAGTTAACTTAAAACTATAATCTTAAGTATTTGAAGTCTTTTTAATTGAGATAGGCAAAAAAAACCTATGACAACAATAGAAGAGTTAAGTTAATTTTTTAGAATTATGACACAAAAAAATAAAAAATACTAAGAAGTTTAGAAAAGAAAAATGAGTTAATTAATGTTCGTGTTGGAAAATAACATGAAATATTAACTTTTCAAGAAATAAAATCAAAAAAGAAAGATAAGAGAGACATAAAAAAGTTACATTAGAAGAAATGAATGTCTTGATGAAGATTAGATGAAACTAATAAAATTATTGATGAGAAATATAATGCCTTGTTAAAAAAATGAAGGAAAGACATAAAACGGGAAGAAAAACTTGTGATGATTATTACAATGGTATTGTAATGATAACTTTGTGATGATTATTACAACAGTTAATGATATATCAACTTATACTATATTAGAGTCTAATGTTATAGAAAGGCAGGCTTCTGAAAGGAATTTAACAAGAAACTTTACAAGTCTTGAAAGGAATTTAGAAGGAAGTTTTGAAAACTATATAATTTTAATTAAGTTTTTTTTCAAGAAGTTATTAAAACACTCCAAGATTTCAATATTAAGTTAGATGTTAAAATAAAAGGTGTAAATGATGAAATAATATTTGACCATATGATGATGGAAACAATTAATAAGATATCTAAACATGTGGCAATTGAAGCAAAAAAATCACATTTATGAAAAAAAAGGTTAAAGAATCAAACTTTAAGAAAACATATCCTAAGTTAGTTGGTAAAGAAACTAATTTGGTCAAAGTAGTTCAACTTAAAAATCTAGAATAAATTTAGGAAAATTTGTAGTCGTGGAAAAAGCTAGAAGTAATTCAAAAGCAAGGATTATGGGCATAAAAATGATACCAAGCAATCCAAAGTTTAATACCGTACTAGATATGATTGATCCATAATATATTTTAGAGGTAATTGAACAAGCTTATGGTCCAAAGGTTCAACAAATCTATAAACTAACCTATATAAGACCTTATTCAGAATATGTACCCTTATCTCAACCCATCAATTTTAGATTTCTAGACTTTACATTATTTAATAGTCAAGAGTCAATATATATTATGGAACACATAATTAGAGTTATCTTCCAATATAGAGAAGCTATTAATTCTAAATTTTTAAAATTAAGATTGTTTCTAAATTCATTTATAACAAGTGTACTCACTTGGTATATAATTTTACCATTAAACTTTGTTTAGAATTGGAATGACATGCAAGCTATATTTCATACATATTTTTATAGGACATAACCAGAATTTGTATTAATAGATTTAGTAAAATTGAAACAATACCCTGGAGTGATTGTGAATTAGTGTCTAAATAGATTTATAAAGGCTAGAGGAAAATGTCTTAAAAAGGAATTTGTAACAATTACATAACAAAGTTTGGAATGAGAATTGAGAAATAAATTCAAAGGGATGAAGTTTAAGGATATATATGATTTAGGGTAAGAGCTTATAGGTATGAGAGTTTATTGAGATAAGAAGTAGATAAAAAAATCCCAATTTACAAAACTTATTATCAAGAAACAATAGACATGAATGTTCTAAAGTTCATAAAAGGTGAGCCATAGTTTGCAATGTAACGCGACCAAAAGATTGATGTCTTCTCCCAAGTGTAGGAGTGTCGAAGTAATAAATAACCCGGCAAGACCGGGGTCGAACCACATGGAGGTTAATTGTACAAATTACAAATAACAATAATACAACAACAACAACAACAACAACAACAACAATAATACTAGTAGTAATAATAATAATAAAGAAAAAAGAAGAAGAAGATGAGAACTTTGAGAATGAATATTAATGTAATGATTAAACAATGATAATAACAAATATCAAGGTTAGAGATTCCACTAATGGTATGTCAAACAAGTATAATATAAATTCTTATTATTCAATTGGAAACCACACATAAAGGAGATTCCAATCAGATTATAGATTGTTAACATGATTATATTAGTCATCTTATTCGATTAATGCTAATGCTTATAAATGTCGTCAAGCATTCATGATTATAATTTATATTAACAACAAATCATGTTCCTTTCATAGCTCAGGTGTCGGTTATACCATACAGTATGGGCTATAAAAGTGCCAAGCATTTGTTATATCAAGTGTTATACAACATAAATCAAGATTAGTCATTTAACAAGTAAAGTATTAAAGAGTGAACAAGATAACAAATATAAAACATGTTAGTATCAAACATTAAAGTCCATATTAAGTTTACACTATACTTATTCTTACACCATTAGTGTAACCTTTTCACCTTTACATAATAAACTTAACTAGACATAATGAAAGAAAGAAAAATAAATAAACAAAATAAGAACATAAATAAGATAAAAGTTAACTAAATAAAGGAAAGAAAATGAAAGGCAAAAACTTGATATTAATGAAAGCAAAGCATAAACATTACAAAAAATACAAAGAGAGAAAGGAAGAGCATGATCTTGATATGGAAATCAAGATGCCTAAATGCATGGCAAATGACTCCTTTTATAGGTGAAAATTGGGAACTATTGATCTAATGACTAATTGATGAGTGGGTGACCAACTCTTGACTTGGTGATAATCTTTATCTTCTCTTGTCTGCCCAAAAAGTCATTGATAACGTCATAATTGGAGCCACTCGAAAACATGAAAGTTGTAGGCAATTGTCTCAGCTATCTTGTGTAAAAACTTCAGCTCATTTGGACTTCTAGAACTCCAGATATTGCCAAAATATGGAATAGTGCTCAGGCTGGAGGATAGATTCGGGCTTCTTTGTTGTTGCTACAATTTGGACTTGAAAATGATCTTTTTTAGATCTTGGGCTCCATATGAAAGTTATAGGCCTATGTCTTAACTTTCTATCCATATAAAATAGACCTATATCTGAGATCTATAGCTCTAGATATGACCCAATTACTGAATAGTGTTCCGGTTTGGATTGCACCCACATCTCTTTTCTAAGTTTGGTCATCTCTTTGCCCTTGCAATTTAAGTTCTTAAAGCCATCAATCAATCCTTTCATTTATGTGATAGGCCTGCATTTAAAATAAACATTTACCACAAATTAAAGGTATCTTATATTATTAGATATATTATTATAAAATATTCTTTAGTTAAGGAGTTATTGATACTTCAAGTGCAAAATGATGATATAAAACCATGATAAAAATGCACTTTTAATACTAATTATAATGCATAAACAAAAAGGAATGGTAAAGCTTTAATATCTTTGAGGTCAAATGAAGAAGTCATTATTCATTTGACATATTCATTTGACATAAATCAAGTTGATGCTATTTTTGATTGGTTGTTAGCAAATAAAATGATTTAAATTAAAGGAAAGCATAAACAAGTTATTAATGAGGAATTGAAGAGGAAGAATTATCATAAATTACATGGGGTGATTGGCCATTCTATAAAGAATTGTGTAATATTTATAAACCATTCCATAAAAAATTTATGTAATATTTATAAATATAATCCAGAATTTGACATAATCAAAGCATGTTAAGTTTCCTAACAAAAATAAAATAATGAGAATTGATAAGAATCATTTTTCTTTAGTCAATACACTCTTAGTTAATATGACAACCATTGCTAATGATATTCTGTTATTATAGGGTGTTACCTTTGTGGTTGTTATAGCAAATGAGTTGTTTGATTTTCTATAAGCAAATTAAATACTTAGATTTATAGCAACAAACAAATCATAAGACACTGATGAATTGTGTAGATCGCATATGACTACAAGCCATGCTATTAACAAATATACAAAGTTTAGGATATTAATTAAAGGAGGAGTGATAAAAGGAGTGATAAACCTTAATAAAAAACAAATGCAAATTCTAGAGTTGATAGACTTTAGTGGCTTCTTGAAATCTAGAAAGATGCAAGAAAGGCGATCAATACTAGTGTGGAAGCTGAATATAGATGAGATGACTTATCTAAAAGGAACCCTAATAAAAAATATGGTAACACATGCAACTCTTATAATATATATATACACACACCTCAAAACTTCGATTCTTTTTTTTATAGTTAAACTATAATTATTGCACATGGTTTTTCTAACTCTTATATTGAAAAGGGGAGGAGGAGAGAGAAAACAATTGATTGACGAGATTCATTAATAAAAAGTTAAATTTAATATCAATGTATTTCTATTGAATAAAGGAGTGATATTGAGGCGTGTTTAAGGATTCTATTTTGTTGAAAAAAATAAATTAAGACTTAGAGATTATCTTTCTCTTCAATTTAATTTAGTGTTTTTAATGGATTTAAAGGTATTTTAAGTTGATAAATTAGTTTATTGAGGTTATACGAGTTTTATTAGGATTTTTAGGTGTAAATAGATTGAAAAATGGATTTTGAATTCAATAAAACCTTAGCTAGATTTTCTAGCTAGCTATTCAATGGCTTGAATATACAAAAGAAAAAAACATATCATCAATTTTTTTTTTTTAAATAAAGGGTGTGTCGAACTTAAAGAAATCAAGAGCAGGTATGCTAGCCTAGTTTTGTAAGCCCATAGACATCGACCCTTCTTTCTGTTGGGCTTAAGATGCAAGGCCCATCTCTTTGGCCTTGGTGATTAACCCTTTCAATTTTTTGTCATAATTTTTTTTGATTTTTCAATAAAATGCACCATAGAAAAAAGGCATAGCATAATATTTAAATTATTGTTCAATTATTTCATGGTTCTTAAATAGTGTTATAGGTTTTTATGAAAATTTTAATAAATGGTTTTTTTGAATATTATGTACTTAATAAGCAAAAACAAGAAATGAAATATTTCTCGTGTGTGTGTATTATTTTTAATGGATTTTTATATTATTTTATCACATTTATTAATTAGCGACAATGTCTTAGTATTTTTTTAAGAAAAAAACTTGCTTTAAAATTATGATAAATTAAAGAAAAAAACAAAATCAATGTTTACAATTAAAAAAAGTGATTTCACTCTATGCATAAGAAATTAAAATTTACATTGAGATACATTTTTACTTGATAGTTATATTCATTGTAGTTTTTACATATATCTATTTTCATAGTCGTTTAATTAAATGAAAAATAAATTTTAAAAATAATGTTATAAAGCCTAATTAGAGTCATGATCTAGATTACACGTTGGGCAGGTTGAATCAAGTAAATTTAAAATATTATTATTTAAACTATTTTTTAAACTCCAGAGGCAACAATAGGTTATAATGTTAACCCGACAAGTTTGACCAAGTTACTTAATTTTATCCAAAAATTTCTTATTGCATATTATAACAAGTTATCTAAACAACTAAAACACTAAGAGTTGGTTTTTTATTATTCATATGAATGATAAAGCATATTAATATATTATTTTAGGTATTTTTATATCAAATGCTTGTGGTGGGTGTGATTTTTAATATATCAAAGTTTTATATTATCATTTTGCACTTGAAGTATAAATAACTCTTTAAATAGAGCATGTTTTATAATAACATGTATAATAATATAAGATACTTTTAATTTGTGATAAATGTCCATCTTGAATGTAGGTCTATCATATAAATCAAAGAATTGATTGATGAGTTTAACTACTAAAATTGAGAAGACAAAGAGAAGTCTAAACTTAGAAAAGAGATGTTGGTTCAGTCTAAATTGGAACACCATTTGGTTATTACATCATAACTGGAGATGTAGAACTTGGATTTAGGTTTGGTTTATATGTATGGAAAGCTAAGACATGGATCTAAAACTTTTATGAGAGTTCAAGATTTAAAAGTGTCATTTTTTAGTTCAAATGATAGCAACAACGAAAAAGTCAGAATCTGTTCTGCAGCCCAGACACTATTTAATATTTAGCCTACATCTCTAGTTCTATAAGTCTAAAGGCGCCAATTCTTGTTTTATTGGAAAGCTGAGATAATTTTTCAAAACTTTCATAAGACTATCTGTTCAATTTTTTATGTTAACAATGATGTTTTGTTCATATAAGAAGATAAGGATTATTGCCATGTCAAGATGTGGCCACCCACTCAACAATTATTCATCAAATCAATAGTTTTGAATTTTGTTTTATAAAAGGAGGCATTTACCATGTATTTAAACATCTTAGTATTTAGATTAAGATCACTCTTTTTTTTTTATATTTTGTAATGTTCAAGTTTTATTTTATGTTATATTAATCTATTGTTTATACTTTTCATTTCCTTTACAATACTTAATTAACTTATATTATGTTTATGTTCTTATATTTTTTATTTATGTTTTTCTTTTTCATGATGCTTAGTGAAGTTAATTTTATCAAGGTGAAAAAGGTATACTAATGGTGTAAGAATAAGTATAATATAAACTCTTTAATGTTTGATACTAATATGTTTTATATTTGTTATCTTACTCACTCTTAATACCTTACTTGTTAAATCATTAATTTAGATTTGTATTGTATAAACCTTGGTACAATAAATACTTGACACTTTCATAACTTAACGTATGATATAATTGACACTTATACTATGAAAGAAACTTGATTTATTGTTAACATAGGTTATCACCATGAATACTTGACCACATTTGCAAGTATTGACATTACTTAAATAAGATAATTAATATAATTATGTTAATAATTTATAATCTGATTGGAATCTTTTTTATGTATAGTTTCCAATTGAGTAATAAAAAGATTTTATATTATACTTATTTGAAGTACCATTAATGGATCTGTTGCACGTCAAAATCCACGCGGCGTTGGCTCTAATGATTTTTTCCTCTGATATGTTTGATTTGATCTTATTAGATTCGTTGAGAGTCACCACCTAGTATTTAATTAAGGGTTACTAGGAAACCCGGTTGTATTGGTCTTGTCAGAGATTCACGGGTAAGGGACTGGTTGTGGTTAGGGAAGGTATTAATACCCCTAACGCACCCTACCTGAGGTAAGCTGCTTCATGGTTGTGATGTGTTAAAGAAGTTTTAAAAATTTTATCTTTTCATCGGATTTTAGAAATACAACTTCCGTACAAGTTTGTACTTCTACACCGTGATCCAATCAAAATATTAAATCCTTCTTTTATTCTCTGCAATTTTATCATAAATAAAAAAGAAACATTTATAAGACAAATACAAACACACATATGCACTTTCCTTGTATTTTTCTTTTCTTTTCTTTTTCTTCTTTTTGGTTTTTTTTTCATATTTACAAAATATAAATAAAAATTCAAACTAAACAAATATTACATTAAACAATTTGAAAATTACAAAATAACCCTTTAAAACTCCATAACAGTGCTGGGAAGTCCTTCTGAGGTAGCGTGAACAGTACACGTGAATAATGGTGGCGCGTTGCTCCCTGTGCCGCCAGCGCTGAAGGTGGCAGAATGACACGATCAAAGAGTTGATGTCTTATCCCAAGTGCAGGAGTGTCAAAGTAAAATAACCCGGCAAGACCGGGGTCGAACCACAGGGAGGTGAATTATATAAATTACAAATAAAGAAAAAAATTTAAAGAGAATAATAACAGAAAAGGAGTTGAAGAAAGTTTTGGGATGTGATATTGATGTAAGGATTAAACAATAACAAAACATATGTCAAGGTTATAGGATTCACTAATGGTATTTCAAATAAATATAATATAAACTCTTTTTATTACTCAACTAGAAACCACACACAAAGGAGGTTCTAATCGGATGATTTCTCGTTATTAGCTCATTATAAATTACTAACATGATCATATTAATTATCTTATATAAGTAATACCATACTTATAAATATCATCAAGCATTCATGTTGCTAGTTTATGTTAACAACAAATCAAGTTTCTATCATAATAACGATTTCGGCCGAAAACTATGAAAGATCAAGCATTTGATGTACCAAATATTATACAACACAAATCTAAATTAAACATTTAATAAGCAAGGTATTAAGAATTAGTAAGATAAAAAGATAAAACATGTTAATAACAATCTTTCTTGGATATAAACATTTAAAGTTCATGTTGAGTTTATATTATACCTATTCTAACACCATTAGAGAAACCTTTTCACCTTGACATAATTAACTTAGCTAAACATTAAGAAGGAGAAAAACACAAATAAACAATATAAGAACATAAACATAATATAAGCTAACTAAGTATAGGAAAGGAAATGAAAGAGCATAAACAAGAGATTACTATAGCATAAAAGAAAACTTGAACATTACAAAGATGTAGAGAGAAAGCAAGAAGATAACTTTGATCTGAAAATTAATATAACTAAATACATGGACAATGCCTCCTTTTATAGGCTAAGTTTCAGAACTATTGATTGATTGAAGAATTGGTGGGCATCCATTGATTTGGTGGCTGGTTTTTGACATTAATGGCTGCTGGTTTTTTGATATTGTGGGCTGATTTTTGATATTGTTGGCTGGCCAAAACGTCATTGCTCACATCAGAATTATAGCCAACTGAATTGTGGAAGCTGTGGGCAATTGTCTCAGCTTTCCATAAAAAAAAAACCAGAGCTCATTTGGACTTCTAGAACTCAAGATATGAGCCAAAAACCAAATAGTGCTTGAGCTGCAGGACAGCTTCCAACGTCTTCGTTGTTGCTAAGATTTGGGCTTGAAAACGGCAGAACTGAGTCTTTGACTTCATATGAAAGTTGTAGGTCTATGTCTTACCTTTCCATCGATATAAAATAAACCTAAATCTAATATCTACAGCTCCAGATATGATCAAATTACTGAACGGTGTTCGAGTTTGGAATGCACCAGCAACACTTTGCTAAGTTTGGCCTTCTTTTTATCCTTTCAATTTCAATCCTTAAACTCATCAATCAATCCTTTTATTTATGTGATAGACCTGCATTTAGGATGAACATTTACCATGAATTAAAGGTATATTATATTTTTAGACTTGCTAATATAAAACATGCTTTTGTTAGGGAATTTAATGATACTTTAGGTGCAATATGATGACATAAATCCTTAATGAGAATGCACTTTTAAGTACTAATCACACCCCCCAACCAGCTTATTACTAGTCCCTAGTAATCAAAGCATTAAAATAGAAAAATAATTTGCAAATACCACAAAGCAAGGCATTCATCATTTAACTTCTATTAATCTATCCAGATAAACAAACTCTCATTAAATTTATATATCTGCTTAATACCTCTTAAACAAGATATTAGTAAACCTTCTTTCGGTGCTCGATAAATCAAAACATAGCTATGGAGCTTTTCATGGAAGAAAACAAATTTTTTGTTCTAATGTTTAAAGTTAACTTCCTTGGGTTGGGATTGTTATCTTTTTTTTTTTTTTTGAAAGCAAGAATTTATAGCACAATGTATCCTGAACCCATGTAACGAGCTTTCGGCTAATGACTCCCAGACCAGTTGGTCTTAGGGCATCAGGTGTTGAGACACCCCTACGAGCTTAGTAACTCGGGTTGCAAATACTGATATGTAGATAGTGCAGTGTTTGATTCCCTTAAACTTTCTCCTCAACCCATGTAACAAGCACTGGGCCAATAATTCCCAAGTCAGTTGACTTCAGGGTACTAGGTGTTCAAACACCCCTTCGGGCTTATTTGTTTAAGTCAAGGAGGCTACGAAACCAAACTTATCTACTTCGTTTTTTTTTTTTATTATTATTTTTTTTTGAACATTTTTTTTTTGCATATTATATACTATCCCTTTCCCTTAGTTGTTACCTTTAACAAAAGAACACAAATAATGTAATAATCCAATGTGCAACCCACAATCATATGTTCGAGTGTGTGTGTGAAAATAAAGGTTTAGCAATACTTGTTAGATGAGCATATAAACAGAATCTATAAATAACAATCCAAGAGTTTATAAATCTGAATATTTCAAGAAGTATTATAATAGACCTTGTTAAGAATGTTTACTAAGATGCGTCTCAAGAGTCACTAAAGTTCCTCCGTTACTCTGCCATCCTAGTAACAATAGTTTTGCAAATAAAATAAAGTTACGTAATAATAATGTTTTTTTTTAATATCAACTACTACCCTCTCCCCCCAACCAAAACGAGACATTGTCCTCAATGTTCTAAGCAAAAAGATAGAGTGTAGAAGATATCACCTGAACAACGACTATTGACAAACCTGAAACACACTAAAACAAATATAAGAAACAACAAAACACAAATATTATGATATTAATAAAACCAAAAGACATAATTTTTCACAAACTAAGGCTCAAATCCAATTTAAGCTTTTTATGGCGTTTCATGGTTGACCAATTGAGTTGACTCATGGAGGGATCAATTACAGGGATGAAAGATTGTAGTTGGTCAATCAATTGTTCAGCAGTAGCAGCAGAGATTATGATTTGTCGTGCCGAAAATGTTAGAAATTCCTGTTCCACAGCTTGATCAAGAAAAGACAACAAATTATTATAAAAACCATTAACATTTAACAAACCTATAGGTTTATGGTGAATGTTCAGTTGGGCCCAAGAGGAAATATGAAAGATCTCTTCCAATGTACCCAGACCACCTGGTAAGGCAATGAAGGCATCGACATGGTTAAACATTGTATTCATTCTATCAGACATTGTAGAGACCTGTAATTCCTCTCCAATTGTTTTTCCAATGATGTCCCCTTCGGCTAAAGCTTTGGGGACAACCCCCAAAACTTGACTGCCTCCTACAAATGCAGCTATTGAAACACCCCCTATTAACCCAAGACTGCCTCCCCCATAGACTAAATGAATCTTTCTCTCAGCTAGTACTCGACCAAGATGATTTGCTGATTCTAAAAATTCTTTTTCTTTCCCAGGACTAGATCCACCAAAAACACAAATAGTTTTTATTTTAGAAACAGAGGAACTCGCCATTTCTACACACTTATATATATGCTGAATGAATGGGTTGAGTAGAAATGATGGGAAGGAAGAGAAGATTTTATAGATGAACAATTGAAAATGCAAAGCATACCACCTATATGTAGGCTAGCTGAAGTCTTACTCTCTCTCTCTTTCTTTTTTATTTATTTATTTATTGGTATTATTTTATTATATATATATATATATATATATTAAAAAAAATGTATGTACAAGCAGTTGTGATTGTGGCTCACAGCTTTCCCTTGGTTTTACGTCCAAGAACGGCTTAAACGCCCTCTATGGGTCGGGGATAGGCTTCCCATCCAGTTTTCTTAAAAACTGGCAAACAGGGTCTTTTTCAGTCAGATTCCCAAGACTAAGTCGATCATGTTCTTTATGAAAATGAGGCCATAAATCATGAATTACACGATGCACATCTCCACTAGGATGCGTCTCAAGAGTTAATAGAAGATTATCTAAAGACTCTTTACTCAGGCCATCCTTAATGAATTGTATTTTATCTTCACGGTTTATAGATACCATTCCTAAAGAACGACATTTTGTATTACAAGTCCATCTGGCACATCGGTGACAGACTTTTAGTCGTTTTGCACGACGTTTCTTTGCAAAAGTGCTTTTACCTGTCCCAGGCATGTATGAAATAAAAGAGTTGGAAGACTCACCTGATAATCGGATCTTTGCTTCAATTATCCAGCGAATATCTTCAGGAATTCCATGGTTCATTAACAACCTCAATCTTTCACACCTAGCACGGTAAATTTTTGTAATCGCATTCTGAGGCAGAGCAGGAAAATACTTTTTCAATTTTTCAAGAGTGGTGTCCATTTTTTGTTTTGTTTTTAAAGAGAAGTGCAGAAGAGATGTAAAGAAAAGAGAAGGAACAAGGAATTGAACAAATATATACAGAGATATCAATTATCATGGGAAATTGAAAGAACCGACTTAAGAGTCACGGAGTACCGTTATCCGCCATTTGACCGGGGTTGGAGAAAGACTAGCAAAACAAAAGTCACACCAAAAAGAAACACAAAAAAAATATGAGAAAAACAAAATAATCAACCTTCATATACAGGATCATTCAAACCAATGGATTCATTTTCACTAGGAAAATTATCAAAGTAAGCTTTCAAACGATGTCCATTGACCTTGAAAACATTACCATTCTTTGGATTCTCAATATCAAAGGCCCCATAAGGATATACATGTTTCACAACAAATGGACTGCTCCATCTTGATCTTAGCTTTCCAGGAAATAAATGGAGTCGAGAATTATAAAGCAAAACTTTTTGACCAACATCAAATGTTTTTCTCAAGATTCTTTTATCATGAAAGTCTTTGATTCTTGCTTTATGAATTTTTGAATTCTCATATGCATCATTTCTTATTTCTTCAAGCTCATTTATTTGTAACTTACGCAGCTGACTCGCATCATCCAGGTTTGAATTGAAAGCTTTAATAGCCCAATAAGCTTTGTATTCAAGTTCCACAGGCAAATGACAAGGTTTTCCATAAACCAACCTATAAGGTGACATACCTAATGATGTTTTAAAAGCAGTTCGATAAGCCCAAAGTGCATCATTAAGTCTTAAAGACCAGTCCTTTCGATTGGGGTTCACTGTTTTTTCCAAGATTTGTTTGATCTCCCTATTAGCAAGTTCTACTTGTCCATTTGTCTGGGGGTGATAAGGGGTGGAAACTTTGTGTGTGATTCCATATTTCTTCATTAAAGACTCAAATGGCTTGTTACAGAAATGTGTTCCACCATCACTTATCATGGCCCGAGGGATTTCAAATCGACTTAAAATGTTTTCTTTCAAAAACTTAATGACTGTTTTATGATCATTGTTACGACTTGGAATTGCTTCTATCCATTTTGAAACATAGTCTACTGCGACTAATATGTACACAAAACCAAATGATGGAGGAAATGGACCCATAAAATCTATACCCCAACAGTCAAAGATTTCAATGACAAGAATAGTACTTAAAGGCATCATGTGACGTTTTGAAAGAGATCCTAACTTTTGACAATTTTCACAAGATTTGCAGAATGCATGTGTGTCCTTGAACATGGTGGGCCAATAAAATCCACATTATAAGATTTTTGCGGCTGTCTTTTTTGACGAAAAATGACCTCCACATGCCTCAGAATGATAAAATTTAATGACATTACTTACCTCATTGTCAGGAATGCATCTTCGAAATATTTGATCAGGACAATATTTGAATAAATAAGGGTCATCCCAATAAAAGTTCTTCACTTCGTTCAAGAACTTTCTTTTGTCTTGAGTGCCCCAATGCGTTGGCAAATATCCTGAAACAAGAAAATTAACAATATCAGCAAACCAAGGCATTGTAGTGACAGAAAGTAAAGATTCATCAGGAAAGTAGTCATCGATTGGCGTGATGTCAGATTTCGAATCAGTTGTCAATCTTGACAAATGATCCGCGACAACATTTTCGGTGCCTTTCTTATCCTTGATTGTGATATTGAATTCTTGAAGTAACAAAATCCACCGCACCAATCTAGCTTTAGAATCCTTCTTTGAAAGAAGATATTTCAACGCTGCATGATCGCTAAAAACAATAACAGGTGAGCCAACAAGATAAGATCTGAATTTTTCACACGCAAATACTACAGCAAGTAATTCTTTTTCAGTGGTTGTGTAATTTATTTGAGCACTATTTAAAGTTTTACTTGCATAGTAAATGACATAGGATTTCTTATCTTTTCTTTGTCCTAAAACAGCACCCACAGCATAATCACTAGCATCACACATTATTTCAAAAGGTAATGACCAATCAGGAGGTTGAATAACAGGAGCAAATGTAAGCAGGTTTTTAAGTTTAACAAAGGCTTCTTCACAATATTCAGTCCATTCAAAAACATTATCCTTTGTTAGAAGGTTACACAATGGCTTAGATATTATACTAAAATCTTTGATAAACCTTTTATAAAAACCAGCATGTCCTAAAAATGATCTAACATTTTTAACAGATTTTGGTGTTGGCAAGTTGGCAATTAACTCAATTTTAGATTTATCAACCTCAATTCCTATTGATGAAACAATGTGACCAAGTACAATGCCGTTTGTTACCATAAAATGACATTTTTTCCAATTCAACACAAGATTCTTCTCTTCACACCTGTTCAAAACCTTTTCCAAATTAGTTAAACAATTATCAAATGAATGACCAAAAACAGAAAAATCATCCATAAATATCTCAAGAAAGCGTTCAACCATATCATTGAATATGCTAAGCATGCATCTTTGAAACGTGGCTGGTGCATTACATAATCCAAAAGGCATCCTTCGATATGCAAATGTACCAAATGGACATGTGAAAGTAGTTTTCTCTTGATCTTCAAATGCAATTTCAATTTGGTTGTAACCTGAATAACCATCTAGGAAACAATAAAATTCATGACCTGCAACTCTTTCTAGAATTTGATCCATGAAAGGTAAAGGAAAGTGATCTTTTCTAGTCATTGAATTAAGTTTCCTATAGTCAATGCACATACGCCAACCAGTAATAGTCCTCGTTGGAATTAACTCATTTTTCTCATTTGTTATCACAGTAACTCCAGACTTTTTAGGTACAACTTGGGTAGGACTTACCCATTTGCTGTCAGAAATAGGATAAATGATTCCATTATCTAGAAGTTTAATGACTTCATTTCTCACTACTTCTTTCATATTAGGATTAAGCCTTCGTTGCATTTCTCTAGAGGGTTTAGCATTTTCCTCCAAATAAATCTTGTGTGTGCAAATCAAAGGACTAATTCCTTTTATGTCAGCTATGGTCCATCCTAATGCATTTTTGTGCATTTTAAGAGTTTGTAATAACTTACCTTCTTGATGAACATTAAGTTTGGAAGAAATTATTACCGGAAAAGTTTCATTTTCTCCCAAAAATGAGTATTTGAGATTACATGGTAATGGCTTCAAATCGGGTTTTGGTGGTTGAACACTTGAAGGTATGGACCCAATTGATCGTGGTGACAATTCCTCAATTTTTGGTCTCCAAATATTTGTCTTTGATTCTTCCTGAAAACAAACCATTTGCAAATCTTCAGATTCATTAAACTCAATTTCATTGGAAAAATTTTCAAATTGATCGTAAATTATTTTTTCAATAAAATCGACTTCCTGTAAATCATTATCATCTCCAGGTTGCTTGCAAATGTTAAAAACATTCATTTTTAATGTCATGTTTCCAAAAGATAACTTCATCACTCCATTCCTACAATTAATCAATGCATTAAAAGTTGCAAGAAATGGACGTCCTAAAATAACAGGAATTGAATTGCATGCTTCAACAGGTTGTGTATCCAAGACAATAAAATCCACAGGAAAGATGAATTTATCAACTTGTACTAACACATCTTCAACTATTCCTCTAGGCATTTTTATAGATCTATCAGCAAGTAAAAGAATAACAGAAGTAGGTTTTAACTCACCGAGATTTAGACTTTGAAAAACTGAATATGGAAGTAAATTCACACTAGCTCCAAGATCAAGTAAAGCTCTGTCAATTTTATGTTCTCCAATAAAGCAAGAAATTGTAGGACAACCAGGGTCTTTATATTTCAAAGCATTATTGTTCTGAAGAATGGCACTTACTTGTTCGGCTAAGAAGGCTTTCTTTTTCACATTCAATTTTCTCTTTACAGTGCATAGATCTTTCAAAAATTTAGCATAAGATGGTACCTGTTTAATAGCATCTAGCAAAGGTATATTAATCCTTACCTGTTTGAAAGTTTCAAAGATTTCAGAATTGTGATTGACTTTTCTTTGTTTGGTCATGGCATGAGGAAATGGAAGTGCTGGTGGGGAATCAGTCTCTTCCTTGCAATGATCAGGTTCAACCATTTCCTTACCCTTGGAGACTAACTCATCTTCTTTCTCACAAGGTTCAAGAATAGGTTTTTTAATAACCTTACCACTGCGGAGAGTAGTGACTGATTTGACTTGATCCAGATGTTGGCTTCCAGAAGTGCTTGTACTTGAATTGTATTGCCCTTTGGGATTTTGCTGGGGTTGAGATGGAAACTTACCTTTCTCCTGAAAACTGAGAGCAGATGTGAACTTTGCAAGAGTATCTTTCAAATCAGCCATGGTTTGAGCATTTTGAGTGTTGATTGTCTCTTGCTTTTCAATGAATGCATGTAATGTTTCCTCAAGATTTCTTTTAGGAGGGGGAATATAAGGAGGTGCATATCCATGAGAATTTTGAAAATTATGTTGTGTTTGAAATGGTGGCTGTGAAGTTTGTGCATTATTATTACCACTCTTCCAACTGAAATTTGGGTGATTTCTCCAACCAGGGTTGTACGTTTGTGAGTACGGGTTATGACTTGGTCTTTGAAAATTATTTAAAGCATTGGCTTGTTCATGGAGACATTCCTTAAAAGAAGGCAACGTGGGACAATCATTGGTTGAGTGTTCATTGGTTTCACAAATTTGACACACAATTTCTTGAACAGATTTTAATTGACCACTCTTTTTTAATTCTAGTGCCTCAACTTTTCTAGCTAAAGATGCAAATTTGGCTTGGAGGTCATGATCTTCCCTAAGGCTATACATGCCTCCATTAGATGTATGGGGTTGAGTTTTACCTGGTGCCTCACAAGTACCTGTGGTGTCCCAATTTTGAGCATTTTCAGCTAGCAACTCTAGGTACTTCATTGCTTCATCAGGGTCTTTATTTTCAAAAGTTCCATTGCACATCAATTCTACCATTTGTCTATCTTTAGTTGTTAACCCTTCATAAAATTGTGAAACCAATCTCCATGTTTCAAAACCATGATGAGGACAGGTATTAAGCAAGTCTTTATATCTATCCCAACATTTATAAAATGTTTCTCCTGGTTTTTGAGTAAAAGTGGTGATTTGTCTTTTGAAAGAGTTTGTTCTATGAGAAGGGAAAAATTTCTTTAAAAACTGTTGTTGCATTTCATCCCAAGCATGAATGGATCCTGACCTAATATTTTGTAGCCATGTTTTAGCTTTATCTTTTAACGAAAAAGGAAAAAGCTTTAATCTGATGGTGTTCATGCTACAATTTAAGTCATTATAAGTGTTACAAAATTCTTCAAATTCTCTTAAGTGCAAGTATGGATTTTCTAATTCTAAGCCATGAAAAGTGGGTAGAAGTTGAATAATACCTGGCTTAAAATTAAAATGAGATGCATCAGGAGGAAAAACAATACATGATGGTGCACTTGTTCTTGTTGGATTCATATGATCTCTAAGTGTTCTAACACGATTATTCTCATTATTCTCATTATGAATTGATTGGTTATCTTCTTCGGCCATGTTTTCTAAAGAAAATGATGATTTTCTAGAAAGTCTACCACTTAATGTACGTGTCCAAACTCTCATGCAAATACAAAAGAAAATAAAAGAAAAAAAAGAAAAAGAAAAGGAAACAACAATTAGAAAAACAAATAAAAGTGAAAATAAAATAAAATAAAATATTTAATTTATACAATAACTTACCTCCCCGGCAACGGCGCCAAAAACTTGACACGATCAAAGAGTTGATGTCTTATCCCAAGTGCAGGAGTGTCAAAGTAAAATAACCCGGCAAGACCGGGGTCGAACCACAGGGAGGTGAATTATATAAATTACAAATAAAGAAAAAATTTCAAAGAGAATAATAACAGAAAAGGAGTTGAAGAAAGTTTTGGGATGTGATATTGATGTAAGGATTAAACAATAACAAAACATATGTCAAGGTTATAGGATTCACTAATGGTATTTCAAATAAATATAATATAAACTCTTTTTATTACTCAACTAGAAACCACACACAAATGAGGTTCTAATCGGATGATTTCTCGTTATTAGCTCATTATAAATTACTAACATGATCATATTAATTATCTTATATAAGTAATACCATACTTATAAATATCATCAAGCATTCATGTTGCTAGTTTATGTTAACAACAAATCAAGTTTCTATCATAATAACGATTTCGGCCGAAAACTATGAAAGATCAAGCATTTGATGTACCAAATATTATACAACACAAATCTAAATTAAACATTTAATAAGCAAGGTATTAAGAATTAGTAAGATAAAAAGATAAAACATGTTAATAACAATCTTTCTTGGATATAAACATTTAAAGCTCATGTTGAGTTTATATTATACCTATTCTAACACCATTAGAGAAACCTTTTCACCTTGACATAATTAACTTAGCTAAACATTAAGAAGGAGAAAAACACAAATAAACAATATAAGAACATAAACATAATATAAGCTAACTAAGTATAGGAAAGGAAATGAAAGAGCATAAACAAGAGATTACTATAGCATAAAAGAAAACTTGAACATTACAAAGATGTAGAGAGAAAGCAAGAAGATAACTTTGATCTGAAAATTAATATGACTAAATACATGGACAATGCCTCCTTTTATAGGCTAAGTTTCAGAACTATTGATTGATTGAAGAATTGGTGGGCATCCATTGATTTGGTGGCTGGTTTTTGACATTAATGGCTGCTGGTTTTTTGATATTGTGGGCTGATTTTTGATATTGTTGGCTGGCCAAAATGTCATTGCTCACATCAGAATTATAGCCAACTGAATTGTGGAAGCTGTGGGCAATTGTCTCAGCTTTCCATAAAAAAAAACCAGAGCTCATTTGGACTTCTAGAACTCAAGATATGAGCCAAAAACCGAATAGTGCTTGAGCTGCAGGACAGCTTCCAACGTCTTCGTTGTTGCTAAGATTTGGGCTTGAAAACGGCAGAACTGAGTCTTTGACTTCATATGAAAGTTGTAGGTCTATGTCTTACCTTTCCATCGATATAAAATGAACCTAAATCTGATATCTACAGCTCCAGATATGATCAAATTACTGAACGGTGTTCGAGTTTGGAATGCACCAGCAACACTTTGCTAAGTTTGGCCTTCTTTTTATCCTTTCAATTTCAATCCTTAAACTCATCAATCAATCCTTTTATTTATGTGATAGACCTGCATTTAGGATGAACATTTACCATGAATTAAAGGTATATTATATTTTTAGACTTGCTAATATAAAACATGCTTTTGTTAGGGAATTTAATGATACTTTAGGTGCAATATGATGACATAAATCCTTAATGAGAATGCACTTTTAAGTACTAATCACAGAACCGGTGGATCGGGGTCGTCTTCCTCTTCTCTGTCTTCCTGTGCCGGTGGTGAAGGTCACCGTCACCTGCAACAAAGGAAACAACACACAACAACAGTTGATTTTAATTTTTTCTTTTTATACAGATCCATTTTTAGATCTATTGTTCTGTTCTTGTTGTTCTTTTCTTCTTCAAAACGACAGCTCTAGCGGCTGAGGAAGGAGTGCTGGAGGCGAAGCTGCGATCGTGACTGTACTGATGAGGGAGATTGTGGCTTGTGGCCTGTTGAAAGGGGAAGATCTGTCGGCAGTGGGCAGAAGAAGAAGGAGCAAATGACTGATCTAGGTTAGTTAGGGATGCTGCTGCTGTCAGCCAGATAAGGGAGAGCTAGGTTTGTCGGCTGTGGGCAGAGGCTGGATCTGCAGGCGCCATCGGAGGGAGAAGGCGGACTGCTTCGCTCCTGTGGGCAATGCTGCTAGTGCTACCAACGCTAGGGAGGAGCTGGAGACGACGCCGTTATGGTGAGGAGACACTGCTGCGTTGTGGCGAAGTGAGGAGGGAGTTGTGTGTTGATGGAGACCGGCTCACGGCTTTGGAAGGAAAATGGAGTGGGAGCAAAATGGCTGCTCTGGTTTGATTTCAATGAGATGGGGAGCAACGGAAAGTATAGGAGAACGACTGAAAGAAGAAGCAACCAAATCCAAAAGGGGGGGCGCGACGGCTCCGGATGAAGGAGAAGAAAATTTAGGTTTAGGGTTTTTCTTTTTTTTTTGTCAAAATTGCCCCCCTTTATGTTTGTGTTGAAAGCTGCTATTTATAGGCAAAATGTTGTTTGGGTCTCAAAATTGATCCCTCAACTTTTTGTAAATTTTGATTTTGATTTTGATTTTTTTGTATTTTTTGAGAACGAGCAATATCAATATCGGCTCAATGAGGAAAATCAATGATTTTAAAAATAATGCGTTAAAAGTTGAACACGTTCCAAATATCTTTGAAAATTTACATTCTTTTGAGATGATGCTGAAAATGCTAAAAATGATGCAAATATATTTAAAAATATATTTTTTTAGATTTTCATTGTTTTTCTATATTTTTTGGATTTTCTAAAAATTTATCAAAACATAGGTAAAAAATTGGGGAATAACCCAGAATTGGATTATGACAGAATCCTCTAACCTTGACAATTGTTTTATCTTTGTCTAATCCTTATATCAATATCACATTTTAGAAGTTCTTTTTAATTCATTTTCATTTATTATTTATAATTTTATATAGTTCACCTCTTTGTGGTTCGACCCTAGTCTTGCCGAGTTATTTATTATTTCAACACTCCTATACTTGGAATAAGACATCAATCTTTTGATCGTGTTAGGCTGCATTAGTGGTAACTCTAAGGTTGTAGGTTCAACTCTCTACAGGTGATTAGTACTTAAAAGTGCATTTTTATCATGATTTTATATCATCATTTTGCAATTGAAGCATCAATAACTCCTTAACTAAAGCATGTTTTATAATAATATATCTAATAATATAAGATACCTTTAATTTATGGTAAATGTTCATTTTAAATGCAGGCCTATCACATAAATAAAAGGATTGATTGATGACTTTAAGAACTTAAATTGCAAGGACAAAGAGATGGCCAAACTTAGAAAAGAGATGTCGGTGCAATCCAAACCGGAACACTATTCAGTAATTGGGTCATATCTGGAGCTATAGATCTCAGATTTAGGTCTAATTTATATGGATGGAAAGGTAAGACATAGGCCTACAACTTTTATATGGAGCCCAAGATCTAAAAAGGCCATTTTCAAATCCAACTTGTAGCAATACCAAAGAAGCCCGAATCTATCTTCTAGCCCGAGCACTGTTCAGTATTTTATCCATATCTGGAGTTCTAGAAGTCCAAATAGCTGAATTGTTTACACAAGAAAGCTGAGATAATTTCCTACAACTTTCATGTTTTTGACTGGCTCTAATTTTGACGTTATCAATGACGTTTTGGGCAAACAAGAGAAGATAAAGATTGTCGTCAAGTCAAGAGTTGGTCACCCACTCATCAATTAGTCATCAAATCAATAGTTATCAATTTTGGCCTATAAAAGGAGGCATTTGCCATGCATTTAGGCATCTTGGTTTCCAGATCAAGATCATGTTCTTTCTTTCTCTCTTTGTATTTTTTGTATTGCTTATGCTTTGCTTTCATTAATATCAAGTTTATGCCTTTCATTTCCTTTCCTTTACTTAGTTAACTCTTATCTTATTTATGTTCTTATTTTGTTTATTTATTTTTCTTTCTTTCATTATGTCTAGCTAAGTTTATTATGTCAAGATGAAAAGGTTACACTAATGATGTAAGAATAAGTATAGTATAAACTTAATATGAACTTTAATGTTTGATACTAACATGTTTTATATTTGTTATCTTGTTCACTCTTTAATACTTTGCTTGTTAAATGACTAATCTTGATTTATGTTATATAACACTTGGTACAAAAAATGCTTGGCACTTTCATAGCCCATACTGTATGGTATAATCGACACCTGAGCTATGAAAGGAACTTGATTTGTTGTTAACATAAGTTATAATCATGAATGCTTGACGAGATTTACAAGTATTAGCATTAATCGAATAAGATGACTAATGTAATCATGTTAACAATTTATAATCTGATTGGAACCTCCTTTATGTGTGGTTTCCAATTGAATAATAAGAGTTTATATTATACTTGTTTGACATACCATTAGTGGAATCTCTAACCTTGACATTTGTTATTATCATTGTTTAATCGTTACATTAATATTCCATCTCAAAGTTCTCATCTTCTTCTTCTTCTCTTTTTTTTTATTATTATTATTATTATTGTTATTATTATTATTATTATTACTACTACTACTACTACTACTACTACTACTACTACTACTACTATTATTATTAGTATTATTATTTCTACTATTATTATTGTTGTTGTTATTGTTACTATTGTTGTTGTTTATAATTATTGTTTATAATTGTTGTTTATAATTTGTACAATTAACCTCCCTATGGTTCGACCCCGGTCTTGCTGGGTTATTTATTACTTCGACACTCCTGCACTTGGGAGAAGACATCAATCTTTTAGTCGTGTCAAGTTTTTGGCGCCGTTACCGGGGAGGTAAGTTCTTGTATAAATTATAATATTTATTTTATTTTCTCTTTTCACTTTTTCTTGTATATAACTTTGTTTCTTTTCTTTTGTTTCTTCTTCTTTTATTTTCGTTTTCTTTTTATTTTATTCCTACACGTGCATGAGAGTGTGGTCACGTACATCAAGTGGTAGACTTTGTAAGGTATCCTCATCATTTTCAGAAAATATGGCCGAAAAAGATAATCAATCACTTCATAATGAAAATAATGAGAATAACCGTGCTAGAACACTTAGAGACCACATGAATCCCACAAGAACAAGTGCACCATCATGCATAGTTTTTGCTCCCGATGCATCTCATTTTAATTTTAAGCTAGATATTATTCAACTTTTACCTTCTTTTCATGGCTTCGAATTGGAAAATCCATACTTCCATTTAAGGGAATTTGAAGAGGTTTGCAACACATATAATAATTTAAATTATAGCATGAACACCATCAGATTAAAGCTTTTTCCTTTTTCATTAAAAGATAAAGTTAAAACATGGCTACAAAATTTAAGACTAGGATCCATTCGTGCTTGGGATGAAATGCAACAACAGTTTTTGAAGAAGTTTTTCCCATCTCACAGAACAAACTCTTTCAAAAGACAAATCACAACTTTCACTCAAAAACCAGGAGAAACATTTTACCAATGTTGGGATAGGTATCGAGACTTGCTTAGTACTTGCTTTCATCATAGTTTTGAAATATGGAGATTGGTTTCACATTTCTATAAAGGTTTAACACCTAAAGATAGGTAAATGGTTGAATTGATGTGTAATGAAACTTTTAAAGATAAAGACCCTCATGAAGCAATGGAGTATTTAGACTTGTTAGCTGAAAATGCTCAAAATTGGGACATTGCGGGTACTTATGAGGTACCGAGTAAAACTCAACCTCATACATCTAGTGGAGGTATGTACAACCTTAGGGAAGATCATGACCTTCAAGCCAAGTTTGCGTCTTTAGCTAGAAAAGTCGAGGCACTAGAATTGAAAAGGAGTGGTCAATTAAAATCTGTTGAAAACATTGTGTATCAAATATGTGAAACAAATGAACACTCAACCAACAATTGTCCAACCTTACCTTCTTTTAAGGAATGTCTCCATGAACAAGCCCATACTTTAAATAGTTTCCAAAAGGCCAACCACAACCTATACTCACAAACATACAACCCTGGTTAGAGAAATCATCCAAATTTCAGTTGGAAGAGTGAGAACAATAATGCACAAACTTCACAATCACAGTTTCAAGCACACCATAATTTCCAAAATTATCATGGATATGCACCTCCTTATGCTCCACCTTCTACAAGAAATTTTGAGGAAACTTTGTATGCATTCATTGAAAAGCAAGAGACAATCAACACTCAACTTGCTCAAAGCATATTAGATTTTAAAGATACTCTTGCAAAATTCACATCTGCTCTCAATTTTCAAGAGAAAGGTAAGTTTCCATCTCAACCACATAAAAATCTCAAGGAGCAGTACAATGCAAATGCAGGTAGTTATGGAAGTCAACACATGGATCAAGTCAAATCAGTCATCACTTTTTGTAGTGGTAAGGTTATTCAAAAACCAATTCTTGAACCTTGTGAGAAAGATGATGAGTCAATCTCTAAGGGTAAGGAAGGGGTTGAATTTGAAAATTGCAAAGAAACGACTGATTCTCCGCCAGCACTTCCATTTCCTCATGCCATGACTAATCAGGAAGAAATCGAGGATGAAAAAGGCACTGAAAAAGTTGATGCGGATCTTTTATCAAAAGTGACAATAGATTCGACACCCGACATCACACCAATCGATGATTACTTTCCTGATGAATCTCTACTTTCTCTTAGTTCAATGCCTTGGTTTGCTAAAAATATCAATTTTCTTACTTCAGGATTTTTGCCAGCTCACTGGAGTACCAAAGACAAAAGAAATTTTTTAAGCAACGTGCAAAATTTTTATTGGGATGACCTTTACTTATTCAATTATTGTCCTAATCAAATATTTCAAATATACATTCCCGACAATGAGGTAAGTGATGTTATTAAATTTTGTCACTCTAAGGCACGTGAGGATCATTTCTCATAAAAAAAAAAAGGATTGTAGAAATCTTACAGAGTGGATTTTACTAGCCCACCATATTCAAGGAGTCACATGCATTCCGTAAAAACTGTGAAAATTGTCAGAAGGTGGGATTTATTTCAAAACACAGAGAGTGTCTTTAGATAATCTTCCATTGACTCTTAAGTCTCATCATAGTCGAGATAAACATCGTGCAATTCATGACTTATGAACTCATTTTCATAAAGAACATGTTTGGCATAGTCTTGGGAATCTGATTAAAAAAAAAGACCCTGTTTGCCAGTTTTTAAGAAAACTGGATGGGAAGCCTATCCTCAACCCATAGAGGGCATTTAAGCTATTTTTGGACGTAAAACCAAGGGAAGATGTGAGCCACAATCACAACTGCGATTTGAGTTTTAGTTTGTAAGAACTTGCGTCTTTTTATTAATAGCATAATATTTGTGTTTTGTCATTTCTTATTTTTGTTTCAGTGTGTTTTAAGTTTGTCAGTGTTTGTTATTTCAGGTGATATCTTCTATACTCTATCTTTCTACCTTAGAACATTGAGGACAATGTCTCGTTTTGGTTGGGGGAAGAAGGTAGTAGTTGATAAAAAAAATTGTTTTTCATTTCATAAAGCATGTACATAATTGTTGTTACTAGGATGACAGAGTAAAGGAGCTCTTTTGTTAAAGTGACTCTTGAGATGCATCTTAGTAACTATTCTTAACAAGGTCTATTATAATACTTCTTGAAATATTCAGGTTTACAAACTCTCGCTTTGTTATCACTTAATTCTGCTCATATACTTATTTAACATGTATTCTTAAACCTTAATTTACACACACACACTTTAACATATGATTGTGGGTTGCATATTGGATTATTACATTATTTATGTTCTTTTGTTAAAGGTAACAACTAAGGGAAAGGGATTGTATATAATTAAAAAAAAAAGAAAAAAAAAGAAAAAAATGATAATAATAAAAATATAGATAATTTTGGTTTCGTAGCCTCCCTAACCGAAGCAATTAAACCCGAAGGGGTGTTTTAACACCTAATACCCTAAAGTCAACTAACTTGGGAGCTATTGGCCCAACGCTTGTTACATGGGTTGAGGAGAAAAGCTTAAGGGAATCAAACATTGCACTATCTACATATCAGTATTTGCGACCCGAGTTACTAAGCTCGTAGAGGTGTCTTAATACCTAATGCTCTAAGACCAACTAGTCTGGGAGTCATTAGCTGAAAGCTCGTTACATGGGTTAAAGATGCATGATGTTTTTAAATTATATGTATATACATTTTAAACAAAAAAAAAAGAAGACAAAAATAATAATCCCAATCTAAGGAAGTTAACCTTAAATATTAGAACAAAAATTTTGTTTTCTTCCAAGAAAAGTCCCATAATTATGTGTTGATTCATCAATCAATTTGTAAATTGTTTTAACGCTTTGATTACTAGGGACTAGTAATAAGCTGGTTGGGGGGTGTGATTAGTACTTAAAAGTGCATTTTTATCATGGTTTTATATCATCATTTTTCACTTGAAATATGAATAACTCCTTAACTAAAGCATGTTTTATAATAATATATCTAATAATATAAGATACCTTTAATTTGTGGTAAATATTTTTTTTAAATGCAGGCCTATCACATAAATGAAAGGATTGATTGATGACTTTAAAAACTTAAATTGCAAGGGCAAAGAGATGGCCAAACTTAGAAAAGAGATGTCGGTGCAATTCAAAACGGAACACTGTTTAGTAATTGGGTCATATCTGGAGCTATAGATCTCAGATTTAGGTCCAATTTATGGATGGAAAGGTAATACATAGGCCTACAACTTTCATATAAAGCCCAAGATCTAAAAAGACCATTTTTCAAGTCCAAATTGTAGCAACAACAAAGAAGCCCGAATCTGTCTTCCAGCCCGAGCACTATTCAGTATTTTATCCATATCTCGAGTTCTAGAAGTCCAAATAAGCTGAATTGTTTACACAAGAAAGCTGAGACAATTGCCTACAACTTTCATGTTTTTAACTCGCTCCAATTTTGACGTTATCAATGATGTTTTGGGCAGATAAGAGAAGATAAAGATTGTCACCAAGTCAAGAGTTGGCCACCCACTCATCAATTAGTCATCAAATCAATAGTTCCCAATTTTGGCCTGTAAAAGGAGGCATTTGCCATGCATTTAGGTATCTTGGTGTTCAGATCAAGATCATGCTTTTCCTTTCTCTCTTTGTATTTTTTGTAATTTTTATGCTTTGCTTTCATTAATATCAAGTTTATGCCTTTCATTTCCTTTCCTTTACTTAGTTAACTTTATCTTGTTTATGTTCTTGTTTTGTTTATTTATTTTTCTTTCTTTCATTATGTTTAGTTAAGTTTATTATGTCAAGGTGAAAAGGTTACACTAATGGTGTAAGAATAAGTATAGTGTAAACTCAATATGGACTTTAATGTTTGATACTAACATGTTTTATATTGGTTATCTTGTTCACTCTTTAATACTTTGCTTGCTAATGACTAATCTTGATTTATGTTGTATAACACTTGGTACAAAAAATGCTTGGCACTTTCATAGCCCATACTGTATGGTATAACCGACACCTGAGCTATGAAAGGAACTTGATTTGTTGTTAACATAAGTTATAATCATGAATGCTTGACGAGATTTACAAGTATTAGCATTAATCGAATAAGATGACTAATGTAATCATGTTAACAATCTATAATCTGATTGGAACCTCCTTTATATGTGGTTTCCAATTCAATAATAAGAGTTTATATTATACTTGTTTGACATACCATTAGTGGAATCTCTAACCTTGACATTTGTTATTATCATTGTTTAATCGTTACATTAATATTGATTCTCAAAGTTCTCATCTTTTTCTTCTTCTTCTCCTTCTTCTTCTTTTTATTATTATTATTATTATTATTATTACTATTACTAGTACTACTACTACTACTACTATTATTAGTATTATTATTGCTACTATTATTTTTGTTGTTGTTATTGTTACTATTGTTGTTGTTTATAATTATTGTTTATAATTGTTGTTTATAATTTTTACAATTAACCTCCCTATAGTTCAACCCCGGTCTTGCCAGGTTATTTATTACTTCGACACTCCTGCACTTGGAAGAAAACATCAATCTTTTAGTCGTGTCAACAGCCACATATGTTTCTTAAAATAAATATAGATGACTTGTCGTCTATGTTTGTTTGTTTTTTTAAGGGATAGATAACACATCATTCACCTCTTATACAAAGTAAAAATTTTTGCTAGGCACGCAGGCCTCCATTAAGTCCACACATCTAGCTCTTTAGGCTAAGGCTAAGCTTTTTTTTCCCAACCCATTTTGTTTTTTTGCTTTTTTAATAATTTTTTTTAAGTCCATCAAGTGAATTTTTTATTTAATTTTATCCTTCATGCTAGATTTTTTTTCCTAGCTTTTTTTTTTGAGGATTTGTTTTAAGCCTATCATTTAGAGTGAGGTTTTTATTTAATTTTATCCTTTAGTTGATGATAAATAACTTTTTATATTTTTTTTATTATGTATGAAAATAAAAAAAAATTGACCAAATAAAGTTCAGAACTTGGATTATGGTTTGACTAAATACTAATAAAAGTGTACGGTTGGGATTTATGGGTAATTTAAACACATATAAAAAAATCTTTATTTTTTAAAGAAAAAATTAAAAAAAAAAGCTAGGTGTCGTTAAACCTGGAAAGCCAAGCTTGCAACAAACCCAATTTGAAAGGAGCCCTTTGAAAAACAAAAAAACATATCAATTTGCCTTAATTTTTATTTGAAAATTGTTTTTCCAAACAACATTTTGTCCAACCTAATATTTTTTAAAAATATATTTTGTTAAACAACTTGTCATATAATTTTCCTTAGATTCTGGTCATTATAGTGATGGAAAAACAAGGTATATATGTTTTCTAATCTAAAATCATTTTCAACTTATTTTTTTACCTAAAATTCTTTAAAAAAAAAAGCTTAAACACCTTGATAAACTCATAAATAATCTTAAAAAAATGTACAAAAAACATGAAACCAAAAATCTTTTTGGACTTAGATATGAGTTTTTTTAAATAATTTCAATGCGAAAAAACACTTAAATGGAACTCTATTTACCAAATGGAGCTTTTTAACACCAAAATTAACTAGTATGGTGATCAAAATCAGTGTTAACATTGATTTTTTTTTTTACTGTCAAAATTCAATGTTCTCTCTCTCACACAGACAAGGGACTATCAAAATAACAAAAACAATTTTTTATACTAAAATTGAATAGTAAAATTATTAAGGGTTAATAGGTATAATTTGTAAAGTTTAAAGGCTAAAATAATTTTTTTATAATAACTTTAAAAGTATCACCTATTTATCATACCATTTATACTTTAATTCTTTATTTTTTAATTTATTCAGACACAATAAAAAAAAAAGCAAACAGTGCAAATATATATACAATTATCAACCCACATCTTTTAATGATTTTACCATTGATAGGCTGTAAAAAAAATAAATTCAGCAACATTAGTTGCATTAGGAAAGGTGCACAAAACTAAAATGTTTTTCAAGAAGATTGAAGAAGAGAGATTATTTTTTATTTGGTTTAGTTTTTATTGAAAAAAATAATTAAACTAGTTTTATTTGTAAAAATTGACATTGGTTTAAATTAATTGGTTTTGCTAACGTTATTAAAAAAAATTAATTTAAACTGGTTTGACTTAGTTTTTTTTTAATTTGACTTGGTTTTTTTTTTCAATTTGGGTTCGATTCAGTTTGATGTTTTCAATTTCAAACTTACAAAATCAAAACAGAACCGGTTAATTTTTTAAAATTTTTAATTGATTTAATCTATTTTTTTTATGGTTTGATTTTTTAAAATATTAGTTTTAATTTTTTATATTTAATTAATTTTTTAATTTTTTTACTCACCTCCTCTGAGTTAGGTTGATGTAGCCGTGAGTGAGAGCTCAAGTTAGGATGGTGGCAATGGCATGGTATTTGACTAATGACAGATTCATTGAAAAAGATCAGTCAAGCTAGCAACAACCAATATGTATGGCCTCTGGGCTAGTCCTTTAAAAATTTTATTTTGAATTTCGAGCTCGGCCGCCTGATGGGGTTGGTTAGGTATAAAACACCTCATGAGGTTTGAATTAAAAAAACTCTTCTGGCTAAAGTTAATCATCACTTTCTAATTGGTGTTTTCAAAAGATAAATTTTATCCTACAAGCAATCTCTCTCTCTCTCTCTCTCTCAAAGTACACACCAATTTAAAATATTTCCCTCTTTCTTGTCACTAACATTTAACCTTTCAATCCATGAATATACTAATTTGTTGAAGCTTTATTCAAAAAAAAAATCTTAGTTTTTGCAATGTTTTTTTTATTCTTGTTTTTGTTTTTTAGATTACCATCTTAAATATTAATAGATGCCCAAACTTTAGGTGGAGTTTTGTAAATTATTTAAATTTTAATAAATCATTTTAAATAATTTTAAAGTAAAGTTAAAGAACATTAACAACATTCAATTACAAGACATTGTATAGTAACCAGTGATTAGTACTTAAAAGTGTATTTTTATCATGGTTTTATATCATCATTTTGCACTTGAAGTATCAATAACTCCTTAACTAAAGCATGTTTTATAATAATATATCTAATAATATAAGATACCTTTAATTTATGGTAAATGTTTATTTTAAATGCAGGCATATCACATAAATAAAAGGATTGATTGATAACTTTAAGAACTTAAATTACAAGGATAAAGAGATGGCCAAACTTCGAAAAGAGATGTCGGTGCAATCCAAACCGGAACACTATTCGGTAATTAAGTCATATCTGGAGCTATAGATCTTAGATTTAGGTCCAGTTTATATGGATGGAAAGGTAAGACATAGGCCTACAACTTTCATATGAAGTCCAAGATTTAAAATGGTCATTTTCAAGTCCAAATTGTAGCAACAACAAAGAAACCTGAATCTGTCTTCCAGCCCGAGCACTGTTCGGTATTTTGGCCATATCTGGAGTTCTAGAAGTCCAAATGAGCTGAATTGTTTACACAAGAAAGCTGAGACAATTTCCTATAACTTTCATGTTTTTGACTGGCTCCAATTGTGACGTTATCAATGACGTTTTGGGCAGACAAGAGAAGATAAGGATTGTCACCAAGTCAAGAGTTGGCCACCCACTTATTAATTAGTCATCAAATCAATAGTTCCCAATTTTGGCCTCTAAAAGGAGGGATTTGCCATGCATGTAGGCATCATGGTGTTCAGATCAAGATCATGCTTTTCCTTTCTCTCTTTGTATTTTTTGTAATTTTTATGCTTTGCTTTCATTAATATCAAGTTTATGCCTTTCATTTCCTTTCCTTTACTTAGTTAACTTTATCTTGTTTATGTTCTTGTTTTGTTTATTTATTTTTCTTTCTTTCATTATGTTTAGTTAAGTTTATTATGTTAAGGTGAAAAGGCTACACTAATGGTGTAAGAATAAGTATAGTGTAAACTCAATATGGACTTTAACGTTTGATACTAACATGTTTTATATTGGTTATCTTGTTCACTCTTTCATACTTTGCTTGTTAAATGACTAATCGTGATTTATGTTGTATAACACTTGGTACAAAAAATGCTTGGCACTTTCATAGCCCATACTGTATGGTATAACCGACACCTGAGCTATGAAAGGAACTTGATTTGTTGTTAACATAAGTTATAATCATGAATGCTTGATGAGATTTACAAGTATTAGCATTAATCGAATAAGATGACTAATGTAATCATGTTAACAATCTATAATCTGATTGGAACCTCCTTCATGTGTGGTTTCCAATTCAATAATAAGAGTTTATATTATACTTGTTTGACATACCATTAGTGGAATCTCTATCCTTGACATTTGTTATTATCATCGTTTAATCGTTACATTAATATTCCTTCTCAAAGTTCTCATCATCATCTTCTTCTTCTGCTCCTTCTTTATTATTATTATTATTATTATTATTATTATTATTATTACTACTACTACTACTACTACTACTACTACTACTACTACTACTACTACTACTACTACTATTATTATTGTTATTGTTATTGTTATTGCTATTATTATTGTTATTGTTGTTATTACTATTGTTGTTGTTTATAATTGTTATTTATAATTTGTATAATTAACCTCCCTATGGTTCGACCTCGGTCTTACCAGGTTATTTATTACTTCGACACTCCTGCACTTGGGAGAAGACAACAATCTTTTGGTCGTGTCAAGTTTTTGGCGCCGTTGCTGGGGAGGTAAGTTCTTGTATAAATTATAATATTTATTTTATTTTCTCTTTTCACTTTTTCTTGTATATAACTTTGTTTCTTCTTCTTTTATTTTCTTTTTCTTTTTATTTTATTCCTACACGTGCATGAGAGTGTGGTCACGTACATCAAGTGGTAGACTTTGTAAGGTATCCTCATCATTTTCAGAAAATATGGCCGAAGAAGATAATCAATCACTTTATAATGAAAATAATGAGAATAACCGTGCTAGAACACTTAGAGACCACATGAATCCCACAGGAACAAGTGCACCATCATGCATAGTTTTTGCTCCCGATGCATCTCATTTTAATTTTAAGCCAGGTATTATTCAACTTTTACCTTCTTTTCATGGCTTCGAATTGGAAAATCCATACTTGCATTTAAGGGAATTTGAAGAGGTTTGCAACACATATAATAATTTAAATTGTAGTATGAACACCATCAGATTAAAGCTTTTTCCTTTTTCATTAAAAGATAAAGCTAAAACATGGCTACAAAATTTAAGTCCAGGATCCATTCGTGCTTGGGATGAAATGCAACAATAGTTTTTAAAGAAGTTTTTCTCATCTCATAGAACAAACTCTTTTAAAAGACAAATCATCACTTTCACTCAAAAACTAGGAGAAACATTTTACCAATGTTGGGGTAGGTATCGAGACTTGCTTAGTACTTGCCCTCATCATGGTTTTGAAACATGGAGATTGGTTTCACATTTGTATGAAGGGTTAACACCTAAAGATAGGCAAATAGTTGAATTGATGTGCAATGGAACTTTTGAAGATAAAGACCCTGATGAAGCAATGGAGTACTTAGACTTGTTAGCTGAAAATGCTCAAAATTGGGACACCGCATTTACTTATGAGGCATCGAGTACAACTCAACCTCATACATCTAGTGGAGGTATGTACAACCTTAGGGAAGATCATGACCTTAAAGCCAAGTTTGCCTCTTTAGCTAGAAAAGTCGAGGCATTAGAATTGAAAAATAATGGTCAATTAAAATTTGTTGAAAACATTGTGTGTCAAATCTGTGATACAAATGAACACTCAACCAACGATTGTCCAACCTTGCCTTCTTTTAAGAAATGTCTCCATGAGTAAGCTCATGCTTTAAACAGTTTTCAAAGGGCCAAACCACAACCCATACTCCCAAACATACAACTCTGGTTGGAGAAATCACCCAAATTTCAGTTGGAAGAGTGAGAACAACAATGCACAAACTTCAAAACCACCATTTCAAGCACACCATAATTTTCAAAATTCTCATGGATATGCATCTCCTTATGCTCCACCTCTTATAAGAAATCTTAAGGAAACATTGCATGCATTCATTGAAAAGCAAGAGACAATCAATACTCAACTTGCTCAAAATATGATAGATTTTAAAGATACTCTTGCAAAATTAACATCTGCTCTCAGTTTCCAAGAGAAAGGTAAGTTTCCATCTCAACCACAACAAAATCCCAAGGGGCAATAAAATACAAATGCAAGTAGTTCCGGAAGCCAACACATAGATCAAGTCAAATCAGTCACTACTCTGCGCAGTGGTAAGGTTATTGAAAAACCCTCTCTTGAACCTTATGAGAAAGATGATGAGTCAATCTCTGAGGGTAAGGAAGGGGTTGAATCTGAAAATTGCAAAGAAACGACTGATTCACCGCCAGCACTTCCATTTCCTCATGCCATGACTAAACAAAGAAAAGTCAATCACAACTCTGAAATCTTTAAAACTTTCAAATAGGTAAGAATCAATATACCTTTGCTGGATGCTATTAAACAGGTTCCTTCCTATGCTAAATTTTTGAAAGATCTATGCACTGTGAAGAGGAAACTGAATGTGAAAAAAAAAGTCTTTCTAGTTGAACAAGTAAGTGTCATTCTTCAAAACAATAATGCTTTGAAATATAAAGACCCTGGTTGTCCTACAATTTCTTGTTTTATTGGAGAACATAAAATTGAAAAAGCCTTACTTGATCTTGGTGCTAGTGTGAGTTTACTTTCATATTCAGTTTTTCAGAGTCTCAATCTAGGTGAGTTAAGACCAACTTCTATATCTATTTTACTTACCGATAGATCTGTAAAAGTGCCTAGAGGAATAATTGAAGATGTGTTAGTACAAGTCGATAAATTCATTTATCCTGTGGATTTTATTGTTTTGGATACAGAACCTGTTAAAGCATGTAATTCATTTCCTGTTATTTTAGGACGTCTGTTTCTTGTAACTTCTAACGCATTGATTAATTGTAGGAATGGACTGATGAAGCTATCATTTGGAAATATGACATTGGAGATGAATATTTTCAACATTTGCAAGCAACTTGGAGATGATAATGATTTACAAGAAGTAGATCATATTGACGAATTAGTTTATGATCAATTTGAATCTGAAGATTTGCAAATGATTTATTCTAAGGAAGAAATCACGAATGAAAAACGCACCTAAAATATTGGTGTGAATTTTTTGTCAATAGTGACAACAGATTCAACATCTGACATCACACCAATCGATGATTACTTTTCTAACGAATCCTTACTTTCTCTTAGTCCAATGCCTTGGTATGATAAAAATATCAAATTTCTTGCTTTAGGAGACTTGCTAGCTGATTGGAGTACTCAAGACAAAGAAAAGTTTTTGAACGAAGTGAAGAATTTTTATTGTGATGACCCTAACTTATTCAAATATTGTCCTGATCAAATATTTCAAAGATTCATTCCCGACAATGAGGTAAGTAGTGTCATTAAACTTTATCATTCTGAAGCATGTGAAAGCTATTTCTCGTAAAAAAAAGACAGCTACAAAAATCTTTCAAAATGGATTTTATTGGCCCACTATGTTCAAGGATACACATGTATTCTGCAAAACTTGTGAAAATTATAAAAAAGTTGATACTGGTCAAAAAGTTTTGTTTTATAATTTTCAATTCTATGCATTCCCTAGAGAGCTAAGATCAAGATGGAGCAATCCTTATGGGGCCTGTGATATTGAGAATTCAATGAATGACAATGTTTTTAAGGAAAATGGACATCATTTAAAAGGTTACTTTGATAATTTTCCTAGTGAAAATGAATCAACTGGTTGGACTGATCTTGTAGATAAAGGTTAATTTTTTTTCTCACATTATTTTTGTGTTTCTTTTTGAGTGATTTTTGCTAGTTTCTCTCACCCCGGTCAAATGGCGGACAACGGTACTCCGTGACTTAAGTCGGTTCTTTCAATTTCCCACAATAACTGATATTTGTGTATATATTTGTGCAATTCTTTGAATCTCTCTTCCAATTCTCATTTGAAAATGGACACTAATCTTGAAAAATTAAAAAAGTATTTTCCCGCTCTACCTCAGAATGCGATTACAAAAATTTACCGTGCTAGATGTGCAAGATTGAGATTGTTAATGAATCATGGAATTCCTGAAGATATTCGCTGGTTGATTGAAGTAAAGGTCTGATTATCAGGTTAGTCCTCTAACTCTTTCATTTCACACATGCCTGGAACAGGTAAAAGCACTTTTGCAAAGAAGCGTTGTGCAAAACGACTGAAAGTCTGTCATCGATGTGCTAGATGGACTTGTAATACACAATGTCATTCTTTAGGAATGGTATCTATAAACCGTGAAGATAAAATACAATTCATTAAGGATGGCCTGAGTAAGGAGTCTTTAGATAATCTTCTATTGACTCTTGAGACGCATCCTAGTGGAGATGTGCATCGTGTAATTCATGATTTATGGCCACTATTTCATAAAGAACATGATTGACTTAGTCTTGGGAATCTGAGTAAAAAAGACCCTGTTTGTCAGTTTTTAAGAAAACTGGATGGGAAGCCTATCCCTAACCTATAGAGGGCGTTTAAGCTGTTATTGGACGTAAAACTAAGGGAAGATGTGAGCCACAATCACAACTACCTGTACATACACATGCTTTTTCAAAAGTAAATAAATCAATAAATAAAGAGAGAGAGAGAGAGAGAGAGAGAGACTCTAGTTGGCCTATATATAGGTGTTTTGATTGCCTTTCTAATTTCTCATCTATAAAACCGTCTCTTCCTTCCTTTCATTTCTACTCAACGCATACATTCAACAAATATAGAAGTGTGTAGAAATGGCAAGTTCCTCAAGTCATCATATAAGAAATATTTGTGTTTTCGGTGGATCTAGTCCTGGAAAAGAAAAGGAGTTTTTAGAATCAGCAAATCATTTTGGTCAGGTGCTAGCTGAGAGAAAGATTCATTTAGTGTATGGGGGAGGCAGTCTTGGGTTAATGGGAGGTGTGTCAATAGCTATATTTTTAGGAGTTAGTCAAGTTTTAAGGGTCGTCCCCGAAGCTTTAGCACAAGGGGACATCATTGGAAAAACAATTGGAGAGGAACTAAAGGTATCCACAATGTCGGCTCGAATGAATGCAATGTTTAACCATGCTGATGCCTTCATTGCTTTACCAGGTGGTCTAGGCACATTGGAAGAGATCTTTCATATTTCCTCTTGGGCTCAACTGTACATTCACCATAAACCCATAGGTTTGTTAAATGTTAATGGTTATTATGAGAAGTTGTTGTCTTTTCTTGATTATGCTGTGGAACATGAATTTCTAATATCTTCTGCACGACAAATCATAATCTCTGCTGCTACTGCTGAACAATTGATTGACCAACTACAGTCTTTCATTCCTGTGATTGATCCTTCCATGAGTTGCATAAATTGGTCATCTAAGGAAAGCCGTAAAAAGCTTAGATTGGATTTGAGTCTTCATTTGTGAATTTTTGTGTCTTTCAGTTTTATTATTATGTTTTGTTATTTTTTATTTTTGTTTGAGTGTGTTTCAAGTTTGTCAGTGTTTATTATTTCAGGTGATATCTTCTATACTCTATCCTTTTATTTTAGAACATTAAGGACAATGTCTCGTTTTGGTTAGGGGAAGAGGGTAGTAGTTGATAAAAAAAAAATTATTATTCATTTCATAAAGCATGTGCATAATTGTTATTACTAGGATGACAGAGTAAAGGAGCTTTTTTATTAAAGTGACTCTTGAGATGCATCTTAGTAACCATTCTTAACAAGGTCTATTATAATACTTCTTGAAATATTCAGGTTTACAAACTCTCGCATTGTTATCACTTAATTCTGCTCATATACTTATTTAACATGTATTCTTAAAACTTAATTTACACAGACACACTTTAACATATGATTGTGGGTTGCATATTGGATTATTACATTATTTATGTTCTTTTCTTAAAGTTAACAACTAAGGGAAAGGGATTGTATATAATTAAGAAGAAAAAAAAGAAAAAAAGAAAAAAAAATGATGATAATAAAAATGTAGATTTTAACACCTAATACCCTAATACCCTAAAGTCAACTGACTTGGGAGCTATTGGCCCAACGCTTGTTACATGGGTTGAGGAGAAAAGCTTAAGGGAATCAAACATTGCACTATCTACATATCAGTATTTGCGACCCGAGTTACTAAGCTTGTAGGGGTGTTTTAACATCTAATGTCCTAAGACCAACTCGTCTAGGAGTCATTAGCTGAAAGCTCGTTATATAGGTTAAAGATGCATGATGTTTTTAAATTATATGTATATACATTTAAAAAGAAAAAAGAAAAAAAAAAGACAAATAATAATCGTAACCCAAGGAAGTTAACCTTAAACATTAGAACAAAAGGTTTTGTTTTCTTCCAAGAAAAGTCCCATAATTATGTGTTGATTCATCAATCAATTTGCAAATTGTTTTAACGCTTTGATTACTAGGGACTAGTAATAAGCTGGTTGGGGGGTGTGATTAGTACTTAAAAGTGCATTTTTATCATGGTTTTATATCATCATTTTGCACTTGAAGTATTAATAACTCCTTAACTAAAGCATGTTTTATAATAATATATCTAATAATATAAGATACCTTTAATTTGTGGTAAATGTTCATTTTAAATGCAGGTCTATCACATAAATTAAAGGATTGATTGATGACTTTAAGAACTTAAATTGCAAGGATAAAGAGATGACCAAACTTAGAAAAGAGATGTCGGTGCAATCCAAACCGGAATACTGTTCGGTAATTGGGTCATATCTGGAACTATAGATCTCAGATTTAAGTCTAATTTATATGGATGGAAAGGTAAAATATAGGCCTACAACTTTCATATGAAGCCTAAGATCTAAAAAGGCCATTTTCAAGTCTAAATTGTAGCAACAACAAAGAAGCTTGAATCTGTCTTCCAGCTCGAGCACTATTCGGTATTTTGGCCATATCTGGAGTTCTAGAAGTCCAAATGAGCTGAATTGTTTACACAAGAAATCTGAGACAATTGCCTACAACTTTCATGTTTTTGACTAGCTCTAATTGTGACATTATCAATGACGTTTTGGGCAGACAAGAGAAGATAAAGATTGTCACCAAGTCAAGAGTTGGCCACCCACTTATCAATTAGTCATCAAATCAATAGTTCCCAATTTTGGTCTGTAAAAGGAGGCATTTTCCATGCATTTAGGTATCTTGGTGTTCAGATCAAGATCATGCTTTTCCTTTCTCTCTTTGTATTTTTTGTAATTTTTATGCTTTGCTTTCATTAATATCAAGTTTATGCCTTTCATTTCCTTTCCTTTACTTAGTTAACTTTATCTTGTTTATGTTCTTGTTTTGTTTATTTATTTTTCTTTCTTTCATTATGTTTAGTTAAGTTTATTATGTCAAGGTGAAAAGGTTACACTAATGGTGTAAGAATAAGTATAGTGTAAACTCAATATGGACTTTAATGTTTGATACTAACATGTTTTATATTGGTTATCTTGTTCACTCTTTAATACTTTGCTTGCTAAATGACTAATCTTGATTTATGTTGTATAACACTTGGTACAAAAAATGCTTGGCACTTTCATAGCCCATACTGTATGGTATAACCGACACCTGAGCTATGAAAGGAACTTGATTTGTTGTTAACATAAGTTATAATCATGAATGCTTGACGAGATTTACAAGTATTAGCATTAATCGAATAAGATGACTAATGTAATCATGTTAACAATCTATAATCTGATTGGAACCTCCTTTATATGTGGTTTCCAATTCAATAATAAGAGTTTATATTATACTTGTTTGACATACTATTAGTGGAATCTCTAACCTTGACATTTGTTATTATCATTGTTTAATCGTTACATTAATATTGATTCTCAAAGTTCTCATCTTTTTCTTCTTCTTCTTCTCCTTCTTCTTCTTTTTATTATTATTATTATTATTATTATTATTACTAGTACTACTACTACTACTACTATTATTAGTATTATTATTGCTACTATTATTTTTGTTGTTGTTATTGTTACTATTGTTGTTGTTTATAATTATTGTTTATAATTGTTGTTTATAATTTTTATAATTAACCTCCCTATAGTTCGACCCCGGTCTTGTCAGGTTATTTATTACTTCGACACTCCTGCACTTGGAAGAAGACAACAATCTTTTGGTCGTGTCAACTAGCTATATTATTATTATTATTATTATAAAAAGAAATAATGTTTTATCTTCATTCATGTATGTAGATGATTTCCACATGTTTGTATATAGTTGATTTTGTAATTCTAATCTAAAAAAGACTTTTACTTCTTCTTTTTTTATGTGTGATTTATAAATAAAAACTTACTAATTCAGAACAACTTTTCACTTAATCCCTCCATTATGAAAGTTATTATAGGTACAATGACTAGACAAAGTGATGCAAATAGAAATGATACAAAAACAAAAAAAAATAGTTAACACAAACAATACAAAATTTGTCAAATAGTTTTCATACAAAAATTCTAATTAAAAATTTTAATATAGAATATTTTTTGGTCTATCTTGAAGAGAGAAAAAAAATCCTTATAAATAATAATAGTTATTATAATAATTCCTAAACTAAACAGAAAAAATAAACTCATCAAGTACAATATTTGATTTTCTAAACTAAATAGAAAAAAAGAAAATGTCATATAGGAAAATATTTCTTGCACTCTTCTTCTTAGATTAAAAAGAACTAATTATCAAATTTAAATTGTTCTTATCTCAATCTTGTAGATGTCTAATTAAAACTCTTTATTTTCAAAAAAAAAAATATTTTCTCTCTTCGTTTAGTGTATATAACAATTCTAGATAACAACTTTATAGTTTTCTATCAATATATGTTGTATCTATATAACACTTGATTAAATTTACATTTTTGATAATAATAAATTTGTAATTAAAATAGTTAACATAGCCTAAATTAATAGTTTTTTTTTATCAAATATATTTTATGACTTTTTTACGCTTAACCTCTAACTCTTTAATAATGACATCATTAATGATATTTTCATTCTCACTCAGTTATTGTTTATATTATTATTATCATTATTAAAATAAATATTATGAATTTACAAGTATAAAAAATTTCAATTTCACTGTTATAGTTAGGTTTTTAAAACTGATTATAGATTTTATTATCACTTTTCTTATAATCTTTCAAGTTTTTTATTTTCACCAACTAACAGATCAAGTCTCTATTATATTACTAGTTTCTTAACATTTCTTTCTTGAGGAAGAACCTCTCGTTCCCTACAATACAAGCACATTTTGCTTTGCGTCTTCTGTAAGCCATGATTATTCTAGTACAAAGCATTATCCAGAAGGAATTGTTGGTTTCTGATTTCGGTTTATATTATTGCAGAAAATAACACATGAAAGATAGTAAACATACACAATACACAATTCAATTGAATAAGGTTACTACATAAAAACTCTAATTGAAGATTTTTTTTACTAAATATTAGTCTACTAAAATATAAGATAAACAACACTATTTATACTAGTCTCAGGTCTATTTTAAAGAGGAGAAAATTCCTAATAAATAATTATAGAGTTATTATAGGTATTTCTACACTAAATAGAAAAAAAATATAATTACTAAGCATAATATTTGATTTCTTAAACTAAATATAAAAATAATAAAACACCATAAAGTAAAAATATTTTTTATAACTAGATAGAAAAAACAAAAAATACCATAAAGAAAATTAATTCATGCATCACAAAGTTCACTTGGGTACCTACATTTGTATTCTTGTTAATTTGGTCCCTAGAGTCTTATGCTTTTATATTTTAGTCTTCAAACTTTGTTTTTATTACTTTTTAATTTTTAAATTTTGAAAGATGACAGAAACTAAAAAAAAAATAGAAATGAGAGTGAAAAAATTTAGCTGGTCATATTTGGTTATGAAAATGACCAATCTTGATATCAATAATTTAGTTTGGAAAGTGGATTTCAATGGTGATAGTTTAACTCATTAACCATGCTAGAAAAAGCATAAAACTCGTAAGATAAGTTTTAGATTTAGTTTGATTTTTTTTAAAATTTTATAGTGATTTTAAGGTGTTTTGGAGTTAGAAATAAGATAATTTAGGTTTTTAAGATGTTTGAGAGTGTTTTTTTTTATTAAAATAAGCTAAAAATTAAGCTTTCAAGGGAACAAATACTCAATCTTGATTTTTCAATTACAAGAAAATTATTGTGACGGATAAGACATAGCCTATTATAATTTATTTTTTAATATTTAACAGAGGATGCGTCGTTCATTTAATATAAAAAAGATGTCAAGTGTGCAAGCCTTATCCATATCTACACGAGGCATTTCATCTTTCTTTTAGCTCATAATGTTTTTAATTTAACATACATTTTATTTTTTAATAATTATATATGAGTCTAATATGCAACAATATATTAAAAAAATTACATATGAATATTTCATGAGAATTAAATAGTCTTTTCATTGTTATTTTTATATGGTTTTTATAAATTAGTTTCTTTAATTTTTTCACATAGCCATATAAAAATTATGAAGACATTATTATTATTATTATTATTATTTTTGTTTGAAACGTTTTTTTTAGATGATGATAATATTTTCAATAAATTAATAAAGAAATGGAAGTTTTGCCTCTAATTTTATTTTTTTCAACCTTTGATTTAAATTATGGAGATTCTTGTGAATATTGATGTTAATTATTGTATATCTTTATTAAAAAACCACAATGTTAATTAAAATTATGTCAAACTAAAAGAAAGGCATAAATAAAAAATAATTACTTCAACTTAGAAAATACATTTTCTCTGAAATCTTCAAAACCTTATGAATATTTATTTTAATCGCTATATAATTAAATAGGAATTGGCTTTCGAAAATTTACCCCATTACATTTAGCAAAAGTAAAATTTAGTTATTTAACTATCCTAAACGGGCAAGGTACAGTGGAGAATGTGGTAGCTGCTCAATTTTCCATCTTTGACTATTTATAATTGATTAAAAAAATTATAAGTAATTTATTATTGATATTATATTCAAAAGTTGTCAATGAATCCAATTCAATTGTTAAAATTAAGATATTAAAATAACTTTTTTATATTTTTTTAACTGGATGAGCATAGTTTGAAATGTCAAAAATATCTAAATATTACTCTAGTCTTACTTGTTTGGTAGTGTAGTTATAGTTTTTTTTAAAATTATTTTTATTTTAAAATATATTAAAATAATATTAATTTATTTTTAAAAAATTATTTTTAAAATTAAGATATTAAAATAATATGAAAATACTAAAAAATATTAATTTAAAGTAAAATAAAATAAAAAAATTAATTTTTTTAAAAATACTTTTAAAATACAAAAACACTAACTAATTGATGATAATCTTAATTAACATATAAAATAACAAGGTTACGAAGCTTACACAACTCCATGACTTGCAATATAGGATTTAGCATAATCTACACAATTAGAATTAAGTTCTGAATCAAATTATTGGGTTGATTCATCAATAGGGTTTTATAATCATGCTCATTTCTGTTGGTGGTATGAGACTAGTTTGGATTGAAAAAAAGAAACCTTGACTTGATCAAGGCCAATCCTTTCTTATTTTTTCTTGAATTTGGATTTTGAACCATTAGAATATATATTATCATAACACTCTAAAAATATTGGAAGTTATTTCGGTGCTTTATTATTCAGATGAACAATAAAGCACCTTAATATGTTTTTAGATTTGTTTATGATAATTCAGTGTTGAAGATCAATTGACTGCACACAAGAAGAGCTACGAGGTCACAAGCTTAAATAATATTATTTTTTAAGAGATAAAATGTTGTCTATTTATTTTTTTTAAAAAAGAGGTAGATGCAAAAAAAAAAAAAACTAATAATAAAACAAGGCCACACGCTAGGGCTGACCTTTTATGTCTTTTTATATTTTTTCTTTGTTTTGATTTTGGCATTAATCCGAAAACAATTTACTAAATTTACTCTACTTTCTAGTTTTGACATGATGCTTAAATGTTATTATAAATATGTATTTGAGTCTTAATAATTTTTTTTCAGTCATTATATATCTAACATAAAAATAATAACACTAATAATAAATTGTTCACTTGAATTCAATTCCAATATATTTTTATTCTTAAAATATTTTAATTAATTTTTAACATGATTTTATTATATTTATGATGTTTGTAGACATTAATAACATAAAATACGAATATATTTTTTTACTTACTTTAACAATTGTAAAATATTTGTGAGGGACTCATGGTGAGCCAGGTTGCATAAGACACTGTGAGGGCTCCTCGATTCCGTCCACTGACACCAATACAGATGGCCACAGGTGGCCTGTTAGCTGGTCCTCTGAGAGAGTAACAGTTGTTGATCATGTTGAACGTAGCTTGAGCTACGAGATAGTTGACAGCAATACTGGGTTCAAGTCATGTGTTTCAACGGTCAAGCTTGTCCCCTAAGGTGACAATGGTCAAGATGGGATCGAATGGTCATTCAACGTTGATCCAGTGGCAGGGTTGGTATTGGATGAGCTGGTGAGAAAGTATGGCACTGCAGTAAATGGCCAAGAGACTGGAGGATGCAGTTAAAGGTTTGAGAAAATTAGATTTCCTTTTCTTGTTTTATATGTTTGCTGCAGCTCTTGATTATTTTTACAGCTTATAGCCTGAGATTTTTATTAAGATACATTTTATTTTCATATACTGTAATGTTCAAAATATAAATAAAAACAAAATGGATTTAAAAAGTCAATGATGCCCTTGTGTGCATTATTATGGGTATTAATGGTTCATGCACAATTAGACAATTCATATTATTTGATTTGATATATATATATATATATATATATATATATATATATATATATGTACGCGCTTAAAAAGAGAAGATCATATTTATAAAGAGCTGAAATATGAAAAGGAGAAGGAAGGAGAAAGAAAAAAAAATGAAAATTGATAATAAAGGTTCTAAGGTAACATCTTTATATTTTATACTTAAATTTATTAGTTTGATTTTAGAGGTTCAATAAATGTTTAGAGTGTTAGTTTAGCTTAAAACAAACTCATATGAAAACTAGAATTACAAGTTTTTGAGGAACTGGTAATTAATTGATTAACTGGTCTACCTGTTGATCTTAACTGGTCAGCCAGCTAGCTTGTGGTGGCATTAAGCGATTGATTATTTTGTTCTGCAGGTTGATGGAATATTGAGATTCAATCAATTCTTTTAAGTTCGATTAACTTAGGACATTGGGACATGTTCGAGATTGATAAGGTGGGTTAATATAGTTTTATAATTATATTTTGGTTTTTAAGTTTACAGTTGTAATATTTTATATATCCACTTCAAGTTGTTTTTTAGTGTTTTTGTATCTGTTATAAATTATGCTGACATTCCTGCTAGCAATCCTAAGTAGTTTTTAATTTTGTATTTGTTTGTTTTTTATTTTATTTTTCGGGTGAGTGTAATAATATTTAATATGAATGTAATAAAAATAATACATGTATATTAATTATATGATGAGTATAATTGGTTAATTCTTGAATATTTGTATATGTTTCTTTATTTTCTAGATATTTATCTATTTTTTTAATTTGTACTCGTATTTTGTTGAATTAAATTTTATTTAATATGATATTCATTTGTTTTGATATCTTTACAAGTATCTGTTATGTCTTGATATCAGTGTATTTGTTAGTGACTTCAAATTAAAAGAAAATAGTTAAGTTATATGTACATAGTAATATGTATACCTAGTTAGTGAGAGTCACCAACTTATGACGACTAATCCCTTTGCATTTATTTAACCTATATTCACTATAATATACTATTATGCTTAATGTGTGTGTTGGATTGTTTTAATTCTGATAATTTTATTGTATCACAATTTATGTTCTATAAGTTATAAATATCTATAATGTATATTAAATATTATAATATCACTGGGTTTGTTGAATTCATCATTTATTTTTAATATTATTTTCAGGTTTTTAATTTTTATTAGCAAGTCGACTTTGTTGATAGTTTTTGCTTCTTCATCTATTTTGTTGGTATACCTTGCTTGCCTCCACGAAGCTTTCCTTTTAGTTTCTTATTTGATGTTTTAGAGTGCTCCACTATTATAATATTTTAGTTAAATATTAGATTTTGATATTATAATTAAGTATTATAGATTATTATCTATTTTTGTTTTATTTGAAGGAATATTTGAAATTTTATGTATTTTGTATAGTTTGATTTATAATATATATATTTGGAGGCTTAGCATAGGTGAGTGTTTTTTTTTGGCATCACTCCTGGATTGTCAATTATGGATTCGAGATTCAAGCCACGACTTATACACTATTTTTTTAATGTATTAAATCTTAAATTTTGATCTTTTAGGATAGTAATATCTTTTTTGAAGACAACTAAATCTATATTTTGTTTGGTAGGCATTCATGTCAGTTTATCAACTAAATTAGTTGTAATCATTTAAAAAAAATATATAATAATTAAAAAGTGTTTAAGACAATCAAATCTATATAAACTGTGACCAATTTTAGCTTTTTCTTAGACCCATAAGGGTCATGTTCGGTATTGTGATGTGGTTAAGTTTTTTTTTAAAATTAAATATTATTTCTGCTTTAATTTTTTTTATTTTAAAATTGTTTTGATATGTTGATGTTAAAAATAAATTTTAAAAAATAATATAAAAATATTTTTTCATTGTATTTACAAGTAAAAATTACTTTGAAAAATAATCATTACCATAATGTGAAAAGAATATGAAAAGGACCTTATTGATAAATGTGTTTAGGACAATTGCATATGTATTATGTTAGTAGTGACATTCATTAAGTGTGTTAGCTTGTTAGGTTGTGATATTCAATAGTTTTGAAAAAATATTTTTATAATTAAAAATATATTATAATAATATTTTTTTTATTTTTTGACATCAGCATATTAATATAATTAAAAAATACTTAAAAAATAATAATATAATGTCTTTCAAGTAAAAAAATTAAAAATATTTTGAAAAGCAACTTAAATCACAAAATAGAAACTTCTTCAATATTTTTTAAAATAAATATTTTGATAAACAAATATTTTTTCTCTCTAGATTATGACATTTAAGATTTAAATTGAATGAACAAAATAATCAGGACAACATAAAAAAAATATTCATTGGAATGAGATAGAAGTGAGCGAAAGAAATTTGAGGAAAAGGAAATAAAAAGGCATCCTTTTCTTTTTTCAATTCCTTCCATTTTAAAAAACCTATTCTTTGTTATTTATTCTTTCATCCACCTTTCTTTTAATTAGTAGTGAATATTTTTCTTGACGAGGATACTCTCGGTGGATTTTCACTCTTTCCTATGTAGGTTTTTCAAGAGAGGTTTAGTGTGATTCAATAAATACCAAGTGATTCATTCGAGGTTCTAGTTAGATAAATAGTAAAATTTCATGCTAAAGTATTCAAACAGGTGTTTAATGGACTTCTTCAATATATATAAATTAAGGTAAACTTCAAAAAAATATTAAATAATGAAGAAAAAATCTTAATTAATTTAATTCATGTTTAAAAATAGCTTATTGATGGACATTCAAATATTACAACAATATTGAAATAAGAAAATTTAAATTTACCAATTTTTACTTTTAGGTAATATTTTTGTCATAGTCGGAGCTGTAGAAGAAATTCTAATGCTATTCTAGCTGTTATGAAAAGTAAATATTCATATCTTTCAAGTGACATATAAATACTATTTGTAAAGATCTTTAAAGTTTGATTATTTTTAATAATACAAACCTGACTTGTTATCTTTTGTGTTGTTGAAAGATTTCCGTATCAAGTTGTTGATTGAGCTTACAAATTCTTTAAAGGATTGAACAGCTTCGTATTAATTTTATATTACTTGTTTTTATGTTAGGGCATCAAGTATGATGCGTAGAGACATGTTACTAATTTTGATCTATCAACTTAACCATGTAAGATATTGATTATTAGTTCTTTTTTTTTTCTTTTAATTATGAACTTTATCTTTGCATAAATACAAGTTCCGGTTTCATGAGAATAAACCTGTGAAACAATTTGACAACTGAAATAGCTATGCTTATGACTAGCCAAACTCTTGACTATCCTGTAAGAAAATCTACCAGTGATTGTAAACTTGTTCAGAATCAGCTCCTAATCTTCTTCTCCATCCAGCTGATTATATCCTGACCAACTTCTTCACGTTCAGGCTCAAAGAGAAGGTCATGCAAGAAACCATCATAAAGCTTTATATCTTTGAACTTGGAGGCTGCCTCATTGTACAAATCCTGAGATGCTAGAGGATCAGTTACCTTGTCAGCAGTTCCATGGAGAACAAAGAATGGAACAGTCACAGATTTGAAATTGCGCAGCAAATACGAGGATATACGCAATATCTCATGCCCTGTGCGGACCCTTATGGGTCCTGTATAGACCAATGGATCAGAATACTTGGCCAGAAGTGCTGCAGGATCCCTAGAAACTGGAATGCCCCTTTTGTTTGCTCCTTTAAATTGGAACTTGGGGATAACCAGAGAGAAAAAAGGAGCCACAGCCTGCATGAAAAATATTAAGTGAGCGTTTTATAACCAGAAATTAAAACTAATGCATCTTGATGTTCTAAAGGCCTGATTCAAGTAAAATGGACTCTTAACAAAATTGTTAAAGGGCATTGTGACTTGTCTTGGTTCCATATATTAAGAAGTTATAATTCCATCAGTCCCTCTACACGGGGACAAAAAAAGTTAAATTGAACATCACAATCCAACATGTCACAGTTATCAGTACAGAAGCTTAACTACAATGCATTGGAATATTGAAGTGTTTCAAAATGGCATGCTTTGGCAAATTCCAAATTCAAAACTCAATGAATTGAGCCTTAGCTCCTTAACCATGAAAACACAATCTACCATATCATCGTTACCGTCAATAAAATCTTCCCCTCAAATGTCCCAATCATCATGATTTAAGCGACAGAAAAGACTTTACCCCAACAATAGGATGTGCAGGCTTGACACGCAAAGCTGGTGAGGTCAGTATAATTCCCTCCAGCATTTCTTCAATGTTAGGGTATGAGGCCGCCTGCTCAGTGAAGCAATTTATTAGTTCCACATTAATAATAAAACTGCTAGAGTCAAAAAAAGAAAAGAAAAGAATACTTCTTCTTTTGAAAGTGTATTACCTTTAAAACCACAGCACCTCCAGTTGAGTGACCAAAGAGGAAGCATGGTACTCCAGGGTTCTCCGACTTAATCTTTTCCAAGAAAGCTCCCTGTTGAAACATGATTAAGTTGCAAAGTTCATCCTATCAGTTTTGTAGGTATTTTATGAATGATTAAGAAAATGCCTCCAAACTAAACAAAATTCGTGATGGAATCAAGTTCAACTTACTGCCAGGCCAGGAAAAGAAGCAAGCAAACGACAAAATAACTGTTAAGATGCTTAGGAAGAGAACTGTGTATGATTTAACACAAAGTGCAGGTCATGACACACAGTAATGATTATTCAAGATTTATTCTAGTACCATGGATGGATGCGATAAAGAACAGTTTTCCTGGCAAAGGATAGAGAAAAATGGACAAGTGAACTTACAGTATCTGCAACAACATGATCTAGTGAAGGAACATATCCATGCAACCCATCACTCCCACCATGACCTTCACAACGGAAAAAAAAAACATATTACCACACTGCAAAGCTAGAGACTTGGACTACAAACCCTCTGAAACGGAGAATAAAGGGGCAGTAATGGACCAAGAGAAAGGGATATCAAAAAATTTATCAGCATAACAGGCATTGGAATGCTCCAAACAAATAAAGGAGTTATCAAAATCTGTCCCTTTTCTTTAATATGTGAAGACTAACTAATATCACATTCACCGATACGACATTGTTTCAACTTAAAGAACCTTCTAGTGGATCTTAGCAAATGTAATCACACCTATGCTATAAATAAACTGGGGATTAAGCTTCATAACAACCTATTGACTATAAAGGTTAACACACCAAACACATGAGCATCTTTATAAAATCTAGCTACCTATCCAATCCATTGCATAGACACCAAAGTTGCACGAGGTTAGCTGCTTCGCGAATTGAGCATATCGTCCACTGAAAATTGAAAGGCAAACAGAAGAGAAGTCAAAGATCTTTTATTTGGAAAACCCGGGGGAAAAAACAGATTAGCTTCAGATGCTAAAGATCTTTTACTAATAGGATAGATTAGAGACGCAAAAGAAGTTCGAAAGATGACAGAAGTCCTCAAATATTACCTGTGCTCATTAAGGCCATGAATAATAACCAAAATGCCCCTGAAATCACGAAGCAACCCTCATATCTCAGTACAGAATCAACACGGAGGAGAAGCAACCAAAAAAAAAAAATGAAGGTAAAGTTATACATGCTAAAGATTCGTCATATGTAGAACAAAAACCACAATTAATCAGAGCGAAGCAGCACCATAGCCCCTTTATCCTTTCACTTAACATAACGCCTGATGAGCAGAAAATACAACAATATTTCACGTTTCCAAGTTCACAACATGCTCATTCTCATATAGAAACAGCATCTTTTTGCATACAATAATATTAAAAAATATGAAACAAATATCAATCACAACAAAACAATAGCTATACTTAGAAAAAGAAAACATTTGATTGTCCTACTTTGCAAACAAGCAAATCCATTCCATTTCTATCTCATCAGCTTCTTGGATTGAACCAGAACAATCAGAAACTCAAAAATCCAACATTGTAAAACCAACCCAATTACTAAGCAACTGCAATTTCCAATAGAAAACATAAATAACTACCTTCTTTAGTTACTTTAGAATCCCTTGTTTAATCCCACATAAACAGTGACTTTTAAACAGCGTAATTATAAAATCAAGCCCGAAATTGCATGCAAGTTTCGCTCTATCTTTCAAGTCTTTTATTCCAATATTCTCATTTCTCTTTCAACTAAAAAATAAAGCAAAAAATTTCTTAACAATAAAAAAACAAAAAAGTAGAAAATGAAAAATAAAAACTCACTTCTTTTGCCCGGTTACCGGAAACCAAGACCTGGTGAAGAGTGCATTTCGTCTAACACCAAAGAACAAGAACGTACTCCACCGGCAGTCTTCGTTACCGGTCGTCATATCGATACCCTCAGCAAGAGCTCTCCTTTTTATAGTATCTTCCTCCTCCAATCTCCATCGTTTCACTGACTTTCTAGGCGATTGCTCCGCGGAGGAGTCCGCCGTGTAACGGCGGCGGTAACGACGAGGGAGGAGGAGGAGAAGAACGGAAAAGAGAAGTGCGTGAATGTAGAGGAGAGAAGTTCTTAGGGTTTTCAGGATTGGGATTATTCGATTGCTCGCTCCTGATGTTAGTGGCTCCATCTCTGCCATCGTTGACATGGTGGCAGGAGATCAAAAAGTCAAAGAACAAAAATGGCAGGCGGAAATATCAGATTTTTAGAGAGAGAATTGGTGGTAGAGAGAAATGGAAAAAGAGTCGCGAGAGATTTTGGGCGTCAAGTGAGGGTATTTATAGAGGAGTAAAGAAATAATAAGGGTAAAAGTTCATTTTGGTACCTATTGTTTCAACATCCTCTTAATGACTTGTTAAGATGAACTTAATGTAAGCATCTAAAATCACTTAATGAAAATTTGTCGAGTTTCACGTAAGTTGGTTCAAATATTTATATTAATTAAAAAATATTTTTTATTAAATATTTAATTCTCAAAATGATTATTGATACGTCATTTAATAGATAGATAAATAATATTTGGAAAGTTTTATAAACCTAACTTCTGTGAAACGTTAGATGGGAATATAGAAATTAAAGAAAATGAAAGAAAAGGATTGGAAAAATTGACATGTTGCATTGAAATGGTAAGTATTTACAAGCAATGTCTTGGAAACTTTAGGATCGGTGCTGGTGTTAGAGCCGTGTGGGGGTAGCCGTGCAATCAGAATTTCATAAAATTGATTTAAAATTAATAAATTTAAAAATATTAATTTAATATATTTTTAAATTTAAAATATTTTAAAAAATTAGCTATTACTTTTTCAAATACTTGGTGGAGAAAGGGTCAAAGGGGAAGATTGACAAGACTTTAATGCGGAAGGTACTGCTAACGGACGTGAAAAGAAACTGTTACGTAGAGTACGCAGAAGGTAAGATTCATGGAACCGACTACGTGGCTTAATGGGACATGCATATCAAGCGTTTACTTTTTCTGTATATGTAATGGACGGTAGTGATGAGGGTATGTAGGATAGTTATTGTGATTAGGGCGACATAAGAATTTAGAGAGGAGGTTTCAACCACTAATTCATAGCTGGTGGAGCTTCAAACCCCGTGGAGGTGAGAGACTGTTGGAAGTTAATGGGGACCACCGGCAACCAGGTGGGAAGGTACGGCGAAGGCATCTTAATTAATTCGTTAGCATGTATTAGCTGTATTCATTCACAACAACATTAAAATAGTTTTATTAATATAACGTACAGGATTATATTAAGATCATTTCATTATTTATTTTATTAATATAAATATTTAGATTAATTTGTGTTTATTTTAATAATTTTTATAAGTTTTAAAATTAATAATTATATAATTTTTAAGTGGTTTTAAGTGGTTTATTAAGGTACGATTTTGACACTCCATGAATAAATAAGTCATTATCATGAGAGATATAAATTATTGCTCCTTTCACTTTTTGCTTGTTAGCGCCAATCTCTTGGACGCTTCAAAAGGACCGGTTCTCTGTTTCCACTCATCAATTAAAACGGTGCATTTATAATGAGGATTTCGGGGTGCACGAGATTACTATAATAGTTATTATTTAAAATATTTTTTATTTAAAAATATATTAAGATAATATTTTTTATTTTAAAAAAATTATTTTAATATCAATATATAAAAAAAAAATTAAATTTTTAAAAATTAAGATACTGAACTCTTACCCTTTGTCCATGATAACAATATTTTTTTTATTAACAGTTAATTTAGATTTATTTTAACTAATTTTATTTATGTATTTTAAAATTTATAATAATATAAATTTTTAATGGTTTTAAAATTTATAAAATTTAAATTAATAATTTATAAAAATCAAATTTAAAATATAGATAATTAAGTTATATTTTTTTAAAATTGTGACAGCAAATTTGTTGACTAATGTTGCTATTGTTCCCTGAGAAAGCAAGAGTTCTCTGAAAATGATGGCGTGCGGGCAGCACAGATGTTTGAATAATGACCATAGGGGTAAAAGGGAGTGAGAGCTTAAGGAACAAGCAGTGGAAGATAAGAAGGCTTTTGTATTCCAAAGCCGATATGAAGCTGCGGAAAAGCGAATAATATCAGTAATAATGCATGATTCGCACTCCAGCTACAGGAAAAGTAAAATTTCAAATTAAGTAATCCAAGATGGGGAACACCTTGCATAATCTTTTGGAAAGATGCCCTCAAAATCCTCGACCATAATGAAGTTATTAAACCTGCTTTTGCTAATTACTAATATCACGGATAGGATAAGATTAGTTAATCTGATTAATTAAAATTATATTATTTTAATATAACAAATAAATAATATTATTTTAAATCAAATTAAGTTATGATAAGATTATTTAAGATTGACCAAATCTACTCTCTTATGATTTTTTAATGATCCAGACTTACGTTAGGTTTTTTTTTAAGTCGTTGAGTTATGTTAAATTTAATAACAGTAGTTATAATTATTAAATCTCATTTAATTTAATGGGTTAATTTAAAAATTTTAATTTAAAAAATTTAAATAAAATTATTTTAAGTTAAATTAAATTATGATCAAATTATTTAAGTTTGATTAAATTAAATTTTATTTAATTTTTTTAATGATCTAGATTTATACTAGATTCCTGATCACCTTGTTGAGTTATATTAAATTTAATAATATTGATTATTAAATTTCATTTAACTAATTTAATAAATTAATTTAAAAATTTTATAATTTAAAATTTAATTTAAAACTTATTTCAAATAAAAAATTTGAAAAGTATAATATTAGTTTATGAAATAATATGAATTTTATATGTTTGTATATAAAGAAAAAAAAAGTTTGAAGTAACTTTCTTTATTAACGCATCAGATTAGTGGGGACACATATATAAATAAAGTAATATGTAATATGTAAAAGACAAAAATAAAAATAATTATAATAAAAGGATGTCTGCTTGAAGGGAACCTAGGAATGCAAAGACAAAATTGCTAGACATGTATCTTTATATTATATAACACATTTTTTAACTATTCATGACAACAACAAACACAAGAAAAATAACAAAATAAAATAAGATTTAAAGAGATTATAAAAAGAAAGGAAAATGAAAAAGCTGCTAAGAAAAGAAAATGATATCTTTTTAAAATGACATTATTGTAATTATAGTGGTGCTCTTATTTCTTCCCCTCAAGTGTTATCAAATAGCTTAATTAATTGTGACGAAATGGAAGGAAATTTCGTGGGCTGTTAGGTACAGGCTTTCTCGGCCATGCCGTGAAGAACTTTGGGCCCAGGCGTGGCAGTGGGCCCTCCTGTCCCCCGCCCTCCGCTCCCCTGACAAATGTTTTAAATAACGCGCACTCGTTTTTTCAGGAAAATTTAAAATAAAATAAAACGGAAGACGGAAGAAAAAGGAAAAGGAAGTATGGTTGTGGCATCCTTTAACTTATCGAGTATTTACAATCCTTGATAAGGGTGTATTTTAGTATTTGGTTTAGTGATAGAAGATATTTTTTTTTTATTGTATCTATATTTAAATCCTTTTGTTATTCTTGTAATGTTTTACATGTCTACTAGATTTGTAGGGTATTTAATGGGTCGTGGAAATTAGTCGTGGTGCGTGCAAACTGGTCCGGACACCCCACGTAAATATAAAAAAAAAAGTATTTACAAGGGTGCTAGTAATTAATTTTTAAAATATATTAAAATATTATATTTAAAAAAAAATTATTTTTGATATTAATATATTAAAATAATAAAAAATAAAAAAATAATCAAATTTTTATCAAAAACAAATTAAACCATATCTTCAAATAACCACTAATAATTAAAAAAAATGTATATTTCTGATTATTTTTTAGTTTTATTTAACTTAATGAAAATAATCTTGGTATATACAAACTAATATAAAAACTAACATTCTAAATAAAAATTATTTGAAAAATATAATTTTTATAGAATTAAATCAAAATAAGTAATTAATCTAAAAAAAGGATTACATATTATACAAACTTTATTGTTTTAGTTCGATCAAGAGTTTAGTCATCGTGTGTTCACAGTGTAACGATTAAGAGTTTAGTTATTATTTGTGAATATAGTGTAAATTATGTTTTATAAAAATTTAATTTTTTTTATTAAAAATTAATTTTTTAATATGTTTTGGATTGTTTTTATACACTGATTTAAAAAATAATTATTGAAAGAAATAAAAAAATATTATTATTATATATTTTATTATGAAAACCATTTTAAAAAACAACCACATGCATATTTCTAAACAGTCATTTAGAACACACAAATATATCAAAATAAACAGTCATTTAGAACATACAAATATATCAAAATTAAATGTATGCATGTATATATATATATAAAAGATGATAATTCTTTCACCAATATAGTGTATTTAAACAAAAATAAAGGTTGAATTATACTCAATTTTCTTAAATTAGAGGTTAAATTACTATTAGTCCCTGAACACAAAATTATTTGCTCTATCTATTAATTCAAATTAATATTAATAAATTATTACATGAAATGTGTCGATTTGATGCATGAACCTTTTGAAAGTATCATGCAATAATTAATCAATGACATGAAATTTGAATAAATAGACGGATGACATCAAATAAAATAATTTGTCAAAGATCAATGACATGAAAGTTTCTTGGATATGTAGCTGAGGGGGTTAGATTAAAATTAGGTTTGCTCTCTCTATATTATTATTGTTATGTTTGACATAGACATATTGAAGGAAAATGTAAAAACCATAACAATTAGTCTATCATTTATTTTAGGTAGCAGTAATCAGTGCGTTATACTTTGGGAAAATTTTAAATTAATATGCAACGTAAGATTTTGTGAATGTATTTTTTGGTATCATAAAAAATTCTTAACTGAGAACTAGAAAGAACATACGTGCATTTTTTAAAATAAATTAAAAAATATATAAACTGATAAATAATAGAAAAATTATCAGTGTTAATTAAAAATTAAAATAAAAAGTTGGTTTTCATTATAAGAAGCGAAAAGTAGATGCATGTATGTATACATATTTGATCTTGTGACTTAGATAAAATTTTTATTTTTTATTTACATTTATGAAAATGAAAAATGATATTTATAAAAAGACAATGACTTAAATTATATAGAAAAAAAATATTTTTTCTGTCAAAATTATCTTTATTTTTTTTATGTATTTTTTTGTTTACCAAATAAAAATGAAGGCAATTAAAATAGAAATGGAATTTTTTTTATTGATTTAAAAGAAGAAGTGAAAACAAATGTATCTCTCTAATCAAAATTCTCTTTTCTTATTTATGTGTTTTATTAAAAAAATTACATTTTTAATTAGAAGTATTAGTTTTCACTTTGAAATTTATCATAAATAGAAAATAAAAAATAATGTTTCAATAAAAAATAAAAAAATCATAAATCAATAATTTCTACATGAAATATCAAGAAATATAAAATATGATAAAAACCATATGAGATTTATCATAAAAATAATAAATTAGATAATATTTTCTACATTCATGATGAATTTTTTTCTTGAAAATTGAGGTATTTTCTTCTTATATAATCATTAAGAAAGTAATTATTAATACTTTCATAAAAAGCTATAATATTATTTAAAAATACAGAATAATTAGATAAATATTTAAATATTATTTGAAGAAATCTACTTAAAGTCAATTATATTATAAAATATTAATTTTTTTTAGACAATCTTAAATAAAGGCCAAGCATGCATGGGCAATGAACAAGATAGATCAGTCTGCATGCCTAATCTCAATTATATATTTGGACCTGAACACATGATTATTTTTTCAATAAAAAAAAATGATATCCTCTGTTATATATTTTTGTTTAAATAAAATGAATAATGAATTATCTATCTAAATAGATGACATATCTTTCACTTGTAATATTTGTTTATCATTGAATGAGATTTTAGTCACCAGAAAATTAAAAATTAAGTTTTTGGATCTTTGAAACCTGAATTTCAATCTTTTTTAATCTAAGAAAATGAAAAATTATCATATAGATCTCTAAAACCTAATTTCTTACCATCAAACCCATTTTAATGTCAATTTTTGTAACAACTTTGATTTTCTACATTCAATTTTATAATACATTGAAAGTTTCAGTGTAATTTGTTTTGTATTAACATATGTGTAATTCATCTATCCTAGAAGTCACCATTGACATTTATCAATTATCTTCTACAATAATAAACATAATATTCATTTAAAACATCTCATTCTAATGCATGCACACAAGATATTTAATTCATACATAATAAAGTCCATACATGTAAAGAAAGCTATTACAGAAACTTAATATTATTCAGGTATAAGTTTACATAGAAAAATTTATAAGGAAATTTAAAGACATGCTGGCAATGTGACTTGTACCTACAATAAATAATAGTTAAATAAATAAAAAATATTAATTGATGACATTATTAATCATATCATTTAATTTTAACATAAAATTAAGTGTTATAAGAATATCATCATTGTCATTCTTTTATATAAATAAATGTAGTATAATTATATCAATATTGATGCCATATACAACTATTCTCACTTAATAATTGTTATCTATTCCTCATTCTTTTACAAGAAAAATCATAAATTGATTTCCCAACATAAAACATCTTTTCCTTGTCACAAGTCATTCATTTATCCATTGATATTTCCTTAACCATTGTTATTCTCGATAATTCATAATTTATTTCATTAATTATTGCTATCCTCAATAATTTATAATTGATTTCTTTAATCATTGGTATCCTCGACAATTCATAATGTCAATGTTGATTTAACAACTAATAATTTATCTTTTTTATAATCAATATTTTAACAAATATATATTGGCATCGTTAATATCATGCTCTCCACCATAGTAATTGACCTTATAGTGACCTTATATTTATTTGTATTGTATACCTAGTCACCCTTCTATTGGACTAAGTATCCAAATATACCATGCCCTTAGTTACTCACACTATAATAACAAAGTATTAACATCATAACCTTGCTTTAATCATCTTCAGTGACTATATAATGCTTTAAACCATGACCTTACTTACCTACCTCTAGGGACTAAATATGCCAATATGCACCATCCTTAGTTACCATCCCTTAGTGACTAAGTATCAGAGCTATAGGAATATATTAGCCATCATTACCTTGATTAACAAGTATTATTCATATACCATCTTAGTTATCAATTCTATAGTCATTATGTATCATTCATATACCTTAGTTATCGATTGTATGGTCACTAAGTATAATTCATATACCATTTTAGTCAACCTCATCATAGTGCTATGTTTCATTACATACCCTTAGTCACCATTATCATGATATTAAGTTTTCCTACTCACTTTTGACTTTATAAAAAAATAAAAAAAATAAAAAAACTAAAATACAGGAGGATATATATGAAGAAAGCTTAGAAGATTGTTCATATTAGTGGTAAAATTCTAAAATGACAAGTGAAAAAATTAGAGCATCAATAAGTATAAGATTGACAAAATTGGCAACCTGATTCTGATTAATAAATGGTTTATTTGGTGAAGAAATACAAATTTAATAGGTAAAGATTTGATGATAATTTTAAAAGGCAATCAGAGCATTATTTGCCTCTACCAGGTATAAAACTACCTTGTAATGAACCAATAATCTTGCCAAGGAATGGATGTAACTTGTTCACCAGAACCTTGGCTATTAATTTATAAAGCACATTTAAGAGTTTTAGGATGTTCTTCTTTAGGAATTAATACCATCAGAGTTTTCGCTAATCTTTTTATCATCATTTTACATTGTTCAAGTGTTAAAAAATAGGGTAAATCGTTGTACTTTATTCAAGGTTAAAGACTACAAGTTCCTTTTTTACTGTATCAAAACCATAAAGCACATCTCAATCACTACTATACCAAGCATTGGAGACAATCTTATAACAATTATTATGAGTGGTCCATTGTTGCGATGTCACGGTCGCACAAATTAATTACCCTAACTCAAAACATAACACACAAGATAGTATAGAGCAAGTAAGGGGTCAATCCTATGAGGAAGTTTCAAGTCAGATTATTATGTTGTACGTTATGTAACTGGGGGGATTTGGTTTGTGATTATCTAAACTATTGCAGTAATTAAACTAGCAAACAAAATCAATTAAAACTGAAATTTATCAAGAAAAAAAACTTTGGTCGCAAACACACATCCACCAACAGAATTTAGAACTGATCCTTGAAACTAAAATTAAAGTTTATGTTCTGAAATTTTATCTTTTCTTAACATTGATTAATTAACGGATCCGCCATATAACTAATTCTAACCAATAAACAATCAAAGTGTCCGCACTAATGATTCAATTTAATGGTAGCTTTAAGAACTAAATAATTTCATCAAGATTAACATACAAGATGTCCGCAACTTGTGTCGCTTTGTTCAAATGTTCTCTCTAAGTTCAATAACGTAGTTTTGCCATAATTATCAAGCTTAGTTGCTTCACAAGTTCATATATCACAACTCTGATTTTGATATTAAACTTAATAATAGATTATTCACAACAATAACTTAGAGTCCGCTCTAGCAATTATTAACAACAATCATAAGAAATATGTATAGGAAAACAATCATACTCATTCATAACATAAATTGAAAACAAAAAGAAAAATAAATCTCACGATTCTTGAAATCCGAAGGTTTGTTGTATCCTTGCAACCAAGAAAAGAGCTTTTAGCCTTGCATAACTATTGAACAACTACTCCTAAAAAATAAAGAGAGCATGATTTTTGGGTTTGTAGAGGAGGGAATTTGTGTTTATTCTCTACTAGTTGCTGCCTCCTTCTCTCCCCTCTTTCTTTCTTTTTATATGCTAAGAAACCCTAGTTTCTAATTTATAAAGTAGTCCTCTCTTAAGTTGACAGTTTACATTTAAGTACTTCAATAACTATTTTCCCTAAAAATAAGAAATAGTTTGGCATGAAATCTTCAAGCTCTGACTTAGAGGAGTTAAATTACTGATATAAAAACTTGGATGACGGTTATAAGCTTCAAAATGTAATTTGGACTCATTTTTTCACGAAACCTAATTGCTGGCAGAATTCAGTTGTCATCTTTGAAAAATCATATCTCCCATATATGACATCTTTTTTAACTGAAATTTGAAGCATTTATAGACCTTTGAGTCAGGAATCCAAAAAAATTAATTTGCATCAATTGAACTTCTATAGCTCCAGATATTGAATTTTGAATGGACAAAGGTCAACAGTGGCAGAATGCGAGATTTGGCTTTGAAGGATGTGCTTTCCATGATCTTTCTCTTTTTATTTTTCTTGCATTATATTTCTATAAAGGTATGGATGTTAGCTTTGTAGTACCACTAGAATCACTTCATTTCGATCTCTAAAACTTACGCTCTACATAAAACATCTACTGAACGTCAAATCTGCCAATTACCTCCTTTTTGCATCTTTCATCTGAAAGTGCATTCAAAACATAAAACAAAGAATATCAAGGCATTTTACATATAAAAAATGAATAAAAAATTAGGTAAATGTGGGTGAAACCTGTCGAATAATATGGTTACATCATCCATGCTATTAGCGTGAGCTATATAAATTAGGAATTAATGGTGGCGTGAGTTATAGAATCAAATATTAGGAATTAATTTCTGTATCTCGTAATTGTATATATCTCGATAGTTAGAAGATTAGATCTACTTACCTGTTATAGTTATCGTAGAAAGGTTGCTTGTATATATATAAGACTATTTTGTAATAGAAAAAAGTAGAACAAAAAAATACAATAATTTCTCTTTGAATTATTATGGTATTAGAGCAAAGATCCATTCTTTGCTTCTTGAAGAATTGGTAACAGCTTAAGAGAAACTAAATCAATGGATGCATTAACACCAACTGACTTGATTGAACAAGGGCAGACGAATACAACTGCAATTCATGACAATCTCACGACAAGAATGGCTCAAGTTGTAACTAAAAACAGACCCAAACCCCAACAATAATCTATGATACTATTGCTATATAGATTGGTATCAAACTTGATGGTACCAATTATGCTTTATAATCCTAAATTATGGAGATATATATCTCAGAAAAGGACAAGTTAGGATATATAAATGGTGACCTTCTACAACTAGAATTAAATGATCCTTACTTCACAAGACGGAGAATAAAAAACTCTATTGTGAAGGGATGACTAATTAACTTAATAAATCCTTCTCTCATAGGTAACTTTATTTGATTCTTCACTACTAGACAAGTATAGGATTCAATCACTTCTACTTATTTTAATGGATCTGATATATCTCAGGTGTATGATTTAAAGTGATGAGTAACATGAATGAAACAATAAGGAAAGTCCATTGAAACATACTATAATTGCCTCTAAGGTTTATGGAGAGAAATTGATTTTTATAGACCAAATCCTATGAAATGTGCTCTTCATATACAAAAGTATATTGCTCTTTTTCAAAATGACCAAGTTTATACTTTTTTGGATGGATTAGATGAAAGGCTTGATAAGATACAAAGTGATGGATTTTAATTGAAACCATTCCTAATAGTTTAACATGCTTATGCTTATGCTTGAAAAGAAGACATTAGATAGATGATTATGCTCATAAATAATGGAAATCTTATTACTGCAGTAATGGTTTCTAAAAGAGAGAAAGCTAATTTACCATGAAAACAAGCACTCCAAATAGCCAAATCAAGGGCATTTTCACCTTGAGGATGTAACATTTATAATCCAGCAAAAATTAAAGGACAGGTAGAGGGTGAAGGCAGCAGTTGTTCTTATTGTAGAAATATAAAACACACATAGCACACTAGCTTCAAATTACATGGCTACCTAGAATGGTGGAATAAGTTGAAGGCACAAAAATAAAAGGCAGTTGCTGATGGCATCAGATAAGCATCACTGATAGATATCAGGCCCTAATTTTCATTAGCTTTACTTGTAGAATCCATAATTCTTTCTAAAAATCAAGGTAATAGCCACCAGCAGTGCATCACTTACTTATATAGAATCTAAAAATGATTAAATAGTACTTGATGCTACAAATTACATGATTTTTTGTTTAGGAGACTTTGTCAATACTATGGAACTAAGGCGAACTGGTATAACCAATGCCAATGAGGTTGTATACCTTGTTATAAGGGTTGGAACAATGCACATATCACCTTCCATATCATTAACTAATACTTTTTTAATGCCTTTTCTTTTAAATAAATTATAATCTATTAGTTAAGTTATTTAAGAACTAAACTATGTAGCACCAATGTATCTATTTTTTTTTCTTTTTTAGTATATTTTCATAAAGGAGATCATTGAATGTGGTACTAAGATAAAGAGGTTATATTATATGGATGACTTCAATCCAAACAGAGTCAACACTATGAGTTGTTTATTAATTGAAAAAAAAAACTAGATTTGGTTATGGCATTATCAATTGAGACATTCATCTTTTATCTATATAAAACATTTCTTTTTGAAATTATTTTTAAATTTGAATTATTTGGACTTTAAATGTGAAACTTGCAAAGAGTGATCATGTATCTTTTCTAATTAGTTTTTAATAAAAGTGATACCTTTTTTGTCTCAGTTCACTCTAATGTTTGGGGATTGTCTCCTATTACCATTGTCTTTAACATACATTAGTTTGTCACTTTTATGGATGATTGTACTAGGATGACATGACTTTATTTGCTGAAATGAAAAGATGAAGTCTTCGATGTATATCGTGTGTTCCATGCAAGGATTCATAGCCAATTTTAAGTAAAAATCCAAATTCTTTGATCTAATAATAAGAGAGAATATATGAATAATGATTTCTAAGCGTTTTTTTAAAGGAATGTTATTCTTTAAGAATTATCGTGTAGTTAGACTTCACAACAAAATTGAATGACTGAATGAAAAAACTAACATATTCTATAAACTACATGTGTATTGTTATTTGGAGCACACATGTCCAGTAGACATTGGGATGATAATGTCACTATTGTTGTCTATTTACCTAATCAAATGCCATCTAAAGCCTTGGAATTCAAGATTCTACTACAGGTTTTGTTACGACATGTTACTCTACTACCCATACTCCTTCTACCACATGTGTTGAGTTGTATGGCATTTGCTCATTTACATAAACATCAACAAACTAAACTTGAATCACGTGTTGTTTGTTTAATGTTTCTAGGGTATAGTTCCAATAATAAGGGATTCTGTTACTATGATCCTATCCAAAAATGACTCTGTACTATAATAAACATCACTTTTCTAAAATCAATATATTTTTACTCATCCAAAATATCAACTCCTCTTCTTCAGGTGGAGACGTGGGATAAAGAGTAAAAGTGATGGAATATTGATATTCAATATATAACAATAAAAATAACTCCAAACATGACAACTAAGAGTGGTATAGAAGGTCCGATACATATAACACCTCAAGATATTGCAGTGGGTATTAATCTGAATGAAGTTATTGAAACAACAACACTTGATATTAGTAGGACAATATATAGGGAAGATCAACAAATTGCACCCAATACATATAGTAAAACCCCTCATTTTGAAGTACCTGATAATGAAACTCTTTTTTATAAGGATATTCCCGAGTTAATTTCTCGTATACCATCTTTTAATAATATTTTAAATTCTTTTACTGGTTATCACTCCCTTTTTAAGAATAATAGAGGCAAACCCCTAACCTGTTATTCATCAAATGATGAAGGGAAATGTTCAAAGTACCTCATCTCTAATTATGTATCCATACAAAGACTATGCATGCCTCTTAAAGCCTTTATAAGTTGTCCTCTTGTTGGATTCTTTATAGAATTCATAAAGCTTTAACAGATCCTAAATGGTCATAAGCAATCCAAGAAGAAATGATAACCCTAGAAAAGAATAGAACATAGAACATTGTCATATTGCCACAAGGAAAAAAAATTGTTAGGTATAAGTGGGTGTTCTCCATCAAACATAAAGTAGATGGATCCATTGAGCCACACAAGAAAAGATTGCTAGCAAAGGATTACATACAAACATATGGAATAAACTATCAGGAGACTTTCTCTCTAATGATAAAGCTGAATACAGTCAGAGTTTTGTTATCCTTAGCTGCAAAAGTTAGATTGACCACTACACCAATTTAATGTAAAAAATGTTTTCCTTCATGGTGACCTTGAGGAGAAAGTATATATGGATATCATATAAGGATATATTTTAGCTACTCCTAGAATTGTTTGCAAATTACAACGGACTTTATATGGATTAAAGCAATCACTACGTGTATAGTTTGGTCAATTTAGCATGGCTATGAGAAAGTGTGGTTTTCAACAAAGCAACTTATATCATACCCTCTTCCTGAAAAGACAATAAGGAAAGGTAACTATCCTGATAATTTATGTAGATGATATGATCATTATAAGAGATGAAAAAGGAGAAACTAGAAGGTTGTAAGAGTAATTAGCTATTGAATTTGAAATGAAAAACTTAGGTGGACTAAAGTACTTCTTAGGGATCAAGGCGAGACATCTTTCTTTCATAAAAAAAAAAAAATATTGGACCTACTGACTAAAGTAGGAATGCTTGATTGCAAACTAGCAGATACCCAACAATTTAGAATAAAAACCTTGGAGTGTATCCTAAATAAGAACCAACTAATAAAGATAGGTATAAATGATTGGTGGGTAAATTGATTTACTTATCTCATACTCATCTAAATATTTCTTATGCTATTAGCATAGTTAGTCAATTTATATATTGTCTTAACAAAGATCATCTGGATGTAGACGTTGAAATTATTCGATACCTAAAATCCACTCCAGGAAGAGGACTTATGTTCTTCAAAAATGGTTATTTAGATGTTGAAGATTACACGGATGCTGACTGTGTAGGAAATTTGTTTGATAAAAAATCTATATATAGCTACTTTACTTTTGTTGGTGATAACTTGGTTATATGGCGGAATAAATAATAGAAAGTATAGGTTTGTTAAGTGCTGAGGCTAAGTTTAGAGGAATGATTAATGGCCTTTGCTAACTTCTTTGTCTTAGAAGATTACTCTTGGGAAATGGTTTCACTCCCAAGTCAGGAATGAACTTCTAATGTGATAATAAAAATGCAATTGTAATTTTTCAAAATCTAATTCAGCATGACTGAACAAGGCATATGGAGATGAACCGACATTTTATTAAACAAAATTTTAAAGAAGTACTGAATTGTTTTCTTTTATTAAATCAAAAGATCAACATGCTGATATGCTCAAAAAAATTATTTTCAACAAAAGTTTATGTAGCTCACTTGACAAGTTGGGTATCAAAAATATTTTTATACCAAATTAAGAGAGAGAGTGTTAGCGTGAATTATAGAATCAAATTTTAGAAATTAATTTTTATATCATGTAATTATATACATCCTGATAATTGTAAGATTATATCTGCTTACCTATCATAGTTATACGCGGAAGGGTTGATTGTATGCATATATATAACACTACTATATAACAGGAGAAAGTAGAGTAGAAAAAAAACAATAATTTCTCTCTGAATTATCACTTGCTACTTCAAAACAAAACAGCCCCTTAATAAAAAGAGGCAGCCCACCATATCTCAGAAGAATTGGGTTATGATTAGAGTGCAGACGACTTAGGTTTTTCGCTGCTTGAGGGAATAAAATGCGCCAATTGTTATTAGCAAGTGCTCGATCCATCCTCTTAACTACGTGTCTCACCCCATATATATGTCTACGCCATCTAAAGTTTTGTCCCTTACACTCCAGGTCCAACAAATTACATGCCGCCAACACCTCAAGCTCTAGTCATAGAGAAAGGGCTCCCATGAATCTCTGAAGGTGGGATAATTTCATTGAGGTCTCCAATTAGCTTCCATGATCCACGAACAAAGGATTTGATCAGGATCAGATGTTTCGAAAGTTTGTAACGTACACTAGGAATCGGAGAGGTATAGATTTCTCTGATAAACTCCAAGTCTGATTACTTGCTTGAATCTCCAGTGTAATGCTCTCTGGCATGGAAACAATTATGGATGTATTAAACTGTCGACCTGACTTAAGAATCCCTATACCACCAGCATGTCCATTAGCTTTCACAATGGCTAGCTGCAGTTGAGTACTCTAAGTTCAGCCAAACGTTTGCCACCCTCCCAAGTTATGCTTGTGTTTCCAGAAAAATAACAATATTAGGATGATATCTCTGTATCAATTCCTTAATTAGAGTGACGCTGAATTTTTAAGTTGGCAGAACCGTGCATATTCCATGAGATAACTGTAAAGTTTCTCATAACCCAATTTTTAAATAAATAATAAAAAATAAATGCCTAAAAATATATTTATAAATAACATTAAAACAACATAAATTCAAAATTCAAGAATGAAATTACCAGATTTGAGATTAAATTGGTAAGAAATTAAAGAATTAATAAGTTTAAAAATTTAATTAAAATTTGGATTAGTTTAATTAATGATCAGAAGAATTAATAAGTTTGCAAGCTTAATTAAACTTTGATTTAATTAATTAAATAAATTCAGGTATTTAATTGAAATTAATCTAAGGGTAAAATAAAAACAATCATGGATTAAGGGACCCAATTGATACATTTCAAAACTCAGGGACCAAACTATAATTTGTCATTTTTCACGCCAAATGACGCCGTTTTGGATTCATCAACTGTTGGTTGAAGACCGGCTCAACAGGGGAAAAATCCGGCAGATCATGAACAGGGGAAATTCCAGCAAATCACGGCCACTACACCACGATGCCGTTTCTGAAGCCCACGATCTCTCGCCTCCACGATGCTCGCCATTTCTGGAGACAGGGACACAAGACTTTCTCTGGCTTTATAAAAGCCGGAGAAAAGCCTTAGTAGGGGGGGGGGGAACATGGCATAAAACACAGCAAAAAAGGCAAATACACAGGGAACGACCAGAGAAGTAAACACAGACGGGGAAAAAGAACTTGTGGGGAACCAGAAAAAGGACTCAGAAATCCAGAGCAAAAAAAAAAAATACACAGAGAGAAGGGGAGAGAAAACAGAGCAAAAAAAAAAAAAAAACAGAGCCAAAGAAAAGCAATCACACAGAGAAGGAAAAAAAAAGAAGAAAACAGTGAGCATAAGAAAGAAGAACGCAAGCAGAAAACCCGGAGACCAACTTCAACATCACTGTCGTCTTCATCGCCTACAGAGGAACCCAAGACATCGGTGTCCATAGAAAACCAGCGCCTTCATCATCACAACAGCAAAAAAAAAAAAAAAAAACAGAAGAGAAGGTCATACGCAGACGAGAGGCATCACTGCGGTGCAAGCGTCTTCGTTGCCTCCAGCCAACCAGGTAAGCCACCTTCTCTGCCTTTCTTTAGATTCCAGTTAATTAGCACCGCATTGTGCAAGTGAATATCAATTCACCTGCACAGTGTAGCAACACGCGTGTTGCAGTGCTCGGCTAGGTCACTGGCTTGGGCCAGTGACCGGGCCGGGCTGGCTGGGCCCAGTGTAGTTCAAACAGATTTGTTAGGCTCAGCCCAAAAATAAATAAATAAATATAAAAAATAAACTAAAATTTATATAAATAAAAAATATAAACATGAATTTATTATTTTTATTTATTAATGTCAGAGTCAGAATAAAAATACTGATTCAAATTTATTTAATTGTATTTTATTTAGTTACATAAAAATAAAAATGTGCATGCAAATTTTTTTTATTGGTTTATTTATTAATGTTAAAGTCATGAATAAAAAAATATTGATTTAAATTTATTTTTTATCTATATAATATTTACCAACACTAAAATTGAAAGTATCCATAATTAAATATTCACTAATACTAGAATTGAAAATATTACACGTGAACCATCTGAGTATAAATCAATAAAATATTAGCAATTTATAAAAAAATCAGCAATGCATCCTACCTCAAAACAAGATATTTAATGAGTTATAATATTTTTTTGTGTAATTAGTTTTTCAATCTTGTACTATAAAATCTTTATTAAGCAGTTATAATTTTTAATTATTATAATACTAGGTAGCGTCTCTTAAACAAAATCATTCCTTATAAAAAAATAAAATGTTAAAAATTTATTTTTTCTTTAAAAGATTAATTTTTAAAATCGTTATAATGTACGGTGCGACAAAGTTAAGTTAATGAAGAAATTCATAAAAGATGACAATGAACCCCAAACAACACAGCTCGTGGAGTGCTGACACTCATATGTCTCCCATTACTCTCCCGAGGATAAACTCAATTAACACTCACAGTAGAAGGCACAACCGAAAGCAAACGCATGTCCACCAATTGATACTGTTCCATTGCTGTTTTAAATCCAGGATCACGAGGATTGTCAGCCAGGCTTCCCACAAGTTGCTTTGAGATTGCACGGATAGGGAGCACCCCTGCCTTATTTTGATCACCGCCTAAGTCCTCTGATGTATTATCTGGAGCTTGAGAAGAACCCACACAGAAAAATTATTTAAAGGTTCATATATATATCTGAAGCCGAGACTGAAATTTCAGGTTTCAATTTTCCAGGTTTCCTTGACTTGTTTAGCTTTTAATCTAGTTCCATTAGTTCACTTATTTAGCTCAAAAAAGGTTTTCTGTTTCCAAATTTTCTTGACTTGTTAAGCTTAGCAAAATTATTTTCCAGTTTCAAAACTAACTTCAAGATGATTGCATTTTAATCTAATATCGACGGTACACAGCTTTTTGAGACAAAACAACATCAAATCTCATTTATTTCAAAAGATTATTGTGTGTACCGAACTTTATATACCGTTTATATATATATATATATATATATATATATATATATATATATATATATATATATATATATAGGGTTTATATATTGTCATCTGGAATCCACATGAGATAAAAAAAATCTTTAAGGTTTTATCAATTAAATAATGATAGCTTATTCACGTTAGTTTTCTTCTTCATAGAATTAACATGCCTGTTTATATAAGCAATAAAAAACCCTAAAAAAATTAAATACATTCTCTTCCGGCCCTAATAACCTATTTTGTATTTTTCAAAATGAGCTTGTTTTACATGTTTAAATTCTTAAAAACACCTAAAACAACCTAACAAAAAATATAAAAAAATTAAAAATTAAATTCTTTTTAAAATAACAATATTCAAATATTCTTATGTATTGTTCCACATTGATGAAGAAATGAAGTAACAAATATTTGATAAAATGAGTGTCATAACCCAATTTTTTACACTCATTTTTATATATATTCTAAAAAATTTTAAAAACATATTTAGTCCATTTTAATCATTTCATTACTTTTGTGTAATTTCATGTATCAAATTAAGTTAGGCTTAATCATAAGTTAGGCTTAATCATAAAAAAAAAATACAAACTTACAAAAAAAAGTTTACATATATATAGTTAGGGAAAAAATTGGACCAATAGTTGAGCCACACAAATCAAAGTTTAAGTTTAAGAAGTTCAATTACATTCAACAATCGTTTGGCTTACAATTGGAAACTTTTGGGAAGAGAAATTGAATAAAAAAACTTGATCTGACTTCAATTTGGCTAAGATTAGAAAATTTGAAGAGTCAAGGATGAATTTGAAATACATGGACAAATTAAAAAGTCAAATAGGGACTTATTTGAAGAAGAAAATTGAAATTGGAGGTCAAATTGGTTAAAATTGCAAAATTTCAGAAACTAAGGACTATAATTGAAAAGTGGCTAAATTGAAAAAAAAATTCCACAATTTAAAACATTAAATGAATACAATTGAGAAAAGCTCAAAATCCAAGAACAAAAATGAAAAAGAGAAAGTATTCGAGGATTCAATTAAATCTGCCCTACATTGTTCTTTAAAGAAGCTTTTGAATCATTCATCGATCGAAATTCCAGCATTTTCTCTCCATAAAAAGGAAAGGAAATTCACAAGAACAGGAGGAGACCTTCTTCAAAAGAAAAAAGGCCTCTCAAACACCATGAGAAAAAATAGGAGTCCCTTTGCTCGATTCCAATCCTCTATTGAACGTTGATTTTGTTGCTTGGCATAATCTTTTAATTTATCTTAATGTTATGGTGAAAAATAGGGTTGATTAGTCAAATGATATTGTGTGTTATTCGTACTTTTGTTTTTTTGTGTGTGTGAGATGCATTGTTTTTTTTAACAAGTTATAGACAATATTTATTTTTACAGTAACACCATGTTTTTTTGAAAAAAAAAATATTTTTATATTTTTAAATTGTTTTAATAAGCAAATATTATTTTAATATATTTCTAAACAAAAATCAATTTAAAAAGAAACTATTATTAAAATGTCAAACACTAACCAAAAATAAAAAAGTAAATAAATAAGAAGAAAAGGAGGAGATTGCCATAAAAAACTAACCATTTGTTTTTCTTAACTTGCATCATGGAAAAACATTTATTTTTTTTTAAAATAGACTATATATATATATATATATTTCTTTGTATAATCTAGCATTTTATACCATGTTTAGCATTTTGTTTTAAATTATTGTGTTGCCGTATTTTTAAAATATTCATCACATGCATTTTGAGACTTATTAACAAATTTATTAATTTATTAAAAACTTGATTCAAATTAAATATCTCATTGATCTATATACCCAAGAAAATAAAAAACCTATTATTTTTGAAAAATAAACAATAATAGTAATTTTCAATTGATAAATAAAAAGTTTGTATTGAATAAACTGACTGAAGCTTAGTTTTGTCATTTTTATTGGTCCCATGTTCATTTTAAAATTTCAATGTAATATTATTCAAGGTAAATTGATTCATGATGAATTATTATCTCAAATCTAAAAAACCAAAATCTAATTTTTAAACTTTTAGGCTATATTTATTTTATGGAATTCACTTTTTATTTTGTTTGTTATTAGAAAATTTGGTCAACAAATAATACTTTTTAGTCAATGAAAAATTTGGCTTAGTTTCAGAAAAGTATTTTCCTAAAAAATTTGAACGGAAAACACATTTTAGAAATGTCATATTATTTGCTGATTATATCAAATTTGGTCCTCAAACTTTTGATTGCTATAATATTTTGTTTTGAATATTTATTTTTCAATTTCATCTCTTAAAATTTAATTTTTATATTAACTTTGGTTCTTATTTTTATAATTATTATTTACTTTTTCTTTATCATTTTTTTATTGAAATTTTTTATGTATCAAATTTGGTCCTTATTCTTTTAATTGTTACTTATTTTATTTGAAATAATTTATGAAATATTAATTATTATTATTTTAATTTCTTCATCTTTTATTATTTTTTATTTTTTATATTTGATCTCTGTTATTTTGATTATTATTTATTTTATTTGAGATAATTAATGTAATTATATTTTTTTCAATTTCATTCTCATTCAACTTTTTAATTTGTAAGATTTGTTCCTTATTATTTTAATAACCTTAAAAAAAATAAAATATTAATAATTTATTTTCCAGCTTATTTTTTATGACATAACCAAATATTAAAAATTATTTTTTAATTTATTTTCTATTTCATCGCCAAACATTAGAAAATAATTCACTTAACTGGAATTTATTTTTTTTAAAAAAATTACTTTTCAACAAACAAACAAGCCTTAATATATAAGAATTTTTAGTATGAAAATTTTCATAATGAGGCATATTAAGATATAATAGATTATGTAAAATTTATCAAGGCTCCTTTTATAGATCTTCTTTAGGATTTGGAATGGGTTCATTTAACCGAATATAGACATATTGGTATATTTATGTACATAACTGTTATGATATAAGATAATTAACTTAAAGCAATTGAGACCAATTGTACTTATAATGGTTAGGTTAAAAATATCAACCAGGTTTAACTCATTACAACTCATTACAGTAAATTTATATCTTAGACCACCATTAATTTAAACATAAAAGACCTTAATAATTTAAAACATGATAAAAAAATATAATTTATTTTAGATACAATACTTTAAGGATAATAGTTTTTTTTATAATATAACTAATTTCTTATCATAGATTCTCTAGTTACCCGTTGAAGTTTTTTAATAACATTACTAAATTGATAACTTATTTTTTATAAAATTAAACTTTTCGCAAGAATCAGATGCTCTGTTCTGTGTTTTTAGGTTTCCACAACATCGAACTAGGATAAGTTTAAAATGATGAAAATTAGTCTTTCAAAAAAACAAACAAACAAACAAACAAACAAACAAACAAACAAAGAAAATCACTTTTGCGCTTCTTTTATCCGAGACACCTGTGAGTACAAACTTTTGATACCCTTTTCGCATGGCTGGTTATATTTCTCGTGACTCAAGTTCTTTAAATTTAACCGCGGTGCTGTTGTATCAGCTACAAACACATCTGAAGTAATCTTCTGTTATTGTTCTTGCTTTTTGCAATTTAAACAATCATCAATTAAGTTAGTAGCAAACTTCTGTGGTTGGAATAGATCATGCATGATCAGTAGCAAACTTCTGTGGTTGGAAAAGATCATGCATCACGTGAAGGTCTCCTTTAAATTTGCAAGTCTAAATCCTACATTATAATGACTGCAAAAGGAGAGTACTGCTGATTTGAACCAATAATCATCAGTAGTACAATTTTATTTAATTTTCATGTTATTACATGAAAATTAAATAAAAAGGGATTCTGCAGCATCCAACATCTTAAAATATTCATGAAAAATCTAGGTCGTTCAGACTCTTGTCTCTCTAATCATGTGGCCGCTGAGCAGCATTTTCCCTGGTCCACACACATTTTCCCACACTTTTCTAGAGATAATCTGAGAATCATATAAAAAGGATACCTATGGCACTCTTAGCTTCACCATAGCAGATAGTGCAAGCTCATCGCCTTACTTAATTCCACAACTTGTAAGTTCTCTTCAGCCTTGTTTTAGCTAGCACTTGTTTTAGCCTTCATCATCATGGCACCAAACAGAGAAACACTAGTTGACTCTTACTCAAAGAGTGGTAACAAAGCCCACACGCCCCGTAGACTTTCAATGGAAAATCTCCAAAGAACGATGTCTGACATCTCATTTGAACTCAGCAAGGAAGGAGTTGATCATCATGCGAAGCTCGCACCGATTTCTGAGATAGAAGATGCCAAGTGTGAGTGCTGTGACATGTGTGAAGAGTGCACCCCTGAGTACATAAAACGAGTGCGAGACAAGTTCTCAGGGAAATTGGTTTGTGGGTTATGTGCAGAAGCAGTTAGTCAGGAAATGGAGAAAAATGGAGGCAATAAAGAAGAGGCCTTGAACGAGCACATGAATGCATGCGTAAGGTTTAATAGGTTTGGGAGGGCATATCCTGTCTTGTCCCAAGCTGAAGCCATGAGGGAGATGCTAAAAAAGAGTGCAAGTCTTCGAGCCAAGTCCATTAGTCCTAGAGATAGAGGTGGTCACCAGAAGGGTACTCCTGGCATTGCAAGGAGCTCTAGTTGTATTCCATCATTCACAAAGGTAGATCACTGACCGGAGAATGATCAATTGAGCTCTTTTATGGAAGTGCTCCGGTTTATTTAGGATTGTATTTCTGTCCACCGTCTTGGAGCTTGTTTAAAACCATATTGACTCTTCTTTAGTTTGCAAACAAGACTCTTCTTTCCTCTATAAATCACTTCGGCTGATATATGTAGACTTCTTCCTTCAAGTTACAATAAAGAAATATTATTTTGACGTCTAGTTATTCAAGAAGCAAGTTTTCGGTAGCCATTATCCTATGATTATTGTATGCTTCATAACTGAGACCCTTTTTATACTGAAACATTTCACAACGAATATGGCCTTGAACCATATTTATTATCATAATTATGTTTAGTCCTATTTCTATATACCTAGTGGTTATGCAAAGTCTTATTTTCCACGGGTAGTTTGGTTAGCTCTAATGTCTGTTCTTCTAATAAGGCTTATTACAACTCTCTAGCTCACCGTTATTAGTCAACAAAATATAATTCAATGATGGTGAGAAGTGTTATGGAGGTGTAATACTTATAGAAGACGTTTTAACAATTGTTGGTTGTGTAATCTACTTTATTTATAGATCAATATTTTTATTGTAATGATCATTGTTCTATACAACATCCTTTGTAATATCATCCATGTAGTGATCTTAATTTTTATAATTTTTTTATTTATAATTTGTTATCACTCTATTTTTATATATTACTTTTTTTATTTATAATTTGTTATCACTCTATTTTTATATATTACTTTTATTTATTTATAATTTATTATCACTTTATTTTTATATATTACTTTTTTATTTAATATGACATTTATAATCTTGATGATCTTCCATTTCTGGATTGGTCCTTTCCTTCCTAATACCATTAGTTGTATTTCTATTTTTTAAATCCTCTATCAATATATTGTTGTCTATTATTATATCTTAAATATTTTAGTTTTAAGTTTATTTCAATATCAATTATAACTTTTCATTTCTTAAATGTTTTAAACATGTTGTATTTATTTTTTAAGAAGTAAAACTATTTTTTTTAATTTATTGATAAAGATAACATAATACCAAAAACATCTAAGAGATGCCACCATAAAATGTCCTTGTAACTCCATGTGTATCGTTTGTTATTTTCTACTTTTTAGGGCCCCCACACAAAAAGTGAGAGGAAAAGAGAAAATATAAAAAATAAAAATAAAAAACAATTGTTGGAAGAAAACCAAATATATATATTTATTTTTTAAGAAGTAAAACTATACTTTTTAAAAAAAAAAATCATTGATAAAGATAACATAATACCAAAAACATTTAAGAGATGTCACCATAAAATGTCCTTGTAACTCTATGTGTATCAGTTGTTATTACCTATTTTTCGGGGTCCTGATACAAAAAGTGAGAGGAAAAGAGAAAATGTAAAAAAATAAAAACAAAAAACAATTGTTGGAAGAAAACCAAATATATATATATATATATATATATATATATGAAGTAAAACTATACCTTTTTTTTAAAATTCATTGATAAAGATAACATAATACCAAAAACATCTAAGAGATGCCACCATAAAATGTCCTTGTAACTCCATGTGTATTAGTTGTTATTACCTACTTTTTGGGGTCCCCACATGAAAAGTGAGAGGAAAAGAGAAAATATAAAGAAATAAAAAAAAAATTGTTGGAAGAAAACCCAAATATATATATATATATATATATATATATATATATATATATATATATCAGTAAGAAGAGGATATCATAGTGCCTAGAAAATAGTCAAAAATTGGTTGAGGAGGATAAAACATATAAAGATTAAAATTTGACAGTATATTTTCTACTGATAAAGGTCTTGTTGGTAGTGAAAATTCAGTTTGAGGAAAAGAAACTCAAAATTAGATGTTTAAGAATCTAATTAGATTTTATTGAAAGTTTAATTAAATTTATGAAGGGTTTGATTGCAAGAAAATTGATTTTTTTAAAGTCAATCTAGACTTAATTGGAAGAAATTAAAGTTTAGAGGTCGAATTAAAATTTGTAAAAGTTAATTTGATCAAATCAAAGGCTTAATTGTATAAATATTATAGTTTCATGAGCAATTAAAGATTTGATTAAATAAATCCAAAACCATGGACCAAATGAAAATGATGCGTGAATATAGGGGTTATAATTGACCGAATTAGGAGCTATGTTAAAGAAATTAAAAATTTATTGATCAATTGAGGGTCAAAATATATAAATTTAAAATTAAGGATCAAAATGAAAAAGACAGTCAACTTTAGAACAAAAATTTGAGTTTGACTGGGATTAAATTGAATTGATTCTCAAAATCAAATCTCAATTAAAAACTTGATTGAATAAATAAAAAATTAAAGACTGATTTGGAGATAGAGACTTATTTTATTTTATTTTTAAAACATAGAGCGACACCATTTTATTTAAATGAAATAAAGCCTTTCTCTCTAAAAAAGGACAAAGCGATGATGTTTTTCTCCCCTCTTGGCAGTGCCTCCCTCTCAATCTCTCTCTTTATCTCTTGTATATGCCCAAAACCCCAACACAAGTCACACCCTTTTTATGGGCTATCATTATGATGAAAGGAGCAGAGGGGATAAGTGACACAACTAAACAATTGATGTCTTTTTCCAAGTATAGGAGTTTCAAAGTAAATAACTCGTCAAAACCGAGGTCGAATCACAAAGAAGTTAACTATATAAATTATAAATAACAATAATAATAATGATAGTAGTAGTAGTGGTGGTGGTGGTAGTAGTAGTAGTAGTAGTAGTAGTAGTAATAATAATAATAATAATAATAATAAGGAGAAGAAGAAGTTAAAGAGGATTTTGAGATTGTAAGATTAATATGAGAATTAAACAATGATAAAAATAATTATCAAGGTTAGAGGATCCACTAATGATAATTCAAACAAGAATAATATAAACTCTTATTACTCAACTGAAAACCAAAAATAAAAGAGGTTTAAATCAGACTATAAATTGTTAACATGATTACATTAGTTATCTTATTTGAGTAATGTTAATACTTGTAAATGTTATTAGGTATTTATAATTATAATTTATGTTAATAACAAATCAAATTTCTTTCATAGCATAGGTGTCGGTTATATCATACTATTTGTGTTATGAAAGTGTCAAGTATTTTTTGTATCAAGGTTATACAACATAAATCTAGATTAACCATTTAACAAGTAAAGTATTAAGAGTGAATAAGATAACAAATACAAAACATGTTAGTATCAAACATTAAAGTCCATGTTGAGTTTAGATGATACTTATTTTTGACCATTAGTGTAACCTTTTCATTTTAACATAATGAACTTAGCTAAAAATAATGAAAAAGAAAAACATAAATAAATAAGATAAAAATATAAATAAGATATAAGTTAACTAAGTAAAGGAAAAGGAAATGAAAAACATAAATAAGAGATTAATAAAAGCAAAACTTAAACATTATAAAAATATAAAAAGAAAGAGTAAGAACATGATCTTATCTAAAAATCAAGATGCCTAAATACATGACAAATGCCTCCTTTTATAGGCTAAAATTTAAAACTATTGATTAAATGACTAATTGTTGAGTGGGTACCCAATTCTTAACTTGGTAACAATCATTATCTTTTTGTCCGAACAAAATATCATTGCTAATATCAGAATTCGAACGTACTTGGATCATGAAAGTTGTAGGAAATTATCTCAACTTTCCAACCAAAAAACAATTAAGCTCGTTTACCTCTAGAACTCAAGATATGGGGTTGAATATTGAACAATGTCTAGACTGCAGGATAGATTTTGACTTCTCTTTTGATACTAAGATTTGGACTTCTAAATAGTAGAATTGAGTTTTAGATAATCATGAATGTTTTAGGTCCATGTCTTAACTTTCCATCCATAAAGAGCATATTCAAATCTTAACTCATTTGGACTTCCAGAACTCAATATATGGGTTAAACATTGAACAGTGTTTAGGTTGTAGGACACATTTTGACTTCTCTTTTGATGCTAAGATTTTGACTTTCAAATGGTAGAATTGAGTTTGGATAATCATGAATATTTTAAGTCTATGTCTTAGCTTTCTATCCATAAAGAGCATACCCAAATCCAAGTCTTACAACTCCAAATATGACCCAATGATTGTGGACTGCACTAACATATTTATTCTAAACTTAGCCCTTTCTTTGTCTTCTCAATTTTAGTAGTTAAACTCATCAATCAATCTTTTGATTTATGTGATAGACCTGTATTTAAAATAAACATTTATTATAAATTAAAGGTATCTTATAGTATCAGACTTGTTATTATAAAACATACTTTAGTTAAGAAAGTATTCATACTTCAAATGCAAAATGTTAATATAAAATCTTGATAAAAATATATTTTTAAGTACTAATCAATAAGCCCTACAGATGACTGCATAGTAGTTCCTTAACCGCCTTACCTTTTGGCATGGCTGGACATAGGTAGGGTGATATAGGCTCCCTATTTGCTAAAAGGTGAAGAGAGGATGAAATGAAAAAAAAGACATAAATGAAGGAAAGACAACGAAAATAGACATTTAAACAAAAAAAATAAAGAGGAACAAGAAAGAAAAGAAAAGGAAACACAAAAGAGAACATAAACAAGAGAATAAAAGAAAAAAACAAAGATGAAGAGAAAAAAAGTAAATTCTCTCCCTATCTCTCTTGTTATTAGCAGCAACACCGTCGCGAACCACCATCATTTATCCTAGTTGCTGTCTCAACAACATCGTTGTTAATGCCGCCACCAGGCCGTCTTCCCCCTCCCTTCTTCCTTTTTTTTTTTTTTGCATTTCTCTCTTTTAATGTTTTGCTAGTGAATAATGGAGAGTCCACTGGTCCATTCCCTTTTTGGGTTGATCTTGGCCCAACCAGGGTGGGCTCAACCCATATAATTAGGTTAAGCCTATCCCAATATATTATTATATAATATAATAATAATATACAATATTATATATTAAATAAAAAAATTTCAAAAATCATTTAAAAAAATTGTGATTTTCTCATAGATTTTTCTATCAATTTTGCTTAATATTGGTTTGTATTTTTAAATTATAAAATATAAATCCAGTATTAAAATATCCTATTTTCTCTAAAATGTTGCATATGAAAATATATAAAATATATATATCTTGTTTTCATGCATATAACCAAATCTCTTAAAAATATAAAACAAATCACATTGTATTCCCATGCAAAAATTTAAGAATATATTTTTGCATACATTTTAGAATTTAATAACTAGTTTTTAAAGCCTTGATAATTTGACCTACATTTCAAAAAATACCAAAAAAAGTATTTGGTTTTCTTTTAATTTCTTGAATTACAAACTTATATATAAGATGTATTCATGATATTAAATGAAAAAAGTAGTTCTTTTTATTTTTATATTGATATTAGAATGATTTGGTTTTACTTTATAAGATAAGGATCTCCTTACTAAGAATGATTTTTTTTTAAACCATAGACAGACCAACAATTAAAAAACACAATAATACTTTAGTTTATAACAAACAATAAAGCAATGCAACTTACCTAAATTAAGGCGTATTAGAGGTGTTAATACTTGCTCTTAACACAATTAATCCTCGTGCCTGATCTCTAAAACCAGTTAGGATTTTTAGTGACAAAAAACAATAGGTGATAACTCTTATTCTCTCTTTTCACTGATAAAGGATAAGAATTCGTTGTCCTTTTCCCCATAAACTTCATGATCTAGGAGGGCGATTACTACAATACTGCACACATGCGATAAAATGATGATTCCATTAGGAACATTTTATGGACTAAGCTTTGTTTTTATTAAACTTGTTATTAGGTGAACAATTCTTAAATTTATGTGTGCATTGAAAAATAAATAAATTGTTTACTTCAATCAAGATTTTTCCAAAACTAATAAACATATAAATAAAAATACTAACAAATATATCATATACAATATGTATACAATTTAGAATAAAGTACTTATTTTCAAGATTTCAGATGATTAATGAAAGATAATAGAAGTTTTTTTGCATTTTTTATGTCTATCAACAATCCCTCATCCCATTTACAAAAGATATGGGAGAAAAAAAAAGTTGTCATAATTAATATAATTAATTCCTTCTATTTAAAATCATTAACACTTAATATTATTTAAAAAAAACTAACTAATTTTGATTTTGAAGGTGATGTTTTTTACTTTTATTCCAAACATTTTAAAAACTAAAATCAAAACAATTTATATAAGAAAATAAAATGGCAAAAAATATAATGTAAATATATTAAACCAATAGATTTAATGAATCTAGACAAATAAATAATTATGGGCCAGCAAAAACTTATATTTATATCAAAAAAATTATTTTGTAATTAACTCAAACACAGGATGGATCTAAGTTGAGTGTACATGTACGTTTTTAATAAAAAGCCCACATTTTCTAGGTCATCTCCATTCTAAAAAGTTTGATGCTGCATCGGTATAATGTTTATATAAGCTCCTAAACTTATAATATTTCAATATGGGATTAAGGTTTTTGGGTTTGAGAATTTATGTTAATCAAGGGTTTTTTATATCAACTTATTATCGATGCATAATTGGTTTTAATCAAGTTAATATTCTATGTTAGAGAATTTATTTAGGAGAATATTTTTCAACAAAGTTTTGATCCCAAATGTGAGCAAACCCATTTTTATTTTAACTTCAAATATGCATATTAATAATGTCAAAACCAATTTTTTTAAGAATCCCTCGTGTAAATAAAAATAGTCTAATAAATATGCAAAGGGAGGATTTGTAAAGAGAAAATGAATTAGTAGATTATTGTATTAGGATAAATAACTTTTGGTTTCTAATATTTTCTAGTAAAGTACAATTGAATTTATTATATGACAGTCTTTTATATAAACCAAGATAATAATACTTACATTGTTCCTTTAAAGTTTTTTTTAGTTCTCACAATTATGATCATTTTGTTCTTGAATAGTTCTTAGTTTCATAAATATCATTTTGAATCTATCTTTTCACTACAATGAGTTAGATAATAAGTTCTTTCTATTATCAGCAATATAAATCACATTAATAAAGGTGAGAAACTTTTTAAAAGTCATATTTGAGGTCAACTTAACACATAATCTCATTATGAAAATCATATTTTATTATGAAATTTCTCCTCTTGTTTAATTATATTTAGACTACAGGCCATTAAGGAAAAACTTGCACTATTCTCAAGCAAGTTAATTTTATTTTTTTTATCTTAGAACAAGATCTTCAGCTTTAATCACCTTTCATTAATGATTATGGTAGTTCTTGAAAACTTTTGAAGATGGTGAAAATTTCTTAATAATAAAATCCATTTTGAAAAGATTCCCTCAAAACAATCCCCTCAATATGTATATTATATAGTTATATAGTACGAGTTAAAACTCTTGGACTTAACTTATTAAAATCCTTAAATCAACCTTAAATAATATTTAAGAAGAATTTATACTACCTTTGAATTTAAATATGGATAATTAGACTCTTTAATTGTGTCCATGATGATTAAATTAGCTAGAAACAAGTTTGAAATTATCAAAATTAGACTTTGAATGACTTATATTTAATTTAAAAAAATTGGTATAATAGATAGCTTATATTAAACAATAACATCAATTATACATAGCCTGTTATGTAATGAATCACTCTTTTTTAATAACATTATAAATAATCAAACCTAAATGGTGATGTGTTTTACAATGTAGCAATTAACATGTATAATAGTGTGGGATGATCGATGACTATAACATCAATAACACATAGCCTGTTATGTAATGAATCACTCTTTTTTAATAATATTATAAATAATCAAACCTAAATAATGATGTGTTTTACAATATAGCAATTAACGTGTAATAGTATGGGATGATCAATGACTATTTAAATAATATGACTAATATAGTGTTAAATATCTAAATTAAACCAAGTTATTAGATTATGAACCGGGTTATTAATGATAAGGATGACTAGTGTGTAAGGAAGGTGCTTGGGAAGATAGGGGCATGTAGGCTTTATTCCTGAGGCATGTAGTGTGCATATAGTTTACTAGGATCTTTATTTTACATGTGGTTTTCACAAATATTTTGTTTCGACATTCTTATCATAATGGTATATTCAAAACATATTTTTGGACCTTTTTATTTTTCTTGACAAAAATTAAAATAAATTTTATTTGTTTCTTAAAGCTCTAATACTAATTATTAAAACTTGAGATAGATGTTCAAAATCAAGAGAAATTATACATCAATGTAGCTACAAGTTTTACTAGATGAAAATAAAACTATAATCTATAATAATTAAAAAGAAAAAAACACTTCTCAATTCAACTTTCTTAATCTCTTTATAATTGCCTCCCTTCTCTTATCTCTTGCTCACAATGTATTATAGCATTCAAATTTATTTATGGTTAAAATGAGGAAACAATGAGGAAACAATCATTCTATTTTCAGCCATAATGTCTTCTAATAAACAACCAAGAATCTTTCCTCGTAATTTGCATCCATAAAAATTTCAAGCTTAATTTATAGCATTCAAATCTACCCTTTCTTTCCGGCTTGATTTGCAACTAGATGTGTGCCTTTCACACAACACTTACTTGAATTCATCCATTCATATTGCTTGTAATAAGCTTACCTACAGACCACTAGTCTATTAATCATTGTTGGTTCAAGCTTAATGAACATAAAAATGCATGGGATTAATTAAATTGTTAAATTCTTAATTAAAGTTGATAGAAAGCTATGCATCCACAATTTTGTTATTATAGAATGTTCTAACAAAAATACAAGATTCCGATATTAATCATTTATCACCAAATACTAAATACTTGAGCAGCCAATGAAGCGTTTGATTAATTAAGAACTATTTGTGTCTTCTTGTTCGAGCCTCCTACTAATATTTTTTTTTTGACAACTAGTTCATAGATATATGTGGATATTAATTCACCCACTTAATAACTAAATTTAGAAGTACATTTGTTGAGTTTCATGTGCATAAAATGAAGTGTTTTTTTTTTTATAATAATTGAGATTTTATTTATGAATTAGTGTGCAGCATAAAATGAAGTGATTGCCCACAATTGAGTTCCTTTAAAAAAAATCAAACAAGTTTGTAAAAAAATTAATGAAGTTAAAAAATCTAAGAATATAAAATAAAAGATTATTTAGTATTTTAGATAGTGATTGATTAATATATTAAAATAGTTGGATTTCTCTTTAATTTATAAATTGTCATTTTATAAAAAAATGACATACAGTATAATTACCCTGATTGTATTTAATAAGAAGTAAATATTTGTTACTTGATGGGAATGTGATGGGTTATAGAAGAACTTTTATACACTTAAAAAGGTATAGGAAGACTAACAAATTTAAGTGTCTTGAATTTAATTAACTGTCAAGTTCAAATATCTTTAATTTAACATACATATCATATTTATATTTTAAATTTGAAGCGTTACCAAATTTTAATATTTAAACTTGATTGAAAATTAAATTCAATTAATAACATGCATTTTAGATAAATATATTTTAAAGGATAAAATAAAAACTAAATAAATAAAAAATATAATAAAGTTGACTCATTAAAACTATTGATGATATTAACAATTTTGTTTCTTGGTGGACCTCCGCGTCCCGACATGCAATGAAAATCTATCCTTGCAAACCAGGGCTTGACCTAGCGGTGAAAGGGGATTGTTTTCTTTCACTGCATCTGGATTCGAGTCTTGGCGTGCATACCTGTTACCCTCGCGGTGTCTTACATGCCTACTGGGTTTGCAGGATATTCAGTGGACCGTGGGGATTAGTCGTGGTGCGCGCAAGCTGGCCCGGACACTCTATATAAATAAAAATAAAAAATAAAAAAATCTATCCTTTTGAAAAAAAGAGGAGCAAGAGAGTGCATGAAAATGTTCTTGCTGGCAGTCCTCATCAAATCCAAAGTAATATTAAAGTTTTCGTTATGTGATCCTCTGTGGATCACTAACTAGGTAATTAATAGCATAAAACCCTATATATTGAAAAAGAAATAGATCAGACCCTTGTTCCGAGGAAATGGGTTGGCTAGGTCCACTCATGCCTCCTTCATCAATTAGTATATGTACAAAAACAAAGCACTAAACCTAGTTTTGGATGGCAATGCTCTTTACAGCATATTGGCATAAATAAACTTTTCCATGTAACTACTAAAAGGCACGAAGAAGTAGCATTTGATATTTCCCTATATTTATATTAACATAGTGCCGTAAAACTTTGACAATAAGAAATTGTACAAATTATTAAAAAAAAAAAACCAGATAAACTTTTTCATGGGATAGTTGTGGCGTTATTGCTGGGGGTTTAAAAACTAAAAATACTAACGAATAATAAAATTAAAAGCACAAGTAACACAACTGGTATTTCGAGCCAATTGGGCCAAAAATGTAATACTATATAGAGATGGCCTGTGGTACGTGGGTCTGGTTAATATTTTTTTAATATAAAAAAAAATTATTTAGACAATTCTAATATTTTTTAAAGAATAAAAAATTTAAGATTTATATTATAGATTTGATTTAGCTCAATAAACTTAGTTAATTTAATAATTTAATTAAAAAAATCAGACACTAAATAAAAAAATAATAATTAACTATACAAAATAAGCTATTCATATCATACATGGGATGAGAATAAAGAAAAACTTATTGAAGACTCATTATACTTTAAAAATTATTTTTTTGTATGTTTTAGTTTGTTTTGGTGTGTTGATTTCAAAAATAATTTTTAAAAAATAAAAAAAATATCATTTTGATGCATTTCATAAAGAAAAACACTTTTAAAAACAACTACAACCACACTTCCAAATAAACGCTAAAAAAAAACTCAGGTGAACCTTCTAAACTTAAGTTAATCTTTTAAACTTGTAGCCCGTGAAATCCCAGACTCGAGCTCATTCATAAAAATCAATCTCCAACTAATTTAATATTAATAGATGAAATTAAAAAAAAATATCAATTTTAAAAATTTGTCAAAAAAACAATAAAATTTAATAGGAAAAAAACTAGGGGAGAATGAAATAATAATAAAATTCAATTTTAAAATTATCTAAAATAAAACTAAAACATTCAAAATAATAAAGACTAAATTTGATAGATAATAAAATTAAAAAGTGATGAAATTAAAAACAAATTATGATTTTATAAATTATTTTGAATAATATAAATAATAATTAAAATAACATGAACCAACTTTGAAGGAAAAATAAATTGAGGATAGGCTACTTAAAAAACTTTAGAGGGGTAGGCATGAAAATCATGAAGGAGAAAGAAAATAAAAAAAGATTAGAAATGTCAAACTGAAAGCCTATTGGCCACACACATTACCTACGAGCCACTAAGACAATGTGATCACCCTTTAAAGAACAGGAATATCATCAACTTGATAGCATATGCATTACATGTGCTAGCCAGTTTTTTTAATAATATTTTATTTTAGTAAAATATTAAATTACTCATGAGTCAACTTTACTACAACAAAAACAATTAATTGATAATATGAAAAGGGTTTTTAGAAGCTAGTTTAGTTATTTTTTAAAAGTAATTAAGTTATTTTACTGTGTTATAAAAAATAAAAAGACTAAAAATTCTTGAATATTGGTTTAATATTTTTTTTACTTAGAAGAGTAATTCATTTATTTTATTATACTCTAAAATAATGAAAAGAGTTTTTGATCTTGATTAATTTGATAATAATAAATAAATCTCATAATAATAAATAAATCTTATGAAAAGATCATTTTAATAATATTCTTTGATTTATGTTAAAGAATTATTTTAATTTAATAACTTAACCTATCATATAAGATTCTAATATATAATTTATATTATTTTTTTAATATATCTTTTTAAGTGAAAACTTTTTAAATTTAAAACTTATATGGAGTTACATTACTTTATATTTAATTCTTATCAAATAAATAAGAATAGTAAGATTTGAACTCATAATTGTATAGTTATTAAATTTCTAATATTACTTTAAAAATTTATTGTAATTTAATAATTTAAATTATTAAATAACATTTTAAAATATAATTTATATTATATAGCAATTCATATTAATACATTATGCATCTTAATCTTTTGTTTTTAGTTTTAATATTGTCTACTTAGTGTTTTGCTTTGCACCCCGTTGAAAGAAATTAAAGTAGTGAGAGATTCCTAGTGGCCTCAAAAGCCAGTACGTGTGGAGTATTGTGCAATTATCATTATTATACCATATCACTCGCAACAAATACGGCATGGTTAACAAATTAAAACAAATACTCTGGAGTGCTTCTTTTGGTTGTTCACTACCACGTACTAATATATTTCTCAAGAAAAAGAAAAAATATACTTTGGTTGTAAACAACTGTGTATTAAAAAAAACAGCAACTAAAAGTAGAGTTTTAATTAGAAAAGAAGAAGAAGTGGAGATTGGATAGGGACGTAGATGTGAGGTGAGAGATATTGAAGGTTGGTTTGAAATTATAATAATGATAATAATTTATTTTTATTTAAAAATATATTAAAATAAAATTTTTTATTTTAAATATTTTAATATTAACACATCAAAATAATTTAAAAATATAAAAATTTTATTTTAAATAAAAATAATTTTAAAATATTTAAAAATACAATTCCAAACACCCCCACAAAAGTGTAAAAACCTAGAAAATGGAGATGAGGACAGCATGCCGGGTATATTCCTTCGAGAAAGAGATGGTGGGTCCCCCTCCCCTTCCTCTTCAAGAGAACAAAGGGAAAGAAAGGAAAGGATGTGCACGAGACGGCATTAGTGTAACGTAAAGACACTGAACTTTTTCTATCATTCCCTCTGCTTTGCTCTCTTTCTCTGGCTTCTTTTTCATTTATACTAATCTTTTGACAGCCCCACTTTGCAGCTCTCCTCATATCTGCCACATTTTGTTACTCCTTCCATGTGTTTGTACTGGAGCTTTGATCTTTTCCTACTGAGAAGAGAATCCAAGACAATCATAAGAGTCCAGACAAAAGGGGTTCCTCAATTTTGCTTTTACATGCATGGAAAGAAAGTTATAGCCCTCAATTCTCCATTGAATTTACAGTTCAATGCAAGGTCTCATGGTTATCATAGCTTCCATTTATGTAATGGTAGAGTAAAGTGAAGAAGAAGAAGAAGAAGAATCTGAACTCATTATTTTCCATAATTTCTTCTGACGAAAGCATTATAAATAACCAATGACAACGCATTGCTAGATGCTTTTAATGAATGGCGAATTCCAACCGAGTCTCATGATAGGCATTCAAGGAACTTATTAAGGTTCCTTTTATTGTAAGAAGGCACTGAGACTCGTTTATTTGCCAAAAACAGCCCAAAAGACGATTACAGTTGAGCATTAGAGTGTAGAGTGTGGTGTGTTTTTAATTTTTTTAATGTTTAGTTTGTGATCGAAATAATTCCGAGCATCTGATTTATTGTTTTCTATTCATTACTACATCAACATTTTTTGAATTCTTTTATCAACTTATGTTACATTTCCGTTATATATATCTTGAAACATTGGTTGGGGTGGTAAACAGAATTCGTTTCTATATTACCATTTCCACTCTACTTTAATGAATATTACACTTGCCAGGGTGAACAACTATATGCTTTGGGGGCCATTAAACCCCCAAAGTTTTAAAATCTTCTAATTTAGACCTTTTCTTTTTAATTTCTTTATATATAAAATGATGCATTTGCAGCCTCATATAAAATACTCTCTTCAAATTATTTTATTTTTATTTCGACTTGTTCTCAAGTTTGTTTTTGTAATTTATTATGACACCTTTCTAAAAGATTAGTGATTCTATTCCTATGCAAGCTTAATTATGGATGATCTGCCTCTCTAATCCAATAAACTTTACGCTTAGTCAATGAAAAATAATGTGAGAATATCTCACTGCAAACTAAACCATGCTATACGTAGCTAGATTGGGAGTATTAACATCAACCCATTCAAGATGTCTAGAAAAATACTGTTTTAGTTTTACCATCCAACACTTTTACATTTCCATTATATTATCCTAAATACCAGTGAAAATAAATACATATTTCTCTTGTGAAATAATTGCTATTCAAAATAAGTAGATTAGCAATCATAATTATTTAGTTTACTATACAATTTTATTTATAATTGATAATAATTTTATTTATATGATCTATAATTTCACCATTAAAACATCCTGAAAGTAAATCATATTTCATAAATATAACATCTATCCAGTGTAATGTATGAAATATATGATAAAGGTAAAGTGTTGAAGTATTTCTATTGATAGTTTATGTTATACAACCCGAGTTAGATATTCAATTGCTTTGATTTGAATTATCTGAAAGATACCTAAGATATCTTATCTATATTATATCAAAGAAATGGATAATCAAACCTATTTTTCAATTCACACATAATTGGATGAAATTTTTAAATTAGATCGTGCTACTTTGAAATCCAATGATGTTTTTTGTAGTAGTCTAAGAGATTGGTTTACTTTTAGACATGCTTTATTTGCCCTGCTCTTCTTCTTCAAACACATTTGGGATGACTTTTAATTAAAATAGAATTCTAGTATATATATCAAACATATATTGAAAACTCTGCTCTTCTTCTTCAAACACATTTGGGATGACTTTTAATTAAAATAGAATTCTAGTATATATATCAAACATATATTGAAAACTCTGCTTAAACTAAAATAGTTTAAGGTGCGTATTTGTTAAGGTAAGTAGATTTTGATATAGGTAAAAATTTATTATTGTCAATTATCAATCATTTTCACTTAATATTTTATTGCTTTTCTAATAAGAGAGGATAATAATATCAATAAATAGTATTCATAAATAATATCAATAAATCTCTTAGAATTCTAATAATATTATCTTGTTTATTTATACTTTTGAACAATATTCACTAAGTCAAAGAAATTAAACTTGAAATCACTTTACTTAGACAATAACCTAAGTTATGGAAAAAGGAAATAAAGCAAAAAGCAAGAAAAACTAAAGGCAAAAATAACTTAGAAAAACAATATAATGAGAATAAGTCAAATAAATTATTGCTTTGTGTGTAGAACATCTCTTCTCACCCTTTTTTGTAATTATTTTTGAAATCAAAATTGATATATTAATTCTCATAATTTTGCCTTAATTACCTTCCATAAAAGAAACAAAAACTTGACATTTTCTTCTTAAAAACAAGATGTTTTTCTTTAAAAATTAACTATTTATTAAGTGAAAGGATATTGTTCAAACTATTCATTCTAAAAAGTTTTTTAATAACAAACTCAAATCTAAATCTATAATAAATTAACCCAACAAAAATATTTACAAGTCATAATCTAAGAGGTCATGTCTAAGCCCAACCAAGCATGCACAAATAACTTAAGCTTAAATTTACTTTGTTTAATCTCGTTTATAACTTTTCAACATTTACTATATAAATAATAATTTTTTTAATATATTTTTAATTTAAGATAAGGTTTTAGATTTCACATAAAAAAATTTTCAATAGTTTTTCAGGATTAATTTTTTATTTACCAACTATTTCTAAAATAAATTACAATAAAATATGAACTTTATTTTTAATTTAACTTTAATTAATGTACTTTTTTAACCATGCTTTATATATATATAAAATACGAACCATACTTCATGTTGAATCTTACAAACGCAAAGCTTCATTAACATTAGCAAAATATCAAAGGCGACGTAAATCTCATTATGGTAATTAAGTAGAATATCAAAGGCAAATCCCCATGTTCCATGAAACTTTAAACTTTTCAACGGTTACAGAAATCATTACCACTCATCCCAAGTCATCAGTCAAAAGAATATTTTGGTAATATCCGACAAAACTAAACGCTTTTCCAACATCTGTCCCTATTTCTCTTTCAACCGTTCGTGTTCAAACACTCTTCAAAGAAAATCAAGGTGCACTTTTGTAATTATAACTCCAATTCATTTATTTACTAAATTCTCCAATTTATGAACTCAAAATCTTCAATTTATGAACTCAAAATCTCCTCATTCCTCTCAGCCTCCATCTTACTCGTTATATATCTGCTACAGTTATAGTTTTTGAGCATGTCCTTTCATACTCTACTCTTTCGATCCTGGTAATTTGTTTAGAACAAATTATTGCTAATCTTTGAATTTTACTGTGCTCTAATGATGATATTTTGGTACGTCAGTAGACATTTTACCTTAGTTCTATATGGTTATTCTCTGGCTTATATTCTGCTAAAAAGGTTGTTGTAACACTTTTTTCATAGGTGAACTAGGACATCTTCAAATTAGTTTCATTGGATTTAAGATTTTTTTTTTCTCCCTTAAGGCAGAGTATAAATGGTTTTTCTTTTCATTCTGTAATTCATTTGTCATCTAATTTTGCTTGGTTATAATTTGGCACAGTGTATAGGAGTGGAACTGGTTCAACCACAGTACATGCATGCAAAAACAGTAAGTTCATGCTCTTCTTGTTTTTAGTGAAAAACCTTATTTATTTTTGAGTTGTTTGTTTTGTTTTTGTTTCTGTTAGTTTTGATAAATATACATTTTATATGCACGTCCAAGAAAAATAATGATTCCATATAGAAAGCTGTGTTGATATATGCTTTTCATGACATGTTAGCAGCTTCAGATCCGAGGGGCTAAGACAAACACCTTCTTTTGGACCAAGGGGGAGAGATTTTTGTCATCAATGGAATCCACGAAAGGGCCTCAACCATGTCCAATGTCGTTGTTCATGCTCTTGTTCTTGTTCTTGAATTCTCGGATGTTGCATGCAGAGAATCAGGAACTTGAGCTTCTCCTGTCTTTCAAATCTTCACTCAATGACCCTTCCAAGTATCTCTCAAACTGGAATACCTCTGCCACGTTTTGCAATTGGCTAGGAATCACTTGCACAAACTCCTCTCGCCTTAGTGGGATTGAGCTCTCAGGGAAAAACATCTCTGGAAAAATGTCCTCTTTAATCTTCCATTTCCCATATATTCAAACTATTGATCTCTCAAGCAATCAGCTTTCTGGTAAACTTCCTGATGATATATTCTTTAGCTCGTCCCTTAGGTACCTCAATCTTAGCAACAATAATTTCACTGGTCCAATACCAAGTGGCTCAATTCCCCTCCTGGAAACATTAGATCTATCCAATAACATGCTATCCGGGAAAATTCCTCAAGAAATAGGATCCTTTTGTAGTCTAAAATTTCTTGATCTTGGTGGCAATGCTTTGGTGGGTAAAATTCCTTCCTCGATAACAAAGTTGATAAGTTTGCAGGTCTTTACTTTGGCGTCTAATCAATTAGTTGGCCAAATTCCACATGAATTAGGCCAAATGAGAAGCTTGAAGTTGATTTACTTGGGCTATAACAATCTTTCTGGTGAAATTCCAGCAGAAATAGGCCAGTTAATTTCTTTGAATCATCTTGATCTTGTCTACAACAATCTCACTGGACAAATCCCATCATCTTTAGGAAACCTCACTTATCTTCAATACCTCTTTCTCTACCAAAATAAACTTACTGGTCCCATTCCTAAATCTATTTTTGGTCTCACGAAGTTGATTTCACTTGATCTTAGTGATAATTTTTTATCAGGTGAGATCCCAGAACTCATTATTCAGTTGAAAAATTTGGAGATTCTTCATCTTTTCTCCAACAACTTCACTGGGAAAATCCCCGTCGCTTTAAGCTTCTTGCCTCGTCTTCAAGTTCTTCAACTTTGGTCTAACAAGTTATCTGGTGAGATTCCAAAAGATCTTGGAAAACATAACAATCTCACTATCTTAGACCTCTCCACCAATTCTCTCTCTGGAAGAATACCTGAAGGGCTATGCAGTTCTGGGAATCTCTTTAAACTCATTCTCTTTTCCAATTCTCTTGAAGGTGAAATACCAAAGAGTTTGAGTGCTTGCAAAAGCATTCGGAGGATACGCCTCCAAGATAACAGCCTGTCTGGTGAATTATCATCAGAATTCACCAAACTTCCACTTGTGTACTTCTTGGACATCTCTGCTAACAAGCTTTTGGGCAGGATTGACTCGAGAAAATGGGAGATGCCTTCACTTCAAATGCTGAGTTTGGCTAGAAACAGATTTTTTGGGGGCTTGCCAGACTCGTTCGGCAGCGACAATCTTGAGAATTTGGACCTGTCTCATAATCAATTCTCAGGTGCTATTCCGAATAAATTCGGGAGCTTATCAGAGCTAATGCAACTCAATCTAAGCAAAAACAAGCTCTCTGGTGAAATCCCAGACGAGCTATCTTCATGCGAAAAGCTTGTGAGTTTAGACCTGAGTCAGAATAACCTCAGTGGCCAAATCCCTGCTAGTTTCTCTGAAATGCCAGTTCTCGGTCAGCTTGATTTGTCACACAATGAACTATCCGGGGAAGTACCAGCCAATTTGGGAAAAGAAGAATCCCTTGTTCAAGTAAACATCTCTCATAATCATTTCCATGGTAGTCTACCCTCCACAGGAGCATTTCTTGCCATAAATGCAAGTGCTGTTGCAGGAAATGATCTTTGCGGCGGTGATACTAGCGGCTTCCCTCCATGCAGAAGGGTGAAGAGTCCTCTGTGGTGGTTTTATGTTGCCATTAGTCTTGGCGCTATACTGTTGCTTGCTCTAGTTGTTTCTGGATTTGTTTTCATTCGAGGAAAAAGAGATTCGGAACTCAAAAGAGTCGAAAATAAGGACGGGACATGGGAGCTGCTATTATTCAATTCTAAGGTCTCGAGATCAATAGCAATTGAGGATATTATAATGTCCATGAAAGAAGAAAATTTGATATCTAGAGGCAAAGAAGGAGCTTCATACAAAGGGAAGTCCATTACAAACGACATGCAGTTTATCCTAAAGAAAACGAAAGATATGAACTCAATTCCACAGTCCGAAGTTGCTGAACTTGGGAACCTCCAGCATCCTAATATTGTCAAGTTATTTGGATTATGCCGGTCCAACAAGGGTGCATATGTTGTGCATGAATACATAGATGGAAAACAATTGAGTGAAGTTCTTCCGAATTTAAGTTGGGAACGACGGCAACAAATTGCAATCGGGATCGCAAAAGCCCTCCGATTCTTGCATTGTTATTGTTCACCGAGAGTTCTTGTTGGTTACTTGTCACCAGGAAAAATTATCGTTGATGGAAAATATGAACCGCATCTCACTGTAAGCCTTCCCGGCTTGCGTTGCATCGACAACACCAAGTGCTTCATTTCTTCAGCTTATGTTGCTCCAGGTAACTGGTCTATTTCTCTCCTTGCTACCAATGGTAATTAACTGTATCTGAATGGTAATCCAAACATTAGGAATAATTAAAGAGGTATATATTTGTCAGAATAACTGCAAGTTTTGCTTCTTTGTTTTCCTTTAGTTGACCAATAAGAATCTAGCAGTCATTGGCATGTGATTAAACAAAAGTCCAATTATGCGCTATGGGCATGCTAAAAGGTTCTCTCCATGCACGCGTCAACCTTAAATTATTAGTGTTGTCAGGTAAAACTACATTATGAGTACTAGTTTACTATTTGCTAAGCCTGCACCACAGAAAACTTATCAGATCAATTGGATTCTTTATGAAAATGTGGGGCACTTTGAGAGACCTTCTAATTAATATATATGACAAGTGCCAGCCATTCTTCTTTGGCACAGATGTGATAATATTAAAAGAATCTGCATGCTTATCTATCTTCAATAGAAAAGAAAAATCAATTTGCATGTGTAATCCATGGAACCTTGGCTAATGCATGGTCTTGCTTTATGTCCATGCATGGACCACCATAAACATAACATTAGGTTATATTACTTCCGTCTTGTAGAAACCAGAGAAACTAAAGACATCTCTGAGAAGAGCGACATGTATGGATTTGGTCTCGTCCTAATTGAATTATTAACCGGAAAAGGCCCGGCGGATGCTGAATTAGGCGTGCACGAGAGCATCGTCAAGTGGGCCCGTTATTGCTACTCGGATTGTCATCTAGATATGTGGATTGATCCAATGATAAGGAGGAATGCATCGATTAATGAGAATGAGATGGTCGAGACGATGAATTTGGCTCTACAATGCACAGCTACTGAGCCTGCTGCACGACCATGTGCAAATGAAGTATCGAAAACCCTAGAGTCTGCTTTGAAGATGAGTTCTTGTGTATTAGGCCTGGAGTTTTCTTCCCTTTTTTAGTATTTTAATTAATTTACCTCCTGATTAATTTCTGTTCAGGTTTCTTCTTCTTCTTTTCTTTTTGCGATTTCTAATATGATTGTTGCTGGAATGTTTTGTTTGATGGTATGTTTGACGGGCACTACATGCTACTATGAGTGTAGAAGTGTACATATAATAAATGCCATCATATGAATTGATGAACTGTAACCTCTTTATAAAGAGACCTTTTGATTTCTTTCACAGGCCAACTAATAAAGAGTCTTTTGATTCAATTATCTTCTTCTTTTTTTTTAATCACCTTCGACATCATGGCATGCAGTTCTTTAACTCGACCCTCCAGTGCGAACGCAGCACTGATACCGATTCCCGATGCGATGCAATTGATTGACCACAAAAGTGAGAGGAACAGGACATATAAAAAGGGGGAAATTTTACCGATTAAAACGGATTTGGAAAATAAATTAAAATTTTTGCCACAATAATATTTTTTTTAAGGTTTAAAATAACAACATTAAAATATATCATGTTTTTGAGGTTTGACAACTATCAATTGGTTGATTGGTTTTTTTATAGTTATATAACTAGTTGATATTTTCATATAAAAACCATGATTTTATAAATTAATTTTTTAAAAATATATTAAAAAATGTATTAAATTAATTTTTTTAATTTTTCTAACTTATAAACTAAAAATATACTCTATA